>SNQJ01S0007637.1:6608-50909 GCA_010110895.2 Picea sitchensis
AGAGTATTTGGGTCATATTGTATCTCATGAAGGTGTCAAGGTAGACCCTAACAATATTAAGGCCATGATGGACTAGCCGATTCCCAAAACATTGAAGAATCTTAGAGGATTTTTGGGTCTGACAGGTTACTACCGCAAGTTTGTTCGACACTATAGAAGAATAGCAACACCTTTAATGGCACTAACTAAGAAGGATGCATTTTCATGGACTCCAGAGGCAACTAAAGGTTTTGAACAACTTAAAGAGGTGATATGCAAAGCTCCTGCCTTGACCACTCCAGGCTTCACAAAAACCTTTATTGTGGAATGTGATGCCTCGAGAAATGGAATTGGTGTTGTCCTAATGCAAGAAGGAAGGCCTCTAGATTTTGAAAGTCGGCCACTCAAGGGAAAGGACTTACACAAACCCATTTTTGAGAAGGAAATGATGGAAATACTACATGCATGAAGAAATGGCACCCTTACCTAATAGGTAGGCACTTCAAGGTCAAAATAGATCATGATATTCTTAAATACTTCTTGGAACAAAGACTATCTTTAGAAGAACAACAAAAATGGGTTACCAAGATATTGGGTTATGATTTTGAAATCGTCTATAAAAAAGGGAAGAAAAATGTTGTGGCAGATGCACTCTCAAGAATGGATGAATATGTTCAGGCCTTTCTCTATGTTATCTCGATCATCCAACCCGATTGGATAATAGAAGCAAGGGATGAATGGAAGAATGAGGAAAACGTGTGGAATCTCATTCAAAGGTTGTAGCAAGATTCTAGTGCATCAGATACATTTACATGGAAAAATGATTCACTATGGTACAAAGATTGCTTATATTTATGTAAGAACACCCAACTCAAACAAAAGGTACTATTGGAATTGCACAACTCTCCAATAGGAGGGCACTCGGGATTTTTGAAAACCTACCATAGGGTCAAGATTTTTTTGGGATGGCCTTAAAATTGATGTTCAAAGGTTTGTGGCAGAATGTTTGGTTTTCCAAAAAAATAAGGTGGAAACAATTAAGACCCCAGGTCTTTTACAACCATTAGCCATCCCAAGTCAGCGTTGGGAGGAGGTCTCCATGAATTTCATCACAGGGTTACCGAAGTCTGAAGGAAAGTGTGTCATCATGGTGATTGTTGATAGACTGACCAAGTATGCACACTTTTGTGCCCTCTCTCATCCCTTCAAAGCCAGTATAGTTTCCACCGCATTCATGGAGACAGTTCAAAAGCTACGTGGCAGCCCAAATATTATTGTAAGTGACAGAGATCCCATCTTCATTGGACATTTTTGGACAGAATTATTTTCTTGTTTGGGTACTCAATTGGCTCATAGCTCATCCTATCATCCTCAATCTAATGGACAAACTGAGATAGTGAAATGTCTGGAAGGATACATTTGTTGCTTTGTCTATGATAAACAAACACAATGGTTCAAATGGTTACCCTTGGTAGAATGGTGGTATGACACTTCCTTTCATACTGCAAAAAAAATGACACCATTTATGGCACTCTATGGATACCACCCTGCTTCCATCACTTCTCTAAAATAAAAATATAATGTTCAAGCAATGGAAGATCACATCGAGCATCAACAACAAGTTCTCCAAATCTTAAAGGAAAACCTAACCATGGCACAGAATCGCGTGAAACAACAAGCAGATCAACATCACAATGAAAGAAGTTTTGAAGTAGGGGATTCGGTGTTTTTAAGACTACAACCATACACACAGATGTCCCTCAAGCAATCCAAGAAGGATAATAAATTATCACCAAATTATTATGGCCCTTATAAGGTGTTGCAAAATATTGGTACTATGGCATACAAATTGGAGTTCCATGCATCTTCATGAGTACACCCAGTTTTTCATGTTTAATGCTTAAAGAAGGTTATAGGTGACAAGATCCCAGTTCAAACTATATTTCCAGAACTTGATGAGGAAGGAAAAATCATATTGGAGCCTGAAGCCATCACTGACACAAGAATTCGCTAGCTGAGGAATAGATTCATTTCAGAGTATCTCATTAAATGGAGGAAACTATCGGCTGAAGATTCCACTTGGGAAGATGAATATTTTATATAGAAGCATCCAGAGTTACTCAAGCATTGCAGACAACACTTGTCTCAAGGGGAGGGGCATGTTAAGCCCTAAATAGTGGCTCATTACCCCTTAATTGGGGAATATTACATTAGTAATGTTATTTTATTTATGTCATCTTGAGTCCATTATTTGTAATTGTACCTCCTATTCTTCTATATATACCAAGGAGACATTTTTATTTGGAATCATCTTGTATTTTGGACATTTATGTGGGGTATAAGGAGGTTTCCCCCTTGAATAGGCTTATTACCTGAAATTCTCTCTTTTTCAAGGCGTTGAGTACTTATTCTGAGGTTTTACTATGCTATATTGATATTTGGTTCTAAACAATATTTCATAATTCAAGTAAAATACAAATTGTATCATGATCAGACCATTATGTGTCTAAGATAAAGAGGGTGTATTGTGAAATGGGCACATTTTACCATACATGGTCAATAAGTGCGTTTTGTACATGGTTTATCTTATCCAAAATCAAGCGGAGACTATAATTTCACATGTAGTTTTCCAAATCCTTTGTTCTAGCACTATTTTGTAGCATGTTAATATTGAAGTCTCCTAGAATGATAATAGTTTCGTTCAGATGTAAATGTTGTAATGAATTTGAAACAACATTCAGTATGTTGGGAAATGTTGCATGTGGAGCGGCATAGAGATTCAATATTGCAATTTCTTATTCATGGAAGATTACTCTTGCTAGCACCATCTCAACATTTTTTTCTTCGAAATGCATATGCTCCAAAATTGTTACATGTTTTTTCACTAATATCATCACTCCATGTGTAATGTAACTTGATATGCAATTGTGATTTGGAAATTGCTTGTTTTGCATGCATAATGTCATGTATGTTTCTTGCAAGAACAAAATATCAAATTGCATTGTGTCATATTCATTGAGTATATCATTCATATGTGCATGTAGGTTGCACGTGTTAAGTGAGAGAATTGATACAAATGAATTTGTTTGTATGGATTGGTAATCATATTGTAGACGCCATTTTGCACTAGTTTGAAGGCGTTGTATATCAATATCAACTTTGTGTTTGAATTTGAAGTTATCTTTTCTAAGAGCGCTTACCAAATACAAGGATTCTATGCTTTTGACATGGGACAGTGTTGTGGATACAAGTCCATGTATTTGTATTCCAGTAGGGTCGAATGCAACACTATCAAGTGTTAGACATTGTGATCTATTGATTGTACATGCACATGCAAATTTAATTGGAAATTGTTTTTGAATCTTTAGTTGACCTGTCTTTGTCGATGTCGATACTGGTCTTGTTATTCATAATATAGGTGTCCAATCACATGAAGAGTTTGAATTATATAGAAAATATTATCGTTTCCTTTCCCAGGAACTTAGGGCAACACCTATCATGTCCACCTTAGCCTTTAGGAAATAATAATAAAATATTATCCCCTTAGAGGTAAGCCCTCTAGCTTATCCCCTAGGCCTAAACACTTAGCCCCCTCCCTTACCCTACCTAGTGGATCTTAGTCTCCCATAACTCTTTCTTTGTGGTTGGTCTACACACAACAATAAAATTTTATTAATGATATGTGAATTTACATATACAAAAATCAGGCTCATGGCTTAAGCATCTAGGATCTTTGGCCTAACAAACATATAAGTCTTCATCTTATAAACACTTGGCTCACCAGCTTATAAACATCATTACAATTCAGCATGGACTCGACCTTGGGGTGTTACAATCCCCTCCCCTTATTTTTGCACTGTCCTCGGTGCAACTTATTTACACAACAACAACACGATTTCCAAAATATTCAAAAAGATGTGGATATTCTGCCTGCATAGCATCTTCATGCTCCCATGTTGCATCCTTAGGACCGTACCATGTCCACTGAACTTTTATAATCCCTATAGCTCGATTCTAGAGATTCTTTCTTTTCCGGTCCAATATATGCACCAGATGCACCTGAAAATCGCTTTCCTGCTCCACTTGGATCACATTACAATCAATAACATGATTAGCATCAGGTACATATTTCTTAAGGAATGACACATGAAATACATTATGTATAGACATGCATGCAGGAAATGCAAGCCTATATGCTACTGGACCAATCCTCTCTATGATTTCAAATGGCCCATAATATCGAGCTTCTGACTTTGAACAATTTCCCATCTTCGGGGAGCTTCTGTTGGCCTTCACTCTCTGGAATACATGATCCCCTACTTTAAACTCTTTGTGAGTTATGTTCTTATCAGCATAATTTTTCTTCCTATCTTGGGAAGCCTTCAAATTCCGTTTAATCTTCAGCATTTGTTCTTCCATTTCTTTGAGCAACTTTGGCCCAACCACTACCCTATCAGCTAGGTTGTCCCATCTTACTGGGGTGTTTCACTTTCTGCCATAAAGTGCTTCAAATGGGCTCATATTCAATGATGCTTGATACCCATTGTTGTAGGCAAATTCTACCAAGTATAGATAATCTTCCCATTTAGATGGTTTATCCATCACATACATCCTTAGCATGTCCTCTATCACTTGGTTCATCCTTTATGTTTTCCCATCCGATTTAGGATGATATGTTGTACTGAAGTTCAGATCTGTTCCGAACCCCTTCCAAAACTTTGAGGTAAAATTTGGGTCTCTGTCAGACACAATTGTCTTGGGTATGCCATGCAAGCATGTTACTTCCCTCATATAAATATTATCAACATTAGTTGTTTTATGAGTAGTCTTCATAGGAATGAAATGTGCAGCTTTAGTAAGCTTGTCCACCACCACCATGATTTCATCATGTTGATTGTTTGTTCTGGGAAATCCCGTGATGAAATCCATTGTTACAACTTCCCATTTCCACTCAGGAATGGGTAATGGTTGTAGAAAACATGTTGGGTGTGTATGCTCAACCTATACCTTTTGACATTCCAAGCATTTGGAAATAAACTTAGCAACTTTCTTATTCATGCCTGGCCAATAATATTGGCTTTTGACTGTTGAGATTGTTTTCTGATATCCTGAGTGTCTTGCATAAGGTACATTGTGCATTTATTTTAAAATCGCACTCCTCAATTCAGAAGAGTTGGGTACATAAACTTTGTTTCTATATAGGAGGATTCCATCCATTCCCAATTCATAATCCTCAACCTTCTGCTACATTTTACCTTGTTGCAATTTTGTTACTAATTCCATGTATTACAATTCTGATTTTGCATCATCTACTTATCTTTCTTTCAAATCTTATTGGTACATGCTAATGGTTGTGGCATGCAAATCATGCACTCTTATTCTAAGTGCATCAACCACTTTGTTCTTTTTCCCTTTGATATGATTTATATCAAAGTCATATTCATTGAGAAACTCTAACCATTTGATTTTCCTAGCATTTAGAGTTGGTTGATCAAACAAATACTTCATGCCATTATGGTCTATCCTCATCTCAAACCTCTTTCCCATGAGGTAGTTCCTCCACTTCTTCAAAGTGTGCACTATGTCTTCCAACTCCAAATCATGAGTGGCATAGAGCCTTTCATGTTCCTTCAACTTCCTTGATTCATAACATACAACAAACCCATTTTGACTAAGGACACCACCTAGTCCTTCTTTACATGCATCTGTGCATACAATGAAGTCTTCATTTGGATCTAAAGTCCTCAGAATTGGAGCACCGGTTGACAGTTGCTTCAATTGTTGGAAGCTTCTTTCACATTCTTCTGTCCATTGAAAGTTCTTCCCCTTCCTTTGCAAGGAAGTGATGGGGTGAGCTATTCTCAAAAACCCTGCAATGATTCTTTTGTAGTAGCTAGCTAGACCCATCAAGGATCTGAATTCTATCACAATCTTAGGTGTTGTCCACCCTTTAATGGCCTCAATATTTTCAGGGTCCATTGCTATCCCTTCTTCATATATGATATGCCCCAAATAGTGAATTTTGTTTTGATAAAACGAGCACTTTCTCAATTTGGAATACAGTTGATGCTCTCTTAGCACTTGCAACACCATCCTCAAATTATGCTCATGCTCTTCCTCTAACTTAGAATATATAAGGATGTCATCCAAAAAGACAATGACAAACTCATCTGAATATTCCCGGAAAACACCATTAATTAAGCACATGAAATCAGCTTGTGTGTTTGACAACCCAAATGGAACCACTGTTAACTCATAATGACCATACCTTGTGAAGGAGGTCTTGCTGATATATTCCTCTTTAATCCTTACCTGATGGTATCCTGACCTGAGATATATCTTTGAAAATATATTTGCATCCTTCAATTGATCAAAGAGATCATCAATCCTTGGAAAATGATACTTGTTCTTTATAGTTACTTTATTCAACAGTTTGAAGTCGATGCACAATCTCAACGTCCCATCTTTATTCTTCATGAAAAAGACTTGGGCATCCCAAGGTGACACACTTGGGCATATATACCCCTTCTTCAGAAGTTATTCAAGATACATTTGTAACTCCTTCAGATCGAGTGTACTCATTCTGTAAGGAGTCTTTGACACTGGAGTTTCTCCAGGCATTAAATTTATAGAGAAATCAATATCTCTCTTTGGCAGTAGTCTTGGTACTTCCTTGAACACATCTTCAAAATCTTCCAGGACTGCATGATCCTCCAAATTTGGCACCTTATCCTTAGGTGCTTCCTCCATATGGGTTGCAAATATTTGACATCCTTTCATGTAGCATTTCTTCAATTGCATTGTTGAAATTTCCTTGATAGTCACTGCCCTAGGAATTCCTTGAACTGTTCTCTGATTTCCTTCCTCATCTAGGAAAGTGAATGCCTTGTTACAATATTCTAATATGCCATGGTGTTGGTCTAACCAATCCATACCAATTAGGCAGTCATAAGATCCTAAAGGTAAGATGTTCAAATCTTCCCTTGTGCTCAGTCTATTCATGTCCATAACACATGACTTAACCATCTCATTGACTTTGCTTTTGGCTCCAGTAGCCATATGCACCAACCAAGATTTTTCATGCTTTCTTCTTGGAAAATGCAAAATTTCCACCATCTTAGGATCTATGTAACTATGAATAGCTCCCGAATCAATTAAACTAGTAACGGTTTGGTTGTTGATCATACCTTCCACTTCAATCATATGTGATTGATACTATTCTTGCTTATTGTCCAAGGTTGCATAGATCCTTGGTATATTTTTTCCCATGTCCCCCATTGTTTCAGAACGCTGAACAATGTGAACAACTCTCACTTTGTCACTTCTGTGAGGTCAATCTCTAAACATATTATCATCCTTACAACCCCAGCATTGAATAGGTTGTTGCCTTGGCCTTTGACCACCTGTCTCAATAGTTTTGATTTCTCTAGAAGTTGGTTGTCACTGAGGATTATTTCTTAAGAATGGTGTCTTAATTCTCTTCTTCCTCTGATCCATATTGAATTTCTTCTTGTCTTCCCAAGATTTTTGGAAGCTTGGTCTTGCTTTTTGTTGATCATATAGGCACTTATCTCACCTTATGGTCTCCTCCAATGTTTTGGGATCATCATATTGTATTTTGTCACTAATGGATGGTGGTAACCCACTCAAATACCTATGAATCTTGACTGTCTCATCCTTGATGAAAGAAACACACTTCAACAATTCTAAAAACCTTCGTTCATACTCATCAATGGACATACTTCCCAGCTTGAGTTCAAAGAACTCTTTCATTTTCTTGTCATAGTACCTCTTAGTAAAGTATTTATTTTCAAAATACTTCTTGAATTCCCTGCAAGTAACATTTTTCTCTTTAATGTGTTGCACCTGCACAAGTTGATCCCACCACATGGATGCCTTTCCTTTCAATTGATAGATGGAAATTCTTCCTTCTGCATGAGAAGAATAATTATGCAATTGAAAATACTTTCTCATGCCCAAGAGCCATGTCTATGCATCCTCATCCTTCTTATGCTCCCTGTAAAACGTAGGAGGTTTGATTTTTTTCATTTCTCCTCATAGCTCATCCACCCCAGTCCTCTTATGCATCCTAATAGGGGATGGACTTGAGTTTTTGTGTTCTCTCTTATTGGAATGCCTCCGAAAGTGTTGGTGATGTCTGCTATCATTTTTTGTTCTTTTGTGACTTCCTGATTTTCTTGAGCCACTATCCTTATCCAATTTCTTTTATATTATTTCCAGGCTCTACATCAACTTTATGTTGATTTCTCCCTGTTTCTCCCTGGCCTTCATGAGATTTTTGTTATCTGCTCGATGAGTTTGGACATCTTTCTGCAACTTTTTAATGATTTTCATCATGTTCCCTTCTTTATCTATCTCTTGTCCATGCCCATTGGAGTTTGATCCTTCAACTCCCAAATGGACATCCATTCCTCTAACTTAATTTTTTGAAATGTAAGCACCTTGTGCCTCCCCCATTTCTCTTCACTATGCGATAATTCAGTTCAGTTCTGACAATTGTTAATTTTGAAAAATGTGCAGTCAACCAAATTTCTGTCAGGCTAATAGACTTTAAAAATTTTCCAAAATAAACCAATCTGATTCAATAAAATAAATATCAGATTCCATTTTCAATGGGTCTTGGTCGATCAAGAACCCCTTCGGGCTTCTATCTCTAAGCCCCGCTTTGTTCTGCAACAAATTTTCGGGCATTAGCCCCTTTTTATTTTTCCCTTGGCTCTCATGGGACCATGGTTGTGACCCAATGCTTATGATTTGGGTGCTTATCCAGAGCCTTGAAACTTCAGGCTCCAAGCTTCGAAGGTTTCCCTTTTTCCATGCATCCCAACATCATAGAACAATGAATGGTAGAACACACGAAGAACAATGGATATACGGTCCACATTCCTTGCTCCAATCTACAGTGGATAGGAGCTTCAGAAATTTATTCCTTATATTCCTTCATGCACCATTTCTTCCGGAGTGTCAAGTCTCCGGACTTCACGATCTGGAGCCACGCATCCACTCGGGCCCACGATTTCCATGCATGAACTAATAAATGTTGAAAACGTCACATCAAAATTTGTGCTTTCAAATTGCGGGGACATGGGTATGCAGTTTTGGAGTAACTCATTGATCATTCCGCAATTTTCCCCACACTGACATGTACCCCTTCTGGGAAATCGTGGTTTGGATTGCGGGACCCCGGACCACCCTTTAGAATTATCTTTCATGCAAATTCGATCTCTGGAATGCCTCCCGGCCATCGATCTTGATAGATCGTGATCAAAGTTAATGCGGACCTGATCTAGCTAACTTCTTCACCAAGTTTAACTACCTTGTGCCACCACCAAGAGCACCACATGGCAGGACACACGAAAATGACACGTGGCCCAATCAGATGGGTGACGTATTTCACGTTCTAACAACATTTCTATCTTACAAAGGTTCTTAACTTACTAACATGTGGCACACATCCCATGTGTCCACGTCATCCCTAGTAACATCAGTAGGCCACGTGACTTCAAGACTTTGGGCTTTGGGATATTTCACCTTAGCATACCTCATTTCTCCCGAACAAGCCGATCTTTCGAAACGCATCTCCTTAAACAAACGATTCAGATTGTCTTTGGACTTCAGGACTTTAGAATTTCGATCTTCAGGACTTCAGGAGTTTCCACTCTATTCATACCTTGTTTCTCCCAAATGTCGTACTCTCGAACAAGTCGACTTGTCGACACGTTTTCCTTGCTTGGATCGATGGACAGGAAATGCACAAAGCTTGTTATGTCTTCTCTACATGTGACCGAGAGTTGTGATCTCTACCTAACCTTTGGGTGCTTATCTCACTTTGCAAGATTGACAGTCATGTTTTAATGGACCGTGAAGATCAACGGCTAGGAGTGATTGTGAAAACTCAACTTGCTCATGCTTTAATTTCCTTCTCGATCTCCGCAATGCGAAGATGCACGTTCGTAGTGTGATCGATATCCACCATTGATCTATTGATCTAGCAAGATCCACAATCCTGAGGGATTGTGGAGTCTCAACTTGCTCACACTTTAATTTCTCTTGCGATTTTTTCAATGGTTCCCCATCATCGATCTCCCTTCAATGAGATCTGACAGCCGTGACTTAATCTTCATTTGATCTGACGACTTATCTTGATCTCACCCAGATATAACGGCCCAACACCATGAATGTTGTGATTTCTTTCTCTGTGGCCATTTCTTAAACTTGTTACACCTCCTGTGTTTCCGAACACAATCCAAGTATTATTTCAACACCCTTCTGGCACTCTATACCTCAAAATTCTCTGGACATTCTTCATTAAATTTCTCGTTCATAGCCCATCCAGGGTTCGGGTAGAAAACATGGGCTCTGAACTTGAGTTTCGTCCATTTCGACAACAATTCTTTTCCAAAACTTTTGCTTCAGCTTCCACTAACATGGCCCATCCAGGCTAAGTGTTGAAACCATGGCTCTGATACCATTTTGTAACATCCCCAACCACCAACAGGTCGGACAACGTCACTTCCTGGACTTCTCTCTTAGCTCTGATACCATTTTGTAACTTTATAAGCATGCATATCTATCTAATGCAAATTAATAGCTATAGCATTATGTTCATACACTATTCATGCGGAAATAACATTAAAATGTACAGACATTATACATAGTCAATTCTAACAACATTATAACTTAATTTCAAGATACATCATACAGAGAACATGTATTTGGTACTTATATTTTCACAGATGACCACCAACTGTGTGCAGACCTCCCACGAACCTCCCAACCTTAGACCACGCTGCTCATCACACTCAATAGTGGGTCACCCCTGAGATGGGACTAAACTCCACCGGGCAAGGGATTCCTAGGCTAGGCAAGGACAACAGGAAGGTCACATAGATCAATAGGAAGTATTTTCTCCCAAAATCCATCTCAAACTAACAGCCTACAACCTCTCATTCCCCACATGCATGTCCCACCCAAGGAAGTGTGCCACTTCTCTACTCAACAGTCCTTCGTCTACCCCACTTCCCTTCCAGGGCTTCAACAACAGGTCGGACATGAATTCTCTGAGAATTGTAGCTATAGTTGGGCTCTCTCTAGGAAATCACTTCCCCAACAACCTCTCTCACTTGGAGAGAGTTGCTTGTACGTCTGACAACCTGCTTCTTCAGTCTACAAGCCTGAAAACCTACTTCTTCAATCCATAGAACTGATAACCTGCTTCTTCAGTCCACAGGCCTGAGAACCTACTTCTTCATTCCATCTTCTAAGTTAGTTCAAGGAAGGTGATGGAAACAACAAGGCTCAGTAAAGAAAAGACGATGGCATCAAGGCACACTCAGTCAAGGAACTGTGTGGGCTGCAAAGACCAACTGTTATGAAACAACACGGCTCAGGCAATTACAGGGTGCATTGGTCTTCACAGGAGACACACGGGATAACTCAAGTACGACTGCAAGATTCCAAAGGTGTGTTCCAGATACAAAGGCGATGATGATGGAGAATTGGTTCAATGTGTGAATCATCGGTGAATCATGAAGGATGACAGACTTCTAGAGAATCGTAAGGGTTGTGAGAGTGGTGAGGAGGAATGCCCAACAAGATGGCGTTCCCATCTATAAACTACATGCAACTAGGTTGACACATGTCTTCCTAAAGCCGCATGAGTTCCACTTAGCACTCGTTCCCTTTCCTAGGAACTTAGGACAACAAGTCTATTATGTCCACCTTAGCCTTTAGGAAATAATAATAAAATATTATCCCCTTAGAGGTAAGCCCTCTAGCTTAGCCCCTAGGCCTAAACACTTAGCCCCCTCCCTTACCCTACCTAGTGGAGCTTAGTCCCCCATAACTCTTATTCGTGGTCGGTCTACACGCAATAGTGTAATTTTATTAATGATATGTGCATTTACATATACAAAATCCAAGCTCATGGCCTTAAGCATCTAGGCTCTCTGGCCTAACAAACATATAAGCCTTCAGCTTATAAACACTTGGCTCACCAGCCTATAAACATAATTACAATTCAACAGGGGCTCGGCCTTGGGGTGTTACAGCCACCCCTATTATATCAGTTCAATTTACTCTTGTATCTTTAGTTAATTTATTGGTATAGACTAATGTATTTTATTTTTAATAATCAAATTGAATACTCTAAATATCCAAAAACATTAATAATAATTTATTAATTTTTTTTTTATAATTTAAACAATTTCAATATTATTTTAATTTAGTAATATTTGTTTTATATTAATAATTTCATTTAATCACTTAAATTCATCACGACACTATACTTATAATAATATTTAAATGTTATTTTCATTTTAATGTAACATAATCATGTAATTGGAGAGATTAGTTATAGTTTGTGGCCTGAGACATGAAGTAGAAAAACCAATACAATCAACATGACAAGGGAGATTTTTAAGGTTACCCTACCCCCTCGATTTGAAGCTATAACTTTCAAAGAAGAAACACATCTTCTTAATTAAGATTACTATTAAAGTCTCTGGAGGTATACATACCCTACCCCCTTAATTTGAAGTTATAACTTTTAAAGAAGAAACACATATTCTTAACCATTATACCTACTCAAATTTAACATATTCTTAACCCATATTAAATTTAGTTTTAATTTAAATTTAAATCTAAATCATAAAATTGTTTAAATGAAGTGATATCAAATGATCAAATACATTAAATAAAATAGTACACATTCAAAATATAATCCAGATAAAATTATATGATAAAATTGTTTAAATGAAGTGATATCATATAGATATAATATGATCAAATGCATTAAATAAAATAGTACACATTCAAAATATAATCCAGAAAAATTATATGATAAAATTAATTAAATAAAATAGTACACATGCAAATATAATTATATGATAGAATGCATTAAATAAATTATATGGTAAAATGCAATAAATAAAATAGTCCGTAATAGTTAACCTCAAACATAGGATAACTAATCTGTCAACTACTTGAAACAAGTCGATAGTTAAGTGCGCATCAACTTGGGCTAACTTGATAATTGGAACAAACTTTCAATTAACTTGGGCTAACTTGATAATTGGAACAAACTTTCAATTAACTTGGGCTAACTTGATAATTGGAACAAACTTTCAATTAACCTTATCAACTTTGATTTCACACATGCGAAGTGTACTAACACCTTAAGGTTTAAAAACATATTAATCTAAATTTATGAGTTGTTGAGGAAGTAGCATTTTAAATCATCTTTTGATCGGTAAGATGAGTTGACACCAAGTAAATAAAGAGATGGCACAAGATCAATGGTGCAATGAGGCTTAAGTAATACAAATTGAGTTCAACAATATTTAAAAAAACATTTAATGCATAGTTTAATTATATAAGCATAGTTTAATTATATAAGAGTTTTTGGGGATTTGTTAATTGGGTGTAATTTTAATGGGTGCGAGAAAAGGTTATTACTCTTCTCATTCAGGTTCAAATTTCATTTTTTGATGTTTTCACTTTGAAGGTTTGTTGTAGATTTTGAAAGTGATAGTTATTTTTTATATTATAGATGATAGCTAAATTTGATCAAACTTAAAATATGTTGTTGTGTGGATTTTGAAAGTGATAGTTATTTTTTATATTATAGATGATAGCTAAATTCGATCAAAACCTAAATATGTTGTTGTGTGGATTTTGAAAGTGATAGCTATTTTTTATATTATTATTATTAATAAGAAACTATAGTTATTTTATATTTTATTATTAAGAAATTATAATTATTTTAATGAAGTTAGGAAGATGTGTTTTTTCTATGTAATGCATTTCCAAAGGAAATTTATCTAGCTCTTTTCTTCATTTCTAGGATGGTACTAAGGTAAACCAAATTTTGTAAAAGCTTGAAGCTTTGTCCACAATATGTTTATCAAGAGCTCAACATGTAGCTTATTGGAGTTAAACCTAGATAAGGAAGATAGCAATCCTCCTCTTAGAGTTAAACCCAATTCACAAGTTAAAAAGATAGTTGTTTTACAATTGATTATGTTAAATATTTTTAAGTTTGCAATTATAAACATAATGCTTATCATATTTAACCTTTCTATGTGGCCAAAAATGTGTTTTAATATAGCTTGAGTGGGTTAAGAACATGTGTTTCCTCCTAAGAAGTCACAAGTTCAAATCTAGAGGGGGGTAGGGTATGTATACCTCCGTAGACTTTGCCAGTAAAATATGTTTTAAAAATTTGTTGTATACATTATCCAACATAATATAATATAAACAAAATGGAGCTTTTCAAAAGCTAGTCTTTCCAGAAGAGTTCAAAATTCAAAAATGTTCCCTATAAACTAGATTGTTCTAACATCCATAAAAATAAATCATATTGTTCTAACATCCATAAAAATAAAGCATAAAGGATGCTAGTATGGATCCTAAGACATTAGTGTAAATTCAAAACTATCTTATTAAACATGTCTAAACTTGGAATCAATAAAGCATACCCATTATGGGCTTATTGCTTGATATATGTTGGTACTTGTTGGCCCTCGACCAAGTTTTGGAGAACCTTGGTCATGTTTGACCACTTTTTGGGACTTCGACTAGTTGGTTGAAGACGGAGCACCAGGCAAAGCGGAGATCGCAGGATCTCGCCACCTTTTGTGGACTTTTTGGGTTAGGGTTTATGTAACGGGTATGGGATGTCGGCCCATGGTTTTTACCCATGGTTAGGCCCCTTTTGTAATGTATAAATAGATATCTAGGCAATGTAAGAAGAGGTTACTAGTGACTAGACCTAATAAGATTGGCTTAGTGTGGATCTAGAGGCTGTGTGCATACTCTGTGTTAAGACTTGTAGAGCTAAGTGCAAGTGGTTGTAAGAGGATTTGTGTGCAGACTATGTAAGAAGGCTTTGTGTTGTGACCTAACTCGGGGAAGGAGGATCTAGCGAGGTGCACCCAGATATCATGTCCTATGCAGAGTAGGTTTTGAGGATCTGTTCTTGTAAGAAGCTTGAAAGAAGACAATAAAGAAGACGAAGAGTTGGTGAACATAGCCCCATGTTGGGGGTGAACCACGTGTATCCTGTGTTATGGTTTCTTTGAGTAATCGATGTGATTTATGCTTAGTTTTGTGATCTTTATGAATGTTAGATGCATCTAATATAATAGCTTAGTGCTTAGTGATGTGAATGAATGCTAGATATGATATATTTCTATCTGTTAAGTGCTTGATGTGTTATATCTTGTTGAATATTGCGATGCTCTATAATTAGGGTTTTACCTGTGATGTGGGTAAAGGTTAAATACTAATGAATGTTAAATGCTAAGTGCTCTGTTAAGTACTGTGATCACAGATCTGTGTCCCAACTAAGTTGTAGACACTTGAATCCTGCAACCACCCCTGCCTCTACCTCGGGTGAGACTTCATCTACTTCGCAAGTGTTGCCGAAAGGGTCGGTAGTTAGGGTTTTGTTGGTGCATTGTTGAAGCGTTGAACCCTAGGTATGCCCCTATGCCAACAAATGGTTCCGCTACTGGGAACTGAAACTGTGATTGTTGGGAACTAAAGAAAAGAGAAAGTTTTGTGCGTGGATCTGTTTCCTTAGTGCGCAGTACTCTACTTGACTTGTGAAGCTCTGTGCTAAGAAGAGAAGTCTGATTTGAAGAAAAAAGGTAAGATCTAAAAACTTTGTGCTCTGATAGAGGTAAGATAAGTGAAATTTTTTGTTTCAAAAGAATGGATCTAGGTATGTTTGATAGATTTTGTCCTAGTCTGAAAACTAGGGCACAACTAGAAGAAAGAAGATATTATATGAATAGACCTGATAGAAATAGTGAAAGATATGTTATCCCTATGCATAGAAAGAATTTTTGGACTGACAAGTGGATGCAGGATCCTAGAAAGAATTATTTGCGGATTCATCATTGTAATCCCAGTGCGCAGTACAAGAAAGGTTGGGGATCATTCAAGAGAAAAAGAGGATTAAATCTTTGTTATAGTTGTAGAAGACTGGGACATCTTGCTAAGGAATGCCCTGGTAGAGGTCCTATTTGCCTTTGTTGTAAAGCTACTGGACATGAAGTTTTGGATTACCCTAAAATGATTGCTAAAGTTGAAAACATGAACATGAGACAAGAAAACCCTGAGGAAGGCCAAGAGACTAAGAATATGCTAAAAAACCAAAAAGAATCAGAGGCTATATTATTACAGATGAAAGAAACATTGAATGATCACAGAGACACCAGTTTATCAGAGATCTTAAAAGAAAAAGAGTGCATAGAAGCAAGAATAGGATACTTAGACATAGACTATGTATTGGATGCAGAAACACAGGTGAATATCATGACAGAAAGTACTTGGTAAATCTTAGGAAAGCCTGCACACTCTTTGAGGAAATTGAGGGAAAAGGTGCACAGCTAGCACAAGTGGTCACTTCGATGGAACACCGATTGGAAGGATCGATGACTGAGAAAGTTATTCGGGAGTTCCCTGGGCAGGAGGCTCTGGCGAAGCAACAACTCGAGGCAGAGTTACCCAAGTTAGAGTGACTCGGAACGAGTCACAGGTGAGTGTTGGGGGCTTGTTGGCCCTCTATCAAGTTTTGGAGAACCTTGGTCATGTTTGACCACTTTTTGGGACTTCGACATGTTGGTTGAAGACAGAGCACCGAGTGAAGCAGAGATCGCGGGATCTCGCCACCTTTTGTGGACTTTTTGGGTTAGGGTTTATGTAACGGGTATGGGATGTCGGTGCATGGGTTTTACCCATGTTTAAGCCCCTTTTGTAATGTATAAATAGACATCTAGGTGATGTAATAAGAGGTTACTAGTGACTAGACCTAGTAAGATTGGTTTATTACAGATCTAGAGGCTTTGTGCATACTGTGTGTTAAGACTTGCAGAGCTAAGTGCAAGTGGTTGTAAGAGGCTTTGTGTGCATACTATGTAAGAAGGCTTTGTGCTGTGACCTAACTCGAGGAAGGAGGATCTGGCGAGGTGTGCGCAGATCTCTTGTCTTATGCGGAGTAGGTTTTGAGGCTCTATGCTTGTAATAAGCTTGAAAAAATATAATAAAGAAGGCGAAGAGTTGGTGGACGTAGCCCCATGCTGGGGGTGAACCACATATATTCTGTGTTATGGTTTCTTTGTGTGATTGATGTGATTTATGCTTAGTTTTGTGATCTTTATGAATGTTAGATGCATCTAATATAATAGCTTAGTGCTTAGTGATGTGAATGAATGTTAGATCTGATCTATTTCTATGTGTTAAGTACTTGATGTGTTAGATCTTGTTGAATACTGCGCTGCTCTGTAATTAGGTTTTTACCTGTGATGTGGATAAAGGTTAAATACTAATGAATGTTAAATGTTAAGTGCTCTGTTAAGTATTATGATCACATATTTGTGTTCCAACTAGGTTGTAGACACTTGAGTCTTGCAACCACCCCTGTCTCTACCTCGGGTGAGACTTCATCTACTTCACAGGTGTTTCTGAAAGGGTCGGTAGTTAGGTTTTTGTTGGTGCGTTATTGAAGCGTTGAACCGTGGGTCTACCCCTATGCCAACAGTACTCAAAGCTCCTAGTCCACCTTTTTCATTTCCAAACCTTCTAGGGCTTGCTAAATTGTTTCTTCATCTTTTACCCTAGCTAGAGAAAACCCAATTGATAACTCACGATGAGAAACCATAAATTGAAATCTGCTAGTGAGGCCCAAGACCAATTGGTAAAGTTTGTCACATTTAGTTTCAAGCTTCACAATTTTTCTTTCTTGATAGTCACAATCTCTACTAATATGCATGTTTACATTTTTTAGCTTCCTCTTACTAGAAATTACATTAATCAAATTAGATATCACTACATAATTTTTAGCCAAGAGATAATCATTCAAACGCAAGGCACAACACAGTTCTAATGATTCATAAGAGAAGCATTGACTGGAGTGATTATGCCCTACGATGCTCCAATTCCTCTAGTTTTTTCTAGGCAAAGATCTAAAAGAAACCCATATCCATACCTAAGATGGGTTACTACTATAGAGTGATAAGAAGACCCCCCAAAGCACTATCACAAAGGCAACCTTAACAACCTGACAAAGAAGAGCTTGAGGGGAGGGATATTAACCTAGAAGCCTGCATCACCCTTGAACTATTGTGTCTTCTTGAATGAAAGGAACTAGAAAGAAATCCCAAATTATCCCACCTACAATTCCCATATACATTTTATATCCTTTATGATTTATGCATGAGTATTGGAGGACTAAGAATTGTTAATTCCCATCTCTTTGGATTGTGCACACTCTCCGCCCATCTGAATTGGTGTCCTTCACTATGATTTGGAGGTTGTTCATGAACTTAGATTATTATCAATTGATCTAGGAGATGTGGGATGAGAACATAAATCCCCCTTTGTCATTAATATTCTAGGACCTAATTGAGGTTCTTCATTATCCAAATGATTTTTCCTTAATATTCTAACACATAATCAAGGTTCTTAATTATCCAAATGATTTACTTAACTATTTGTGTCTTTAGCACATGGAAAAAGTCTATCCACTCAAAGCTCATTGTGTCATTTTGAATTATGAAAATGAGACTAAATAAAATGTAGTCCTTCAAAGTTGAGAAGTGATGCATATGCCCAATGATGGTTGTTGACTCCAACTTCTTTATTTTGTATCCATCTTATTTTTGCATTTCCCAAATTGTGTTGACACTTTTCTTATGATTTCGTTTTCTTTTAAATAGCATATTATCATCTTCTTTAGCCAACCAAAAGACCTACTTTTCATTTTCAATTAGGATTTTTTTTAGAGCCAAAAGATTATTTTAAGATTGTTCAAATGCCCTTACCTTAGTTGTGGGGTGTTTATAAAAAAAAATTACTATCTTGTTTATAAAACACTCAATTTCAACTTCCTAACAAAATAACGTCCTAATAATTCTCAAATATATTATGTACCGTGATGCTTTTACATTATTTAATTCTCAAATATATTATGTACGGTTATGCTTTTACATTATAGAAGAAATATTTATATCTATACATTGAATTAATTAAATAAAATGAAAAAATATTATATATATATATATATATATAAATTTATATAAATTTATTTTAATATATAAATTTTAAATTATAATTAAACTTGGTTTTGGTTATCATTATTATTATTATTAATTTCCCAGTTAATTGTAATGTCAGAATCCAAACATTCTTATTATTATTAATTTCCCGGTTATAATAACTAATTTCCCAGTTACTTGTAGTGTCAGAATCCAAGCCCATTCGAAGGGTCAGTTAACTTTTAGTAATTTTCGTTTGACTTACCTAAATTTCGTTTCAGTCGTCTGCTTTGGTAGCGTCAATGTGATTAATCATTACTGAACTAGATGTTTCATGTAATACCATAATTTAAGCATACCACCAATACCCTAAATATCATTCAAGTGAATAACAATGACTGGAATAATATTTCAAATTTAGCATGTTGAATCTGTAATTTAAACTGTTTTTTTTTCATGCATATGCGTGTGCTTCTGTCTTTTTTTTTTTTTAATGTACATAATGACTGGAGTAATATTTCAAATTTAGCATGTTCAATCTGTAAGTTAAACTCTCTTCTTCCCTTTTTTTTTTTTTTTTTTTTTTTTTTTTCCTTATACATGCGTTTGCTTGTGTCTTACTTATTTTTTCTAGATAAGTCTGAAAGTATTCGTTTGCTTGTGTCTTACTTATTTTTTCTAGATAAGTCTGAAAGTATTTCTACTTATAAATGAATTTTAAATTATAAATATGATGCACTGCAAGATAAATAAACAACGATACAAAACGATGTCTGGGAACGAAGATGAAATGATGTCTTGGAACAAACTGTGCACTTCCTTTAATCGATTGGTAAATTCTCTTCTGTTTCCTCTCGCACAATTTTTCAAAGTCAGAAATTCACATTAAGAAATATTTATTTATGAGTTACAATATTTTACTGTAAAATTTCAGTCCATGTAAAGACTAGGATTTTTGAGTTGCAGGTTGTTACTGCTCGTGCCGGTGATGTGCAGAAGAATAATAATCGGCACGGGATCGATAATGATCTGTGGGATAAATTGCCCCGTGAACTGCAACTACAATTGCTAAAATTGCTCGCAGGGCTGCCCCTTAAGGAATGGGCTAGGCTGCGACTGGTTTGCAAATCTTTCCATTCTTTGTTATCATCAGACCCTTGTTTGGCCACCTTGTATCATCCCCCACAAACCAAGTTCTTCCTTCATTCTCTTGTCCCCCCACAAACCAACTACTTCCTTCATTTCGTCCCCAGGCACCCATCTGCCACATCAGCCGCCAGGTCCCTTTACTTCTTACACGACGAAATAAGTGGCATGTCCAGGTGGTTGCCTCCTTTTTTCTTGTTGTACCTAGTGGCTTCCAATGACAGATTCTTTTGCTTCGAGGGTCACCGGGAACCCAATATCCCCACAATATTTTTCTACAATCCCACGACACCCAACCTCTGGAATATTTTGACGGTGCCAAAGAGTGGTCCAATCGTTTTTGATGAGTCTTTCATCGGGATCGCCTTTGACAGAAAACTGGGCGCATGAAAGATCGTGCTAGTTGGGCCGATTTCTAGGAAGATGACGAAGACGCTTATTTTTTATCCAAAGGCTGACACGTGGAGGCAGCTACAAGACCTAAATGACGTATTTTTTCCACGTATGAAGGAGCCCTTTTTGTTCAACGACCTTTTCTATTGGTTGGTGAGGTCAAAGAAACAACAAAGTGAGATGGTGTTGTCGTTAGACATGGAAAATGAGAAGTGGGAGGAGCCTCTTGTGTTGGATCACTGGTGCTCCACGCCTATGCATGGTGAAGCTTGAAAAAGAAGCGTTCGTAATAATTGTAAATAAGGAGAATCCAAATAAATTAGAGATGTGGAAATTGGACATCCAAGGTAAACACAACCATAAATTAGAGATGTGGAAATTGGACATCCAAGGTAAACACAACCACACATGGGTTAAAACCACTATGACACCATTTCTTATGATATCCTCTAACAATATCTCTGGATTTGGAGGAGGATATGTGATGTGCATTGACAGTAACGGGAGATTTTGGGAATATCATATAGAAGCTAAAGTTTGGAGCTATGTAGGACTTTTCCATAAAGATGTATGGGAATGCAGTAAAGTTGCAATGCATATATGTACATTCTACAAGCCCATCCTTTTCAGGGTTTATGGTGACCAAGTACTTCAAGGGATTAGTAACTTCTACATGAATGAAGTGTCGGGTAGGCATTTAACTCATGCATGGATAGACCTTTGAGCATAACAATTTGTTTTAAAATTGTTTACATTGTAACTCTGAAATCACTAGAAATTATAGTGGTTGGTGATTTGGAAGTGTTTTTATGATTACATATTTTTTATATGAATGGAAATATATTGTTTAATCTGAGTTAATGTTTGCTTAATGTTTTACTCTAGATTAATTTGTATTACTGATTTTATTGATTGAGTTAATAAATTATTATTTCATGTTACATTAACTAAGTACATAAATAAATATTAAATAAATATTGGTGGAGTTAATCTTATAATTCTAAATAAATCTTTTTAATTTTCCTTGAATACCATATGATGTGGTTTTAATTTTCTCATCCATACAACATGATGGACATTGTTTGAGATTTTTTTAGTATGTTTTAAAAAAAATCATGCCAAGTTTTATAGAAGATGGAATCATGGTGGGAAGGACAACATGATGCGAACACGTGTTCACTTATTTATTAATGTTTTGACATTTATTTACTAGATAGTCCCCATCTATAGAACTTATTCTATAACTTCTTCCACAGTTATAACTTACCCTTACATGCTTAAGTAGCTTAAGTAATAAATTAATATATCTACCATCCGGGTTTGTATTTGCATTGGTTCCAAAGGATCCGGAAATCAAGGAATAGAACCTCGCCTTGTAATTATCCTTCCACTGCTAGCACATCAGCTAATGGTGCATGAAGTTGCACCAAAGGGTGAAGAAAACCAGTAGCATATGAAACTATGCCAAAGGGTGAAGAAAGCTAGGATGGTGCTTCATTTAGAGAGGCAATAGGCACTAGAAGGGAAGATGTTGAAGTCGTTTAGTTATTTTGACTCCATTATCCTAAGTTTTCAACAAAAATGTAAAAAATGGTTTTTATATTCCTATCAACATCTTTACTTCGTTATTTAGCCTCCTTTCAGGGACCATTAACTATGTATTGCTTCAACTACCAAGCATGCAGGTTGGGAGGGGTGGTCCACCCAGTGGACCATGGATCCACCACATGATCCAAGCATTGCAATCAGTATCAACGTTGCTTAACCAAGCATCGATAAAAAGAATCCTAAATTTTGCACCTGTTGGAACTCGATATCCACTCAGAGTAGAGTGTGTTTTTACCATAGTTCATAAAATCATGAACCGTCACTTCAATTTATGTGCATGTCTCTCTTCCACATGTCACTCACTTAACCAACAATTTCATAAGCATGGATATCAACATCAGACCACTCTCATTGTAGAGTCCATGTTTGTCTGGCTCTGATACCATGTTAAAAAACTAAGAGAGAAATAACACACATAGATATCTATCAAGGTGTTAGTTTTCCCTGGTGAGGGTTTCCAGGATAAATATTGACTCTATGTGCATGCACTATGTGTTGTCTTTGATATTTCTCTCTTTTTTTTAACGCATTGTGTCACTTTGAATGAATATTGCAAACACTCATAGTATCTAATGTTTATCCCATGGATTTGATCCAAGGCCACACTTTTTTGAACTGCATGTCTCTCTTTGAAATGTTTTCAAGTGGTGCTAGGTTCTAATATGGAGAGACTAATAATTATTGAAGGAGATAATGTCTCAAAAGTTTAGCAAGGGTAATTAAATGTATGACAATATCTAGAACTCAACACTAGATAATGTGGAACTTTAACACAATAAACAATAGTGGAAGAGAGTTTGGTTGCTTTGAAGCCTAGAATCATGTCCTTTGAAGAAGCATCTAGATTTTTTCTAGCTCTTCAAATTGCCAAACATGGTTTTGACAGAGTAAAATTTGAAAGGTCAAGTTGCGTTCATTGTAGATGGATCTAGAGGTGTTGGTACCATGGCTAATATTGAGGTATAAAACCTCACCTCGTAATTATCCTTCCATTTCTACCACATCAACCAGTAGTGCATGAAGTTGCACCAAAGGGTGAAGAGAGCCAGTAGCACATGAATTTGTGCCAAAGGGTGAAGAAAGCCAGGTTGATGCTTCATTTGGAGCGATAATAGGCACCAGAGGAGATGTTAAGGTGATTTAATGATTTCGACTCCCTTATCCTAAGTTTTCAACAGAAATGTAAAAAAAACAAATTATATTCCTATCGACATATTTACACTGTTATTTGGCCTCTTTTCTAGGACCATTAACTATGTATATATGCATCTACCAAGCATGCAGGTTGGGAGGGGAGGTCCACCTAGTGGGATACATGGATCCACCACTTAATACTACACCACATGCTCCAAGCATTGCAATTGAGATCAACGTTTCTTAACCAAGCCTCAAGAAAAAACATTCTAACTTTTGCACCTATCAAAACTCGATATCCACTTAAAGAAAATCATTCTTTCAACACCAATGTATATGATACATACAACACCTTCCATAAAACGAAAACTAGTTAGTCATAGGTATTGAAAATAAATTAGGGGAAATGTAAATCTTAGTTAGCTTACAACTAAATATCTAAATGCTAGACAATGGAGAGAACTGTACATAGCCAAGAAACATAGATTATACTTGTTTTTTCAATGTTCTTCACATGCACTAACGATTATAAAACAAAAAAATGTTCATAACTCTACCTCATTGATGGTGTTGGCTTCTTAATCTCTGTGTACAAGATACAGATCTTGATGAGATTCTAGTGATGACTCTAGAATCCTAAAGAACAACATTGAATCTTTGGGTAAGCAAGATTTTGAAATTCTCTCTTCAATTGAGTTGTGTGATTTCTCATTTCCTTCTTTCAATCTCTCATTTCTATTGTCATTGCAACCTGTACTTGTGCCTTCATCTAAGGGATGAAAGAGTAGTAATTGCAGCAAGTGTCAACATAGAAAGGTAGTGGTGGTGATCATTCTTTTATTTTATTTTATTTTTAAACCGAAACAGGGGAACATATATTAAGGTGGCCAAAATGGAAAAGTGTTACAGAATAAAATTGCTTGTTGTTTCAGAGAGTCCTATCAATGAAAACAACAAAAATGCCCTATCATCTAATAAATTTCCTCCCAATCTTGTTGTCTCTAAATATTTTTTTTCCTTACAAGTGTATATCCAAGAAACTAAATCAAAGGACAACATCATGGAATCATGGTGGGAAGGACAACATGATGTGAACACGTGTCCAAAGTTTCATAGAAGATGGAATCATGGTGGGAAGGACAACATGATGTGAACACGTGTCCACTTGTTTATTAATGTTTTGACATTTATTTACTAGATAGTCCCCATCTATAGAACTCCTTTTCTCTTTTTGGATAGGTATAACTTCCTCCACACGCATAACTTACCCTTACATGCTTAAGTAATAAATTAATATATCCATCATCAGGGTTTGTATTTGTGTTGGTTCCAAAGGATCCAAAAATCAATCTCTTTTTAACTCCTCACGCTCTATTAGAAATGGATTTGTTGGTTCATCGATCAGGTCAAAGAAAGTAGAATTTGGGCTAGCAACGAGTTTATGGATGGAATAGAAGCGAATAGGAAACACTCAATTCTTCATGTTCTTGCTACAATGAAATGAACTCCTCCTGATCTATCCCTTTATCCGTATGACTTGTTTTTCTCAATGCTATTCAATTCTATTGCATAGTTTGTAATGACTCAGAAAAATGGGCATAATCTTAAAGAATTTGTGATTCTTTGGCTCATATGTCCCTCCATTGAACAATTTCTAATCAATTTGAAAAGACACTTAATCTATAATCTACTTTGCACTATTTTGATGAGAATACACCTTGATGATGGCATGCATGGTGTGCAAATAGTCGTGCAAAGACTCAACACATGTCCCTATCACTTAGTTTTGTGTCTAGACTTTATATCGATGAACCATCAAACCAAGGGTACACATGCCCAAATAGGTCTAACCTCCATATTCTCATTTACATGTGATCAAATCCAACTCCATAAAAACAATTACAAATGTATGTTTGAGCACGTGATGTTATGAAACATCAACCTATTTCAATGAAAACATCTCTCCTGCTCCAAATACAATTACATAGATCGAGTACTTATCTTACCATTGTATGCCTGATCAAATCATACAAGAAGCATCTACTAGATTATTTACCAATATCCCTTCTTGCTCCAAATATGTTGAGCCAAATTACTCATTCACCAAGTACTTCTTCCTCAATGTGATTTTGCCTATGCTCCATGTTGATCAACTGTATGCTCAAGCAAATGATGCAAGAGGCATCTTCCAACTTCTTACCAACATTCCTCCTTGCTCCAAATACAGTGAGCCAAAACACATGTTCACTAAGTGCTTCATATTCAATGTGCCTCTGCCTGTGCTCCATTTCCATGTGTCATTCACCATGGTTCATAAACTCATGAACCATCGCTTCAATTTGTGTGCATATCTCTCTTGCACATGTCATTCACTTTACCAACAATTTCATAAGAATGGATCTCAACATCAGACCACTCTCATTGGAGAGTCCAAGTCTTCCTGGCTCTAATACCATGTTAAAAAACTGAGAGATAAATAGTTCACATAGATATCTATCAAGGTGTTTGTTCACCCAAGTAAAGATTTCCAAGATAAATATTGGCTCTATGTGCATGTATTTTGTGTTGTCTTTGATATTTCTCTCTCAATTTTTTAACACATTGCATCACTTTTAATGAGTATTCCAAACAATCATAGTATCTAATGGTTACCACATGGATTTGATCCAAGGCCACACTTTTCTGAACTACATGTCTCTCTTTGAAATGTTTTCAAGTGGTGCTAGGTTTGAATATGGCAGGACTAATAATTGATTAAGAAGATAATGTCTCAAAATTTTAGCAAGGGTAATTAAATTTATGACAATATTTAGAACTCAACACTAGACAATGTGGAACTTTAACACAATACACAATGGAAGAGAGTCTAGTTGCTTTGAATCCTAGAATTGTGTCCTTTGAAGAAGCAACCAAATTTCTTCTAGCTCTTCAAACTATCAAAGAAGGTTTTGACAAAGTAAATATTGAAAAGGTTAGGTTGTGTTCATTGTAGGTGGATCTAAAGGTGTTGGTAGCCTGGCTAATCTCGAGGAATAGAACCTTGCCTTGTAACTATCCTTCCACTACTAGCACATCATCCAGTGGTGCATGAAGTTGTACCAAAGGGTGAAGAAAACCAATAGCGTATGAAACTGTACCAAAGGGTGAAGAAATTGAGAATGATGCTTCATTGGAGAGGTAATAGGAACTAGAAGGGAAGATGTTGAAGTGGTTTAGTGATTTCAACTCCCTTATTGTATCTTTGCTAGCCACCCAGGCTGGGCCATGCTACTCCATAAAAACTGAAAAATCTATGATACTACTTTGTAATGAACCCAATCTCCCATTGAGTCTCGTTACCACCTTACACATGCTCTGATACAATAATGTAACATCCCCAACGTACCATTGACCAATATTAATCTAGAAGTACAATGCGCATAATCTACCTTAAACACAATCCACATAGTGTCTCTTATAGTAACACGCTCATCCCAAACTTGAGTCGTTCCACACAACTTAAGCAGCAAAAATAACTCAAAATTGTGTGCACTAAAATTCAAATCACATGGCGCAAACACATGCACAACCATCTAGGCATCATGAGCCAACTCAGGTTTCACTGTGTGAGGGATCAAATTCTTTGACCGCACACACAAATCCCAGTATCTTAGTGTACACAAGCTTCCCCTCCTGTGAACTCAGCCACTCAATCATTTTCTTGCAATACTCATAACCAATATTACAAGGTTAACTTAACAAGCAATACTAACCATGTTGTTCATATCCATGCACAACTATGAATATATGCTATAAGCACTATACTTACATGAGCATGCAACAATTAACAAAATAACATCAAATACTTATATGCAACGCATACAAGAATTTAACCCATGTGAAACATAAACAAAAATGCATGTAGTAACCAAGACAATTACATAAGGAACACTTATCTTAATTGAAAGTCACCAACTGCGACCTTGACTTAGACATTCCTCTTAGTCATAGACATTGTTTCTCATAAGCTTTCAACAACAACTCACCCCCGAGCTGGGAATCTACTCCACCAGGGAAAAGGATTCTAGAAACGAGATATGGTTTGAAACTCATCAGAATTACTTAGTCCTAGGTTCCCACTGTTTTATCTAACCCACAGTCCCTCATTCCCCACGCACCTATCACACCCAAGGAAGTGTGCCCCTTCTATGCTCAAAAGTCCTTCATTCGCCCCACTTCGTTTCCCAGGGTTAGCAACAACAGGACAGATAAGAATTCTCTGAGCCCTGCAACTAATGCTCAACACACTAGGGAACAACTCTCAGCAAAACTATCACCTAGAGAGTATGCCCACTGGTCTGAAAACCACTCCAAAACAGCCATTCTCTCACCCAGAGAGATTGATCATGGTCTGTCAACCCGACTCTTTGACAGAGAAACTCTGGATACGTCCCCACAACCCCCTACAACCTTCTTGATGCATATAAGGTAATAATCATATTTTCCATACAGTCTTACCCCCCTCTTCTCACGAGAGCTTGCAACATGAATAATAAGACAATCATCCCCCCCAAAATACACTAAGGACAACAATATATATTGCATGCCTTCCACTTGACACTTGTCACCCTAAAAAGTATCTTTAAGCCACTTGGTGACCCATTCCCTATCCTCGGGAACCTATGATAAAATCATAATATATCTGACTTTATACTTTTCTTGGAAATATTATAAAATATTTCTCAAGACTTATGACTCTCCCCTTTTTCCCTTTTCCAGTGGAGTATGCCACCCATCTCTTTTCATCTGATTCAATCAACATGAAACGATGCAATATTATATAAATATTCATGATTGTATTTACATGGATAGGCGCATTGGCCTATTTGCATCCAGGCTCACCAGCCTCATATGACATAGGATCTCCGGCCTCAAAACATAAACAATCATATATATATATAATGCACACTTCCAATTTATTACAACGCACTTGCCCAGGTGCATGCAATACTCAAAATGTGTGCACCTTGTCTTTATAGAAATTTCCCGCGCACTTTCTTAGATGTGCATAAAACCAAAATTAGGTGTCCTTGTCTCACCAGCCTAAATGTTCATTACATTTACAACTGGTAATAATCAGGTCACCAACCTATATGTACAATTACTAAGGGTTCTATATTAGGGATACTAGAATCCCCTTCCCCTTATTTATGCATTGTCCTCAGTGCATCATATACACATGTACGTAGAAAATCTCAAACATCATAAAAACTATGAGGATACTCTGCTCGCATAGCATCCTCATGATCCCAAGTTGCATCCTCGAGACTGTACCAGGTCCATTGGACCTTTACTAGCTCCATGACTCGATTCTGAAGCTGCTTGATTTTTCGATCCAATATGCAAATCCATCGCACTTGAAATCCACCTTCTAGATCTACCTGAATCACATTCCAATCAATGACATGATCAACATCAGGTACATATTTATTAAGCAATGACACATGGAAAACATTATGAATGCATAAGGATGCAGAAAATGCAAGCATATAAGTGACAAGACCAATCCTTCCAGGGAACTGCGCCTGGCCTTTACTTTCAGAAACACGTGATCACCCACTCCAAATTCCCTGTGGTTTCTTGCTTTATCTATGCAAATTTTTTTCCTGTCTTGGGCAGTCTTTAAATTATGTCTTATCTTTACCAACTGCTACTCCATTTCCTGGAGGAATTATGGCCCAACTATTGTGTGGTCTGTTGGGTTATCCCAACTTACAAGCATCTTTCACTTTCTACCATAAAGTGCCTCAAATTGGCTCATCTTTAAAGATACCTGATACCAATTTTTGTAACAAAAATCTACTAAATTAAGGTAGTCTTCCTACTTGGATGGTTTATCCATAACATACATCCTCAACATGTCTTCAATTACCCGATTTACTCTCTTTGTCTGATCATATGAATCAAGACGATATGTTGTGTTGAAATTCATACTTGTTCCAAATCCCTTGAACAACCCTTTCCAAAATTTCGATGTGAACTTGGAATCTTTGTTAGACACAATTTTCTTAGGTACACCATGCAACTTATCAACTTCATGCATGTATATCTCAACAATGTCGATTTCCTTATGTGTTGACTTCTCTGGAATAAAATGAGCAGCTTTAGTAAGCTTGTCCTCCACCACCATAATAGAATCATGTTTCTTAGCAGTTCTAGGAAACTTAGTTATGAAGTCCATGGTCACAACTTCTCACTTCCACTCATGATTAGGCAAAGGCTGCAACAAACCAGTTGGGTGTCTATGCTCAACCTTGACCTTCTGACATTCAAGATATTTCACAATAAAATCTACAATTTCCTTTTTCACACCTTGCCAAAAGTATTGTTTCATAACCGCGACAATGGTCTTTTGGTATCTTGGATGTCCAACATAAGGAACCTTATGCATCTTTGAGAAAATCAGGCTCTTCAACTCTTGATCATTTGTCACATAGACTCTATGTTTATACATGAGGATCCCATCCTCTCTTAACTCATAACCTTCAAACTTTGGCTACGACATACCTTGTTGTAAAGTCTCACTTATATCCATATAACAAAGATCTGATTTGGCCACTTCCAAAATTTTGTCGTGAAAATCAGTCTGGTACATGCTAATGGTTGTAGCATACTTCTCATGCATCCTCATGTTGAGTGTGTCAACCACCTTATTCTATTTTCCTCTGATATGCTTTATGTAAAATTCATACTCACTGAGGAACTCTAAACACCTATTTTGTCTAGCATTCAAACTTGGTTGTCCAAACAAATACTTCATACCACAATGGTCTATTCTCAACTCAATTATCTTACCCATGAGATAATGTCACTACATCTTCAAAGCATGCACTATGGCTGCCAATTCCAAACCATGTGTAGCATAGAGCCTTTCATGTTCTTTCAACTTCCTTGACTCATAACATACCACATGTCCATTCTAACTCAGAACTCCACCAAGTCCTTCCTTGCATGCATCTATGCACACAATGAAGCCTGCATCTAGATCAACAATCCTCAAAATCAGCGCACGTGTTAACAAATTCTTCAAGTGTTGGAAACTCCTTGTGAAATCTAGAGTCCATTCAAGTCACGCACCTTTCTTCTGCATGGATTTGATTGGATGCGCAATATGTGAGAATCCTTCAACAAACCTTATGTAATACCCGATTAGTCCCATAAAGGATCTCACTTCTACAACATTTCTTGACGTTGGTCATTCCTCAATGGATTTTATCTTCGTTGGGTCCACATCTATCCCTTCTTCTAAAATAATATGACCTAGGTAATGAATTTGTCGCTCACAAAATGAACACTTTCTCAACTTTGCATAAAGTTGGTGCTCCCTCAATGCCTACATCACCATCCTCAAGTGATGCTCATTCTCTTCCTCAGACTTTGAGTAAATATGAATGTCATCCAAAAATACAATGAAAAACTTATCTAAATACTCTCTGAAAAATCCATGCATCAAACACATGAAGACATTTGGTGCATTCAACAATCCAAATGGCACCACTGTAAAACTAATTTCTTCCTCTTTTATTCTTACTTGGTGGTAACTAGATCTTATATCTATCTTGGAAAATATATGTGTGCCTCTCAGTTGATCAAACAGTTCATCTATCCTTTGTTCTTTCTTAGCAAAGGATACTTTGTTCAACTTCCTAAAGTCGATAAAAAGTCTCAACATACCATCCTTATTATTCACAAACAAAATTGGCCCACCCCAAGGTGACACACTTGGGCATATATACCCCTTCTTCAAAAGCTCCTCAAGTTGCATCTGCAACTCCTTCAGTTCTGGTGTACTCATCCTGCAAGGAGTCTTGGATATAGGTGTTGCTCCCAGCATCAGATTAATAGAGAAGTCAATATCTATTTTCGAAGGAAATTCTAGTATCTCTATAAATACATCCTCATACACTTTCATCATTGCGCAGTCTTCCGCACTTGGAACTTTATCCTTAGGTTCCTCTTCCATGTGCTCTGCGAATACTTGACATCTTTTCTTGTAACTTGTCTTCAATTGTGAAGCTGAAACTTCCTTGATAGTCACATCTCTTGGAATTCCTTGAACTGATCTCAAGTTTCCTACCTCATCGAATCATGTGAATTCTTTATTGTAACAATCCAGGATAACATGGTGCTCCTCCAACCAATCCATACCAATGATGAAATCGTACAAGCCCAAAGGTATAATATTCAAATCACCCTTTGTGCGCAGTCCATTCATCTCTAATTGACATGCCTTAACCATCTCATTGATTTTCCTTTTTGTTCATGTAGCTAACTGCACCAACCAATGTTTCCCAATCTTGCTTCTCGACATATGGAATCTTTCCACCATTTTAGGATCTAGATAACTATGACTAGCTCCTGAGTCTATTAAAATAGCAATAGGTTGATCATTAATCTTATCTTCCACCTCGATCATGTGTGACTGGAACTCAGCCTCCTTGTTATACAACACGACGTAAATCCTTGGCACATTTCTACCCATGTATTCCATTGTCACAAATTGATGTACAATGTGCGCAATCCTCGCTTTATCACCACTTTGAGGGAAATCTATGCGCATATGATTTCCTCCACAACCCCAACACTGCATAGATTGCTACCATGACTTTTGTCCCATTATTTCCGACATTATGGGCTCTTGAAGAGTCATTTTTCCTTGTGCAGTATTTTTGAAAAATGGTGGCTTAACTCCCTTCTTCATATGTTCCACCTTTATTTTCATCTTGTCTTCCCAAGTCTTTTGGAAATTCGGTCTTCCCCTCTACTGATCATAAATGCACTTAGGACGCCTTATGGTCTCTTTCCAACATCTTAGGGTCATAATATTGTATCTTGTCACTCATAAATGAGGGAAACCCACTCAAATATCTTTGAATCTTCACATGTTCATCCTTGATAAAAGGCACATAATTCAATAATTCTAAAAATCTTCTTTCCTACTCATCAATCATCATGCTCCCAAGCTTGAGTTCGAAGAAATCGTTCATTTTCCTATCATAGTACTGCTTGGTTAAGTATTTATTTTTAAAATACCTCTTGAACTCTCTCCAAGTCACGTTCTTCTCATCAATGCGTTGCACCTGCACATATTGATCCCACCACATTGATGTCTTTCCTTTTAACTAATAGATAGCAATTCTCCTTTCTTCCCGCGCAAAAATGTTATGCAACTGGAAGTACTTTCTCATAACCTGCAACCATGTCTCTGCATCCTCATCCTTTTTGTGCTCCTCTTCAAAGGTGGGAGGCTTTCTCTTATTCATTTATCCATGTATCTCGTCCACCCCAATCCTTATCTAGTTACCGACTTAATGTGAACTGTGGCCTCGAAACGAGAACTGTGGCCCAAAAAACCCATATTATTGCATAAAAAAACATCAAAATCAACCCCCAAATCATAAAGTGGTGCTACTGATAGCACCATTTTTTTAAATGGGGTCAAAATTACAACCTTTTTCAAACATGGCCTTCAAAACTCATATAGTAGCTTTGAAAAACCTTAAAATCAACACCTAAAAAAAGAGTTTTTTGAATTTTTTCTTTTCTTTTTAAAATGTTAAAATTTGAGATCATTTGAAATCATATTTTTATCACTTGGTAGCATTAAAACCAAAAACTAAAAATCAACCATCAAATTGAAAATTACTGCTACTGGTAGCACCCATTCTAAAATTGGGGTATGAAAATGACACATTTTTATAAAGTGGTAAAAAAACGCATCATTACTGTAAACAAAATCATAAAATTAACCCTTAAATGTTTACTTTTTAAATCTTATTATCACTCAAAGCACAAGGTAATACTTAATTCCATGAAAATATCACAATATAATTTAAAAATTTAACGTCACTTTTTAATAATTTTTTTACTTATAATAAAAAAAAAAGTAAATACAAGTTACATTGAATGAAACATAAATTGTTTCTTAAAAGTATTGTTATATTGTCCATATTCAAAACATATGCGCTAAGAAATTTTATTATATTATCCATAATAAAAAACATATCATTCATAAAACATAACAAAAGATTCATAACTTCATGTAAGATCATATGTAAGTTCAATGCTCATTTCTAGTTGCCATACAAACATCATATGGATACAAAATGCATAAAATGTTTCATACACTTATTCAGATTGACTCATGGTTTCTAAAATATCATCAGAGTCTACATTATCTCCAGATGAATGATTGGAGGAAGTTGTAGATGATCCATACTCTTCTCTATTGTCGACGAATGCACCATCTGAGTCTACATGCATGCCCAACATTTCAAATGTCAAATGTCTTTTAGATATATGACTAGGTTCAACAGACTCTCATCTTGCATTTATTTCTTGTGGTAGCAACGTCTTGATAATATTTGTTGTCTTGGAGCAAAGAGTTCCTCTTTGTCAAATTGAAGTCATAAACAAGTATGCCAACATCATCTAATTTTAAGAGGTCAGTGCGACGACGAGTTGTATTTTGACCCTTTCATTTTCTCTTTCTATTGACATGTTTCTCAACCACCATCTCTGTATTGTACACACCATTGAATGGGTGTGTACTTGTTGCATACCAATTCACTTAAATTGCAATAACACCATCATTTTCTTTCTCAATCTTTATAACCTTTCCAATCCAGAATGGATAACCATGTGGATCTTCAGTCGCTAAAGCTGCAATCATGCTATTTTCCTTAATATCTTGTATTGAACCCCTGTAAAGGTCTTCCATGGCTTCATGTTGTGCACGTGAACTTCAAGAACCAATATGCATTTATCTTTCCTCTACTTGTGTAAACTCAATAACACCTTGAGATTCTTGTTGAACTTCAACAATGTTTGTTTCTTTAGATTCATTTGGCATATTTTGTGGCCAATGAAATGGAGTCTTTAACAATGTATCTTCATTTGTTGAGCTTGAAATTATGTCACTTTGACTATTGAAAAAATACTCCCACCAAACAGAATCAACAACATCAAAGTACTCATATGTATCCTTAATGGACTTTTTTATTTCTTCCAGATATTCAAAATAATCTACATCTCTATTATGCCTCTATGCATTATGGATTTCAACAACTGATTGTAAAAATAATAACTTCGATGCAAATATTGGATGATCTGGAATGAACTTAAAAAATGATAAACCTGATGAAGGCCCCCATTCTATAGTAGTTGAATATTTTTTTCCCCATATAAGTGTTTTCCCATCAATTTTTTTGAAACAAAATTGATGTTGGAAGCTAATTTCATTAAGTTGCTCAATACATTTTTCTTCACGATGTGATCCCTGAATAAATATTCGCATGTCAACAGTTTCTTCTAATATATGAAAAGCAAGATCTAGAATGTATGCTTTCTTAATACATTCAATCAATGATGGTAGAATTCCAACATTTTTTCTCTTCAACGTTACTGAAAAACGACTGAACATTTGATCAATATGATCATGAGTGTGTCCAACAAGAAGGAAACCAAATTTCACCTTTTGAAAGATTCCTACTTGGAACCACATAGCCACTTGGCTTATATGCCTGAAATCTACTTCAGAGACTCTAGTCAACAATAGTCTCCACTCCCACGCCTTTTTTTAATTACCACAACTCAAATGTTATTATTATTGAACATATGGCTTGAATATTAACACACAATGGATGCAAAAGGAAACTGACATTTTATTCATCAAAAGAGATTTACATATGCAAAAAAATCAGATAGCACTAGATCCTAAAGCTAGAACACTCTGACCACTGTTGTGCTCAGTAGCCTAAAAACATGTGAACCATAGGTCAACAAAAACCATTGATGGGAGATAGGGGCTAATCCAAGAAAATTAAGGATTGGATTTGATACCAACTTAAGGACACACAATGTAGAAACTTTGTTTTTTATCCCTCTAAAACAAGGATTTCAATATGTACATCTATGACTTATCCAATTCGGTATTAATCCATTAGTCAGACCAAGACTAAATGTGTCTTCATTATGTTGTGTTGTCGACTCTAGACAATCCAATTTTCAGAATGCCTTAATAGGTGTTTTTCAAGCTCCTCTGCATAATGGTTCAATCTAGTCTTCTATCCAAGTTTCACTTACAGATCCTCATATCCTCGACTTCCTCCAAACCCGTGTTCAATTTTTTGTCTTTGATATGTCGCCCCAATCTGAGATTTCATAGTTACACACTATTGTATGTCTTTGTTTTGTTTCAAAAACTCTACCTGCTTTAAATCCAAAACTTTTAACCCGAACTACACATGAAGGCATGGTGATTGGCTCGGGAAATGTTACCCCAATAACACTGGGATTCATAGAACTAAGTATCCCATAAAAATGGAATGCAAACTATACCAGTTTACAAGAAAATATCTTCCTCCTACAGAGCACAACAATTAACCATCTAACAGTCTGATAAATGCCCTGTTTTAAGACTAGGAAGATCACAGAGTGCCAAAATTAACACTTCAAGGTATGTTGAAAATATGATTCGATCCTGGCCTAATACTTCTTCTACACCTAGATTTATAGAGTTAGATGAACATATATCTAACGACAAAAGAAGAGACCCATCTTGCAAGTTATATGAATCTACTTTCTTTTCTCCTTCAAGATATACATATGATCTAGGATATTTCGAAAAATATAGGAATACTCTATTTATTGCATCTCCTCTAGCCTCTTATTCCCAAAAAGAACATCTAGGACAACAATCATATTGTCCAAACTGTCTTCAGATAGTTAATACTCGTGAAATAAAAATGATTAGATATGATTCACCAAGAGAAAAGGAGTTATCTAGTAAGACTAATATTGTCCCAGAAACATTACTTGGCCCAGGAAACTTTACTCCCAAATTCAAAGACGGAATTTTAGTTGCAGATATGGATTTTCTGCAATATAGAAAGGTCAATGATGAAAAATCCCAAGACATAGTTAGAATTAAAAAATATTCTAACTACCAATCGATATAATATATAGCACAAAACATAGATAATATGGCACAAGACATTTTTCAGACAAAAATCCATATTGCAAGAATACATACAGACTTAGAGAATATACAACACAATTCCACTACTCAATCCCATGATCTAAAATAAATCATCCATAAGCTGGATATAATCATGGAAGTGATAATTGACTTAAAAACCAGCTTGAGAAATGAAGAAGAAAGATCTCCTTCCCATCCTCTGTCCTTGGCTGAATTTAACCAACAAAGCTTCAGTTTGTTTGATTCTGAACCATCCCCAAGAGAAAAAAAACCACTTATTAAAAGGAATTGATAAGCCCGAGTCTAAAATCCCAAGGATAGAAAATGTTGTAAAATTGGCACAAGAAAAGCTCCAAATGATGAAAAAATAGTTATCTGAAAAATTGATAGAAATAAAAGTTGTAAAAGAGGAAAAACCTAAAACTTTTGTAGCGAACCAAGAAGATGTGCCAAAAAGTATTAATGACCAGGGTAGTCAAAATTTCCAAACTTCCTATGAAAAATGGTGCAATGCTAAATATGGAACAAAAAGAAAAATTCCATTTGATCCATCAAATTATGATGACCACTCTAGTTTCAATCGTGAAAATATAGACCCAACACCAATAACTAATCTAAATTGCAAATATAAAAATGAAATTATGATGGTCATTCAGAGGTGGTCTTCTTGGGCTAAAAAACAAAAGGATATATTCAAAAACAAAGTCACATGGGCAGAATTAGCCTTGAGAATTACTTGGGGATTTACATAAAACTTATAACTATGGTGGCAAAGGTTGAATCTGTTAAGGACCAAATATCAAAATAACATAAAAAAACACCTCAGAATAAGTACTCAACGCCCTAATAAAGAGAGAATTCCAAACAATAATCCTCTTTGAGGGGGAAACCTCCTTACAGACCACATAAATTTCCAAATACAAAATGATTTCAAATGAAAAGTTCTCCTTGGTATATATAAGAGACTAGGAGGTATAATTACAACTAATGGACCCAAGCCAACATAAATAAAATAACATTACTAATGTAATATGCCCCAATTAAGGGGTAATGTACCACTATTTAGGGCTTAACATGCCCCTCCCCTTCAAACAAGTGTTGACCGCAATGCTTGAGTAATTATGGATGCTTTTGTATAAAAGACTCATCTTCCCAAGTGGAATCTTTAGCAGGTATTTTCCTCCACTTAATGAGATACTCTGAAATGGATCTATTCCTCAGCTAGTGAATTCTTGTGCTAGTGATAGCTTTATGCTCCAATATGATTTTTCCTTCCTCGTCAAGTTATGGAAATATATTTTAAACTGGGATCTTGTCACCTATAACATTCTTTAAGAATGAAACGTGGAAAACTGGGTGTACTCGCGAAGATGCAGGAAACTCCAATTTGTATGCCACAGTACCAATATTTTGCAACACCTTATAAGGGACATAGTACTTTGGTGATAATTTATTATCCTTCTTAGATTTATTGAGGGACATATGTTTGTATGGTTGTAGTCTTAAAAATACCTAATCCCCTACTTCAAAACTTCTTTCACTACAATGTTGATATGCTTGTTGTTTCATGGGATTTTGTGCCATGGTTAAGTTGTCCTTTAAGAATTGGAGAACTTGTTGTTGATGATCGATGTGGTCTTCCACTGCTTGAACCTTAGATTTTTATTTTAAATAAGAAGTGATGGAAGGTGGGTGATATCGATAGAGTGCCATAAAGGGTATCCATTTTGTTGCACTATGAAAGGAAGTGTTATACCACCATTCTGCCAAGGGTAATCATTTGAACCATTGTGTTTGTTTATCAGAGACAAAGCAATGAAGGTATCCTTCCATACATTTGTTCACTATCTGATTTTCTGCATCATATTGAGGATGATAAGATGAGCTATGAGCCAATTGAGTACCCAAACAAGAAAATGATTTTGTCCAAAAATGTCCAGTGAAGATGGGATATTTATCACTTACAATAATCTTTGGGCTTCCATGTAGATTTTGAACTGTCTCCATGAATGCAGTGGAAACTGTACTAGCTTTGAAAGGATGAGAGAGTGCACAAAAGTGTGCATAATTGGTTAGTCTATCAATAATCACCACGATGACAATCTTTTCTTCAGACTTCGGTAACCCTGTGATGAAATCCATGGAAACCTCCTCCCAACGCTGACTTGGGATGGATAATGGTTGTAAAAGACCTGAGGTCTTAATTTTTTCCACCTTATTTTGTTGGAAAACCAAACATTCTGCCACAAACCTTTGAACAATAGTTTTAAGGCCATCCCAAAAAAATTCCTTCTTGACCCTATGGTAGGTTTTCAAAAATATTGAGTTCCCTCCTACTGAAGAGGTGTGCAATTCCAAGAGTACCTTTTGTTTTCAATTCCTTCATTCTAATCTGACAATACCCTGAACGAAGATCCAACTTTGTGAAATAGATTGCTCCATATAGTTCATCTAACAATTCATCAATGACGGGAATGGGAAACTTATCTTAAATAGTGATCTTGTTGAGCTCTCTATAATCTGGACACATATGCCATGAGCCCTCTTTCTTGAGTACCATTACCATCGGTGTAGAGTAAGAACTTTGGCTAGGTTTAATAATGCCATCCTCTAAGATTTCTTCAACCATACTCTCAATTTCACTCTTCTGGGCATAAGGGTATCTGTAAGGCCTGATGTTAGGAAGAAAACTCCACAGAATTAGGTGAATAGTATGATCATGATTTTGAGTGGGTGGAAGACCTCTGGGAATATCTTCAAATAATTCAGAATCCTTATCAATGATCCCTTGGAGATATAGGGGAATAAATGGCTTAGATGTTTGAACATCTAGTGAGCATAGTTGTACAATTACACCATGATGCCCCTTTTTAAATAAGTTTGTCATACCATTAGAGATTATCACCTTATTGGGTTTCCTTGTGATAACCCTTAATTCAATTTCATTTCCTTCCAATGAAAATTTCATGAAAAGTTCTTGAAAATTAAAATCCATTGTTCCCAATTATTGTAACCATTGGACTCCTAGTATGACATTAGCCCCACCCATGGGTATAGAAATCATAGGACTATTCATTACATATTCCCCCATAGGTATGAAAATTCCATTCTTTATTTCTCTAATACGTCTTCTTTGCAATTCCACAGGTTTGATCAAAATTGGATGTGCCAAGTGGAAGTTATGGTAACTTCCACACACCTTGCTGATTTTTGTCCCTTCAAGGACAATGTACTTGTAAAGCGTTCCAAGAGAAAAATGTATGATATTTGATTCTGAAACTTGCACCAAAAATATTACAGTCTGTCCATTGTCTAATGCAACTAGTTTCACTTAATTTGGATACTCGGTGAAGAAGATATCATTGTTTTACTCGGAATGCTTGTTTGAGACTAGTTAATATGACTAGTCAGATACCCTATCTTACATAGGGTGTATCTACAAAATTGGGATGGCCCAGAAGCTGAAATTTTTATCACATATACCTTGATAATTTCTATGAATATCCTCCTGGTTTTCGGGTCTGAAACTTCACAAAAAAAAAATTATAGCGGAAATTCCGTGATGACTAAATTTAGGATGATTCCAGAACCCTATCATACATAGGCTATATATTTGAAATTATAAGGCCTCTAGAGATGAAATTTTAAAACCAAGTACCTTGATCAGTATACTAAATATCCTCCAAGGGGTTCCTTCTGAAACATCTTATAAAAAAAATTATAGCAAAAATTCCAAGGTGTATTATATGCAGCAGTGCCATGGAAGCCTTCAGCTCGACCATGAGGGACTTCTTGGACCGACATTCTTCGGTATTGCTCTAAGGAATTTTATGGTACTCACACCATTTTCCTATGTCCTTCTTCATATTCTCATTACCTTTCTTGTGTTGTGGCTTGGGCTGGTTGTCCTGAGGGAAGCCATATCAACTTGGTCCCTTGCTATGTGGGTTGGGGTGACTTTTCCATGCTTCAGCTGTGAGGGGTTTGCAGATCCAAACTCTTTCCTTTTCTGCTTAAATTTCTGCTCGATCTTGACAACATATCTATAAATCATGCCCAATGAGGCAATGTCCAGTAACTCCATTTTTGTTTGAATGTATCTATGCAAAAAACCACGGTATTTGAGCACCAGATCATGCTCAGAGTATTTGATACCTAATTTGGTGCATAGGGTATGGAAAATATTGGTGAAATCTGGTATTGTTTGGTCCCTTTCTTGACGTAGGGTGGTCCATTTAGTGTACTAGTCCTCGTAGCTTCCAACATGGTAGTATTTTTCTTTAATGGCGTGCTGAAAGGAATCCCATGTAGGGGCCACCACAAACATTGTAGATTCCTCCACGACCCTTTGCTCAGAGTAAGTATCCCATGAGTCTTTAACATGGGGAACGACCTTGAGGAGTGCAAAAGTGATATTTTCCCTATCGGAAAAATTGTGGACCAAAAAATATCCTTCAAACAGATTCAACCATTTATCTACAACATCTGCATCTATCAGTCCTTCAAATAATGGAATATCAAAATTTACCTGTACCTTGAAGGGGGTTGCATGACTGCTTGATGAAGATGCTTCTCTTGTGGGAATTCGTCGAAGGATCTATGTGAATTTGTCCATCATTTCGTTCCTTTGTCGCGTGAGGGCTTCCTTGAGCAACATTTTAATAGGATTTCATGCTCCATCATATTTCTTTTTGTCCCCAATGGGTTGTTGTCGGGCTCGACACAGTTGATCTTGTAGTTGCTTGATTGGTTTGAGTCCCAACTTCTTGTACCCAGATCTTGTCGGGGACATGCATGAAGAAAAATAAATGAAGAGCAGATCGCTCTGATACCACTGATCTGGATTTAGGAGCGGAAAAAACTGATTAACAGACTTAATACAATAAATACAGAGATATGAAGGATAACACAAATATCCAGTGAACAATATCTTCTATTAAATAATGAAATAGGTTGAAACTATAAAACTGCAGAACTAAAACACTTACTCGAATGGTGGTAGCTATCTCTGAAAAGAGATGTGGTTGCTACGTGCATCCGTCTAAGAAGAATCGATTACAATGAGGCTCCAGTGGCCTTTTTGATATTACTCATGAATTCCAAAACGCTAGACATCCAAAAACCTAACCCTAGAAGGTGAAACACCAAAAGTCATGTGGGCCCTATGGGTAAGTTGATGTAATTTGGTACCTCAACTTCCCAGGGTTGTAAATTTTGCATACAACCTCTGTTTTAGGTGCGTGATAGCCCGTTGGAAAGATATTTCAGAGAAATACACATTTTGTTGTTAAACTCTAACTCCCTCTACAATTTGACTATGGCAAGCCAAAAAAAACAACTTTTAGGGCCCTAAAACAACCCTGGAAGTACAACAAGATGTGTTGACATGAAAACATACAAAATAAGCCAGTTGGATTAGGTGAGAGGCCACCCGCATCCACCTGGAGGATGTGTGGGGCTTTAGACAACGCCAGAACTATAGAACCCACAATTACAAAGCAGTATAGAAGAACGTGTTGAACAAAAAACGGACATGAGGAGCCAACTGGAATAGGTGGGTGGCCACCAATATCCACCTGGATCAAATATGCTTGATATTCCTTCAACTGGGTTCCAATTCCAAATGAAATAGAGCACCCCTAAATCCTACAAAGATAGGTTTGAAGCCAAAGCCACTTGTAAATTCAGTATTGATTATAACAAAATTATGATTTATAGAATAATCACTTATTTTCCCCCGTCCACCACTGTTGATGTGCATGTTAATGCTTGTGGAAACAAAGACCAAACAACGATAAGAGAAATAAGTAGGAATAATAGAATTTGTCTGAAAGGATACCCTAGAGCCAGTTGATATTAAAGAATCTTGAGCATAGGCATTCAATCTCGGAGCACATATCCCCACTAAACTAAAAACCATACACCAAATATCAATCACACTGTGTCGAAACGACACCTCACCACTAATACCACCCAAGACACCAGGGGATGAAGCAAAACCCAAAGACAAAGATTGAGGGATATCAATAATTGGGTGAGAAAAGCCAAAGACAAAGATTGAGGGATATCAATAATTGGGTGAGAAAAGCCAAAAACTTGAACATGGGTCCCTCGAATTATCCAAAAAACCCACACATCGCCACTAGAATTCACACTAAGATTCATAATTGTAACCCTAAAGCTCCAATCAACAATTTCTCAAAAGCTATTTTCATTAATTCTAAAAACCCTCATCAACAAAGAATGGGTGCAAAAAAGAAAAAAACCAAAAGCGAAAAGCTGTATATGATAGAGGGTAAAAACCTGAAGGCCATAAGGGGAACTAGCCAATGGAGGGGGAGAAAACACCATCGAAATCTTGAATCTATGCTCTTTCTCCCTGGATGAGCATCAAGAAATGATGTGAAACTAGGTCAATAATACCATCGCTCCAGTTGAAATCCCTATATAACTCTTCTCGCACAAGTCACCGCTAAAATGAGCAATTACTAACAAGTAGATTGAACGTACGTTCCTTCGCATAGAATGATACTTTCAGTGCAAATGAGACCACCAATCCACATCACACATTAATTGCATTTGGGGGTTATATGGTAATAGACAATACTCACGCACTCCATTAATTTCAAGCATCCATTCACTAAGTTTCAAACGACGCTTATCCATTTCATCCGCCACATGGTTATAAACACGGAGAATGTGGTATATTCGCAATTCGTCATGTCCTTCAAGGAGATTTGAAATGCGAGAGATTATCCCTTTAAAAATATTTCTACCGATGTTGGTATGCTTGAGAATGGCCCTCACAACAAGCATGGAGTCACTCACTAAGAATGACCACTTGTCGGAGACCTTTTTCTTTTGCAATATGAATTCCCTACCACAAGGCATATGCCTCTGCAATGTTATTTGAAGTCTGGCCAAGTCCCCAAGAAAAATGTGCTACTTTGTTTCATCTGAAATCTCCAATTATCCCCCGTTGTTGCCACCCCTATTGTATTAGTTCAATTTACTCTTTATATCTTTAGTTCATTTATTGGTATAGACTAATGTATTTTATTTTTAAAAATCAAATTGAATACTTTAATATATAATTATTCAAATATCCAAAAACATTAATAATAATTTATGAAATTTATTTTTGATAATTTAAACAATTTCAATATTATTATAATTTAGTAATATTTGTTTTATATTAATAATTTCATTTAATCACTTAAATTCATCAANATATATAATTATTCAAATATCCAAAAACATTAATAATAATTTATGAAATTTATTTTTGATAATTTAAACAATTTCAATATTATTATAATTTAGTAATATTTGTTTTATATTAATAATTTCATTTAATCACTTAAATTCATCAAAACACTATACTTATAATAATATTTGAATGCTATTTTCATTTTAATGTAATCTAATCAAGTAATTAGAGAGATTAGTTATAGTTTGTGGCTTGGGACATGATGAAGTAGAAAAACTAATACAATCAACATGACAATGGAGATTTTTAAGGTTACCTTACATTCTGGATTTGAAGCTATAACTTTCAAAGAAGAAACACATATTCTTAATTAAGATTACTATTAAAGTCTACAAAGGTATACGTATCCTACCCCTTAATTTGAAGCTATAACTTTAAAAAAAGAAACACATATTCTTAATCATTATACCTACTCAAATTTAACATGTTCTTAACCCATATTAAATTTAGTTTTAATTTAAATCTAAATCTAAACCATAAAATTATTTAAATAAAATGTTACACATATAATTATATAATCAAATACATAAAATAAAATAAAATAGTACACATGCAAAATATAATCCAGATATAATAGATATAATTATATGATAAAATTTATTAAATAAAATAGTACACATGCAAATATAATTATATGATAAAATGCATTAAATAAATTATATGGTAAAATGCAATAAATAAAATAGTCCGTA
>SNQJ01S0007637.1:52624-70637 GCA_010110895.2 Picea sitchensis
ACGGCCCCAGCCAACGCGGCCACTTGGAGCAGTTTGTTAATGCAAAGAAAAAGATTACAGAGAGATTTTACAAGAGAGTTTCTCACAATCGATCATCGACAAATGACCCTCCATGCTCTTTAAATAGAGATCATGGACCAATCAGTTGTTAAGCCACAGATCAATGGCCGTTAAGATCGAGGAGAGTATGAACCGTCGGATCACTCTATGTCGGGAACATATCGTGACCATCAGATTTCCTAACTACAAATGCATACTAATGCATACTAAAGAAACACACTTTTACCTAACAACATATTAAACCAAGTAGATCTTAACTAACTCCTAAGTGTCTAAATATCCTAACAAGTATTGAAGGACTACGAATTGTTAATGCCCATCTCTTTGGATTGAACACACTCTCCACCTATCTTAATTGGTGTCCTTCACTATGATTTGGAGGTTCCTCATGAACTTCGACTATTATCAATTCATCTCGGGGATGTGGGATGAGAACATAAATCCCCCTTTGTTGGCCCTTGGTTATGAAAGTAAGCGAAGATCAAGGAAGAAAAGACAGGATGTGAAATGCATGAAAGAAACAGTGACTGTTACTGGGTTGAAGTGAGCAAAAGAGAAGAAAAAACGGAGCGAAGTAAAAGGAAGAAAGTTGTTGAACGAGGAGATCGAGGACGACAGATCAGCAAGAAAGAAGGATCGTGGACAACTCAACAAGAAAAAAAATCCACCGTTGGATGCTTTGGAGCATCGCGCGAGAAGGAAGGAAAGACAAGCTGGCGAAGCCCTGAAAATGTCGGTCAAGTTGACCTAGGGTTTTAGACACATAGGGTTTTGTCATCTAAGGTTTGTGACACCTAGGTTTCAACCTAAGGATGTTGGTGAGATATTGTAATGTATAAATAAGAACCTAGATGAGGGAAGAGGGTTCGTTCTAGTTGTTGTTGTTGATGTTATGATTATTGTTGTGTGAGAGAGAAGTGCTAAGTGTGAGAGCCTTCTGGTATTGTAAGATCTCCAGTTGGGTGTGGAGATCATTCCTGCAGCTGGGTGCACAGGAAGGGGAGAGATAGAGAGGAGAAGAAATAAGATTTGCTAGCTAAGAGCGTAGACAAGAACTGTATGCTTCATCTTAATATATTATAAGCATAGTTATGTGGACGTAGCCCTAGAGAGAGGGTGAACCACGTATATGTTGTGTCGTATGTGTGATTGGTGTTCTGTTCTTTGCTATTGGTATACTACTATTGCATTACTGTGTTAGATCTGATAGATACATCTTGTGTAGTAGATCCTAGGGAGATAAATAATACTAGATTGTTGTGTATCGACCACTTTGAATCCACTTTACATTCCCTTTGGTTGTAGACATCTATGTCCTGCAACCCCCACATAGTTGCTTCGGGTGAGACTGCATCTGCCTCGCAGGTGTTGCCGAAAGGGCCAATAGCTAGGGCTTGTTGGTGCGCTCTTGGAGCTGAACCCTGGGTCTGCCCATGTGCCAACAAATGGTTCTGTTGTCAAGACTAGAATATTCTCGAGGGAATGTCAAGGTGGTTTCCATCAAAGACAAAGATTCAAAAGTGGATAGAGGATCAAGAAAAGGACTTCGTTGAAGCCCAGAACAAGAACCCTAATCTTAGTACTGAGGATTGGTTGGAGATATATATCTTTACTGATATACACAAGAATTTCTTTGGAGGAATCCATCAGGAGATATATGAGTGGTTAGATAAGTTAGAAGATACCCAGTTTGAGATCAGATCTAGAACTCCTGTGGTTTGGACGTAGACGTTGATCAAGAAGGTCCAGAGGGTTGATAATGTTGTATCATGAGCAGTAGATCACTGGTTTGATAGCACCATTGGAGGGTACATCACCGAGTTTTTTGTTAATAGAGTAGTCATATAGCCAAGTCGAGAGATATTTCTTCAAGGGACCCAGAGGAAAATTTTTACATTTTTCTAAAGCTGAGGATCAAGATGCTATTGCATGAGAAGAACATATTGAATATACAGTAGATTGGTCATATTTGAAAAAGATAATGTTCAGGAATTCAAACAGTGACATCGACACAGAGGCTGGACCTACGCGTAGTGGGAGAGCATTCAGAGAAGTTCATCTTGTGAACCTATTCAAGAAGAACTATGAGGGTGCGGGTTTATACAGTGGAGAAGAGGCAGATATGACGGACGGAGAGCATTCAGAACCCGCTAGGGCAGAGGAAGGGAAAGCTGAAGAACCTCGCCGAGAAGAGCCAGAAACTTCAGGAACTATGTAGACTGTTGAAGTAAGTACTATTATCCCTCATGTTGATTCAGTAACATTAAGAAATAAGAGTAATCCAAGCCACCAGAGTGTTCAGAGCACTGTCACTAGTAGTCCACCACATACTCAGTTAGGAACACTAGGAAGATCTATGGAAGATGAGATGAGGCTCCGTATTTTTAGGGGAGATGGGTCTAAAGACCCTGATAAGCACTGGTTCCTATGTGAAGCCATATGGAATATTAAAAATTTCACTGACGAAGCTATTAAAATAACCCAATTTAGTACTACCCTAAGGGATCGCGCACTGAGCTGGTACATGAAGCTTGTCCAAGGATTTGCACAACCTAATTTGCTGAATCAGATCAAGAATGCGTTGATTATAGAATTCAAGAAACCCAAGTCGGAATCACAATGTATTACAGAGATGAAAGAGATCAAGCAGAATGTCACCGAACCCATTTGGGAATTCGATCAGAGATTCAATACCTTAACAGGTCGATTGACTTTTCAGATCCCAGATGAATAGAAAAAAGAATGGTTCATTGCTTCTCTCTTACGACACATCAGAGTTCCTCTGATGCAACATAAGATTTCTTCGTAGTCTAAGGCCTTGGAGATCACCATGAAGCTAGAATCAACCCCTATGGGAGAATCCAGCTCAGTTATGAGTCAGATCTTGAGTCAACTAACTAGTTTGTCTCTGCAGGTCGAAGATATGAAAAAAAAAGAGGGAAAGATAAAAGAGAGGACATCTGGTGTGTCATATGCAGATCAGAAGACCATGAAAAGGAACAATGTCCCCTATTCCATGAATACTTGGCCTCTGGAGCTCCGATCCCTTTGAAGCAAGTCACCTTACCCTGGTGCGAGGTATGCAAAAATAGACATCGCCCTGGTGAGTGCTATTACATGCAAAAGTGTGTCCAAACACCTACAAATTTGTATTGCATGTTCTGTAAGTCCATGGGGCATGATGATAGGGATTGTAGGGATTACGATCTCATGCATGAAAAGTCAAGAGACATATACAAAATTCAAGGTGAGGTACAACAAGAAGGAAACACTACGTAGTATAACTCCCCTGGGAGAGGAAACTTCAATCCTCGCGGTAGATTCAGAGGAAAAGGATGAGGAGGAGGTATGGGTCAAGGCCGAGGACGGATAATCTGTTATAACTGCGCATAGCCAGGACACCTAGCAAGGGTTTGTTAGAACCCTTGTACCACTTGCAGCTATTGCAACTCCTTTCTAGCATGTTATCGAGGAATGTCCAACATTGTTGGCTAAGATTTAGGAAAGACGAGGACCGCAACAAAACCTACAAGTGAAATTGATATACGTTGAACCTCGCAGAGAAGACCCTAGAGCCGTTGTTATAACTAGAGGAGGCGTTGTTACACGAGAAGACAGACTAACCCAAGGAAAGACTACAAAAGACTTAGGAGTCAGGAAAGCGATAGAGAAGACCAACACTTTTGATGCAAAGAAAGAAAGACAAATATTTGAGGAGGCAAGAAAAGATTTCAAAGCAGACCAAGGATCTTCATCAAAGACACGACCAGAAGTGAGAGAATATGGAATTCCTCAGGCATTTGATCAGTCTGCTTTGCCAAAAGAAGGAAACGCGGTAAGCAAGCTCATGGAATTTTTATATACTTGTATTAAGTTGATTCAACATGAGAGCATTGTACAAGAGCTACAAAACTTAATCAGAGAGTGTGAGCTAGGAAAGGTAGACCCCTTACTGAATAGGGCAGTACACCAAATCGCTAAAAAGAGAAGGACAAATAAGGAATTGCACTTTAATGCTCAAATAGGAGAATATGATATAGACTATGTGGTCCTCAACTTAGGGTCGGAGGTCAATGTCATGACGAAGAAAACCTGGGCACTGATGGGAAAATCGAAGTTGATCTATTCCCCTATCAGGCTTAGGATGGCTAATCAACAAGTTGTAATCCCCTTTGGCAGATTTGAACATGTCCCTATGGACATCGACAGAGTAAGGACGTTTGTAGATTTTGAGGTAATTGAGATAGTTGATGATAGTTGTCCTTACCTTGCACTGTTAGGAATTGATTGGGATTTCAATAATTCCACAGTGGTTGATTTAAAGAAAAGATGCATGACGTTTGAAAAAGATGGCCTCAGGTTCATTGCACCTTTATATCCAGATGAAGGTCAACGATACATAGAACCTATCAGAGAAGAAGACCACACATATGAACTAGAAAACATATAAAAACTAATAGCCAGACAACAGGATTACATTAATCTTACAGTCGATGGGAACCTAACCTAGCGAAGCGACAATGCCTGTTCATCAAATTCAGAAGAATCACTAGAGAACTGGCATAACAAAATGTATGAAGTATCCATAAGGAGATGTGCTAGATTAACTAGAGAAGTTCGTTGCATCGACACAATAGTAAGTAACCTACCCACCTTTGATGGTCTGAACCCTTTAGAAGCCTTCTTATTGGAATTTGAAGCAAGTTTACCAACACAACAAAGATTCTTGGCAATGGATGAGGCCTTGAAAGAAACCCCAACAAGATGGTGCGGGACACACAAAAACAACATTACAGACTGGGTAAAATGTCGTACCCTGATGACCACGCGGTTCTCAGCACAAGTAGAAGGCTGCAAAGTTCGCTACACAGGTTGAAGCTACCCAAAGGACCATGTGCAAAGTTGTGAGGAATCCTGGAGCAACATTCCTCAAGAGCAATGGGTGCACAAATTCATTAACACGCTGGACACAACCCCTATCAACTAGTACCTTCAAGTAGAGTTGTGCCTCGTTCTACAGATTGGGAAGGTATGTCTTAGAATTTTGTAATTACCTTCTTATTTGAGAGTCAATATCCGTCAGTAGACCAAGAATTACATACTGTAAGACATAAATTATTTGAGGAGGCACCTAGCCCCCCTTTAGAACAAGAAGAGGACGAATGGACTGTTCCCTTTCAGAAACTGCAAGGCTGCTACAACATCAATGTTGATGAAGATGATGATCCTAGGAAGGTGAAAATAACAGAAACAAAATGCCAGAGAGATGTGGAAGGACCGGGAGTTGAGTTACCATTCATCGGACAAACGATAAAGATTAAGAAGGTAAATATTGGAACAGAGCAGACACCTAAGTTTGTAAATGTTGGAGATTATTGGGATGTTGCTACCATTGACAAGATCACAGAGTTACTACATGAGTATCAGGACTTGTTTCCAACCAAGTTCACTGATATGAAGGGCATTAAAGGGCCTATGGGAGAGATGAGGATCCCTTTGAAACCAGATGCAAGACCATTCAAACAGAGACCCTACAGACTGAACCCTAAATATAAGGAGAAAGTGAAAATTATGCTGGAAGCAGGAATTATAGAACCTGTCGAAGAATCATAATGGATTAGCCCTATGGTGGTACAAGATAAGAAGACAGGAGAGATCAAGATATGTGTGGATCTCAAGAAGCTGAATGATGTATGTTTGCATGACCCATTCAATGAGGAAGTGTTAGATAATGTGGGAGGCTAGGAGGTATATTCTTTTACAAATGGATTTTCAGGATACCATCAGATCCAGATTGCCAAGGAAGATCGCTATAAAACCACATTTTCAACAGAATGGGGATCCTATTAGTATAAAGTGATTTCATTTGGACTAAAGAATGCCCCAACCATCTTTTCCAGGGTAGTGGTTGAAGCATTCAAGGAGTTTCTGCATAAGTTTCTAGAAACATATTTTGATGATTGGACTGTTTTTAGTTTATTGAAAAATCATATTGAATGTCTAAGGCTAATGTTGGACAAATGCAGGCAGTGTTAAAGTGCCTTGAATCTAAGGAAGTGCATCTTCTTCTCACCATTTAGAGTGTTGTTAGGTCATATTATATGTAAGCAAGGATTGTTGGTAGATCCATCTAAAATTTCCATTATAGTTGATCTACCCCATCCCACTTCAGTCAAACAACTGCGCACTACGCTGGGACACACATGATACTACATGAAGTTCATTAAAGGATATGCCCATATTACATCACCCATGGAGAATCTTTTGAAGAAAGACTGGCAATTTCAATGGATAGGAGAGTGCCAGTAGAGCTTCGACACACTGAAACAAAAAATGGTTACTGCGCTTATTATGGTTTTCCCAGATTGGAGCAAGGAGTTTCATGTGCATGTCGATGCCTCTTCTATTTCCTTATGAGAAATGCTAGCACAACCTGGGGAAGGATATATTGACCATCCGTTAGATTTTTCCAGCAGGAAGCTATCAACTGCTGAGATCAATTACACCACTACTGAGCGAGAGGGGTTAGCCATGGTGTATGTGCTGCAGAAATTTCGCCACTACTTGTTGGGAGGACACTTTAAAATGTTTACTGATCACTCCATGCTTAAATACCTAGTCAACAAGCTAGTGTTGGGGGGGAGAATATGCATATGGCTTCTGCTATTTCAGGAATATGACTTTGAGATCATAGTAAAGCCAGGAAGAATGAACAAAGGTCCTGACCACTTGTCAAGGTAGGAACATGGCGAATAGCTGAGCAGTTTGGAGGATGCACAACTATTGGCCATTAGAAATATTGGTGACCACTTCGCAACGATAGTCCAGTTCTTGTCAATAGGAATGGCACCTAGTGATTATACAATTCCACGGAAGAAACAACTAGTAGTTCACGCTGCATACTTTTCACTTATAGTTGGACAACTATATAAGATAGGACCTGATGAGATATTGAGAAGATGTGTTGTGGAGGCAGAGCGAACATTGATCCTCGTAGAAGCTCATGAAGGCATCGCAGGAGGACATTACGCAGGAAAAGAAACTGTGCAGAAGGTTCTTAGAGCTGGCCTTTGGTGGCCTACCTTACACAGAGATGCTAAAGACTATTATAGAGCCTGCGATGTATGCCAAAGAGTTGGGAAACCATCCAGAAGAGATGAAATGCCATTAGCACCACAATTGTCCCTACAAGAATTTGAGAAATGGGCCATTGACTTCGTTGGACCTATAAACCCACCAGGAAAGCGCACAGGAGCGAGGTACATAATTACTGTGACAGAGTACTTGACTAGATGGGACGAAGCAAGGGAAGTTAAGGACTATAGTGAAACTACTGATGCACGCTTCATATTTGATGACATCATAACCAGGTTTGGATTCCCAAATATCCTTATGAGTGATCAATGCACACATTTTATAAATAAAATAGTTGAAGCCCTGACTGAGGAATTTGCAGCCCATCACCAGAAGAGCATGCCTTACCATCCACAAGAAAATGGGATAGTGGAAGCATTTAACAAGATCTTGAAGACAACGCTGATGAAGATTTGTAGTGTTAATAGGGATGACTGGGATTTAAGAGTACCAGCAATACTATGGGCCTATAGAACCACTTACAAGAAGATAACAATGAAAACCCCTTTTAATTTGGTGTATGGTATTGAAGTCATTGTTCCAATGGAATATTTGGTACCAAGCCTAATATGTTTTTCCTTCATAGATATGGATGAAACTGGCACTGTTCGCGAAAGGATTTCATAGTTGGTTGAACTTGAAGAAGACATATTTATTGTAGGATTCCATCAACAAGTACAAAAAGAAAGAGAGAAGGTCTATCATGATAGGAACATCAAGAAGAAGGCATTTAAGTAAGGTGATCTAGTACTGGTATATGAAAGTAAGTTCATAAAACATCCTGGGAAGTTCATAACGCATTGGCTCGGGCCATATGAGATCACCTATGTTACAGAAGGAGGAGTTGCGCAGTTGAAGACTTTGAAGGGAGAATGGAAGGAAGGATTAGTGAATGGGAGTCGATTGAAATTGTATTATGACAACCAGCTGCCCCGTAACTCTAAGTAAAAGCATAAGGAAAAGGGTCTAAGTACCAGGTGTAGTTGAAACTGGGTACCAGACACAAAAAAGATAGACTGTAAAAGGAAGGAGATGAGGCATAGAGTAGAAAACAGAGGTTGCACTTCGCAGTCTGAAGTCGATGTAAATTTGAAAGGTCATATGTGAAGTGCCTAGGGATGAGTCACAGGTGAGTGTTGGGGGCCTATCGGCCCTTGGTTATGAAAGTTAGCGAAGATCAAGGAAGAAAAGGCAGAATGCGAACTACGCGGAAGACACAGTGACTGTTACTGGGTTGAAGTGAGAAAAAGAGCAGAAAATACATAGCAAAGTAAAAGGAAGAAAGTCGTTGAACAAGGAGATCGAGGATGATAGATCAACAAGAAAGAAGGATCATGGACAACTCAACAAGTGGAAAAATCCATCGTTGGATTCTTTGGAGCACCGCGTGAGAAGGAAGGAAAGAAAGGATGGTGAAGCCCTGAAAACGCGGGTCAAGTTGACCTAGGGTTTTAGACACCTAGGGTTTTGGCATCTAGGGTTTGTGACACCTAGGTTTCGACCTAACGATGTTGGTGAGATATTGTAATGTATAAATAAGAACCTAGATGAGGGAAGAGGGTTCGTTCTAGTTGTTGTTGATGATGTTATGATTATTGTTGTGTGAGAGACAAGTGTTAAGTGTGAGAGCCTTCTCGTATTGTAATATCTTCAGCTGGGTGCGGAGATCAGTCTTGCAGCTGGGTGTGTAGGAAGGGGAGAGATAGAGAGGAAAAGAAAGAAGATTTTCTAGCTAAGAGCGCCGACAAGAACTGTATGCTTCATCTTAATATATTATAATCACAGTTCTATGGACGTATCCCTAGAGAGAGGGTGAACCACGTATATCTTGTGTTGTATGTGTGATTGGTGTTTTGTTCTTTTCTATTGGTATACTATTATTGCATTACTGTGTTAGATCTGATAGATACATATTGCATAGTAGATCCTAGGGAGATAAAGAATACTAGATTGTTGTGTGTCGATCACTTTGAATCCACTTTACATTCCCTCTGGTTGTAGACATATCTGTCCTGCAACCCCCACATAGCTACTTCGGGTGAGATTGTATCTGCCTCGCAGGTGTTTTCGAAAGGGCCAGTATCTAGGGCTTGTTGGTGCTCTCTTGGAGCTGAACCCTGGGTATGCCCCTGTGCCAAAAAATGGATCTTCAGCTGGGTGTGGTGATTAGTACAGTAGTTGGGTGCACAGGAAGGGGAGAGATAGAGAGGAGAAGAAAGAAGATTTTCTAGCTAAGAGCGCAGACAAGAACTGTATGCTTCATCTTAATATATTATAAGCATAGTTATGTGGATGTATCCCTAGAGAGAGGGTGAACCACATATATCTTGTGTTGTATGTGTGATTGGTGTTCTGTTCTTTACTATTGGTATACTGCTATTTCATTACTGTGTTAGATCTGATAGATATATCTTGTGCAGTATATCCTAGGGAGATAAAGAATACTAGATTGTTGTGTGTCAACCACTTTGAATCCACTTTACATTCCCTTTGGTTGTATACATCTCTGTCCTACAACCCCCACATAGCTGTTTCGGGTGAGACTGCATCTACCTTGCAGGTGTTGTCGAAAGGGCCAGTAGCTAGGGCTTGTTGGTGCACTCTTGGAGATGAACCCTGGGTCTGCCCCTCTGTCAACACCCTTCTATCCTTAATATTCTAACACCTAATAGAGGTTCTTCATTATCCAAATTATTTGCTTAGTTATTTGTGTCTTTAGCACATGGAAGAAGTCTATCGACTCAAACCTCGTGTCCTTTTGAATTATGAGAATGAGACTAGATAAATGTAGTACTTCAAACCTCCTTGTTTCCTTTTGAATTATGAGAATGAGACTAGATAAAATGTGGTCCTTCAAGGTTGAGAAGTGATGCATATGCCCAATGATGGTTGTTGACTCAAACTTCCATATTTTGCTTCCATCTTATTCTTGCATTTCCCAAATTGTGTTGACATTTTTGTTTTGATTTTGTTTTCTTTCATATATCATATTCTCATCCTCTTTGACCAACCAAAATACCTACTGTCATTTTCAATTAAGATTAGTTTAGAGCCAAAAGATTATTTTAAGACTGTTCCAACACCCTTACCTTAGCTATGGGTTTCTCCTAAAAGATCATTTACTATCATGTTTATAAAACACTCAATTTCAACTTCGTACCAAAACAAGTGTTGCATGGAAGTGTAGTCCCTTCCAGGTTGGAATGGGAATAAATACACTGCTATGGCGGGACCGAGGGAGAAATAGAGGCCCGAAGAAACAGAGACACGTGGGAAGCATCTTGAAGTACAGGTGGCATCCATGCATAAAATGACTTTTTCCAGTGTGTCACACGACATCCATAAGACATCGGGCTGGTAGATGACCCGGGGAGAATGTCACTATGGGACTAAGGCCGAAACCCGGAAGAACCTATGAGGTTAATATGCAAACGAGGATTTCAATCCTACTGCATTTTTTATTGATGTGATACTCATGTTTAAGTTTTTTCCTGGGGCATGTATAGCTCAAATATGGCACTTAGAAAATTTCCGTTGGAATGACTTGAAACAATAAAAAAGGATAGTAGTAGTTTTTTTTTGTTTGTTTTGAAATAAAGTTTCCTGGAAAAAAGGACCAGGAATCACACACATTAAACATTCAAATACAATAAAAACAATTTCCTAACATCCAACATAGTTGAAGAAAAAAAATGGCGAGCACATAAGAATAAAAGAATATGATCAATATGCATAAAGAGAACTAATTTAGCATTTTGAAAGAAACCCACAAGGCACCCTCGAAATTGTTTCTGAATTAGTTTTCTTTGAAATTCATCAAAAAATAATAATGTTTGTTACATATTTCTGGAATCTATTACATAACATTCAAATATAATAAACACAATTTCCTAACATCCAACATAGTTGAAGAAAAGCAATTATGAGCACATAACAATAAAAGAATATGATCGATATGCATAAAGAGAACTAATTTAGCATTTCAAAACCATCCCACAAGGCACCGTCAAAATTGTTCCTGAATTAGTTTTCTTTGAAATTTATCAAAAATTAATAATGTATGTTACATATTTCTGGAAATTTAAATGTGTTTGTCATATAGACTGGGATTGGGGCTCCTGCAGACCATAAAAGAAATAAGTACAATAAATAGGACTGTAGAAAGAAGAAGTGCGCGATGGTAGAGAGGAAGACCTGAAAAGAAGAAATTGGAAGTTATCAGTGTTTGGTTAGAGATGTCTATTTAAAGAGGTAGAATAACTGGATTGATAAAGAAAACAAGATTTGATCAGTATAAAATTGCTATGAAGTTGATGCCTTTTTGTTGCTCTCGTCGATGGCCACTGGAATCGTGCCAACCGTTTGTTTCCCTTCGTCGGTGAGCTTGTCGATTCTTCTTTGTAGCCATTCTTCAATGTAGCTTCTCATGGGGAGAACATTGATTTCATCCCGGATTTCTATGTTGAAAATATCGTTTTATAATTTCCTTAGATCGATAGAAATACTATGCAGAGCCTGTTCGATTTCCTCATTGTGTTCTGAATAGTCCACTAGCTAGTTCTCAACGTCATCTTGACCATATTCAAGGGTGTCGTAAAAATTTTCTAAAGACAACCCCTCTAAAATATCAACTTGTTCATCGAAGGCTTGCTTGGTTAAGGACAAGGAGTTGAGGATTAAGTTTGGGTCTTAAACCTTGTTGGTACTTCTAGCTAAGTCTATTTCGGTCAAGTTTATGAATAATTCTTCTTTCTCTGATATGGCTTGTTCACATAATTTGACAATGAGGTGTAGGTTCTTAATTTTCTCTTTCTAGCATGCTTTTAATTGTTTGATCTAGTTTGGGGAGGGGAGATCTTCTTGTCTTCTTTTCAGATATGAGATGTTGATGACATGGTTGCCAAAATGGATTACCATCTTTATATAGAAATGTTCTTCATTTTTTGAATCCGCCTACAAATGTTCGTGCAAATCATTTTCCCTTGTTTGAAAGGAAGCTATATTTTGTGATGTTTCCTAGGCTTCAGTAATTAGCTCCATTATTTTCTTGATATTCTTCTCTACATAGCCTCTACAGGATGTGAGGAGGCTGGAGGATCCTTTTAACTTGGATGCAGGGGTGGCAGACACGGTTTTTGCTAAAGGACTAGCAAACAATGGGGTAGGAATCAAAGCCTCCTCCAAGTCCTTGATTCGGTCGTTTAGTATGGCATTCTCCTCTTCAATTCCTCCAATGGAATCATCAATAGCATATGTGGTTGCTCGGTGAAATCGAGAGATTTGGGATGGTTGCATTTTCCAAAGGTTAATATCTGAATGACATTTCCCGTTCTTATTTTTTACATCTCTCTCTTTCAATAATTAAATTTTTAGATTGACTGTCAAAAACAACGCTCTGGAATACAAAGGATTCATCTTCGTAAAAAATGTTTGTCTCGGCTATTTCCATTGTGGAACTATGGTGCATCACATCCATAGGCTGATCAAAATTGTGGAACATGTCATCCACAACATTTTCAAGTTCCTTGTTCTCACTTTCAGTTTCGAGCTCTTCTGCCCACCCTACAATGTTTTTTCTCTTCTTCGTCATGAGAAGCTTGTGAGAACTATCAATTTTTTTGCGAGGAGTGTTCTTATATACTCCTTCGTTTGAATATTTCTAGGTTTCTTTCTTACTGGTGTGGGCCTTTGAAGTGATTCTCCATGATGTCGTGCTCTTGGGAGTGTTGGTCGGAGACTGGACACTCTTCTCACTGGAGCCTTTTCCCTGTTGTTTGTACAATTCAATTGTGCTTTGCAATGTCTCTATGTCGCCATCGTCAAGAGAAAGAGTGTTGTCATCATTGTCTCTATCTTCGATCAGGTGTGTATGGATAAAATACCTACCAAAGCCAACTGCTAGTAAATTTTCTAGAAAAATCCCATTAGGGTCAAACCCTCTTGGCCTTTCAACATATTTTAGGTTCAATTTCTTGAAATGGCCTGCGAATTCATCAATCTTGTTGACGTTTCTAAACATGAAGTCCCTGACTTTCTAGGGCAGAGGAATGAACTGTTTTTTTTCTCTTGCCATGGAAAAAATGCAACCAATAGTTGTATTTCCTTGCTATTTCTGTAACAAACATCTTGTCTGTGTTGTGAAATGGAAGGAAAGCAGGATTTTCCTTGGAGCCAAAAATCATTATTACACTGTAATTTTCCTTTTGTTCAAGTGTCCCCTTCCTTTCCAAAAACTTGGTTTCTTGGCCAGACATCTGGGGAGCATCCTTTCCTAACAATAAATCTTTGAAAATAGAGACAAAGTCATTAAAAACCTCATAAAAACAATGGGAGGCCTTGTGCCTCCACAAGGCCTGGTACCAGAATGTTACTGGGTCGAATTCATAGTTTATCTTCTTGGACAAAGACAGTTTTGGAAACGGACAACAATGTGCTATCATGAAAATCAAGTAGGATGACATACAAAATTTATTCTCTTCTTTGAATCATGACAATTGGGAACAAATTTCAATGGAAATTAGCTTCCCCCAATCAAAAATGGATTGTTCCTTGACTGTGAAATACAAATTATAAAGAACCATGTAGGAAATGATTGTCGTGGATGCCTATCCCGTTATTCTTGTAAACAACCAAGCAATTTCCTGGAATGGATTTCTAAAGGAACCAACCTACAATTTTGTGATATCTTCAGGTACTGTTGTCGGGTCTTCGAGGAATTCGGGTAAGAGGTCCAACCCGTTATCATGTTTTTCTAGGAACTGCTTGTAGTCTTGTCCTCTGAAGGTCAATGTTGGCTCCGAAAATCTTAACATCTTGCGGAAGACCTCAGGTGACAAAGAAACAGGAGAGTGGTCGTGCAGTGGAATAATTCTTTGGCTTGAAATATATTTTTCGGCGCACCAAGAGACCACCACCTTATAGTCAAAACCCGCAGGGACGCAACCTACACGAGCAATTCCATAGGTCCAAATCACTTCGTTCGGGGTGGAACGGGATGAATAGTAAGAGTATTCCCTGGACCACTGGAATTTTTGGTCCTCACGTCTGAAGATATTCACTGTATCTTTGCAGAGCTATTGTTGAGTTGCTGCCATAAGTTTAAGAGAACGTACATTTTCTCCAGACGATGTTTTAAATGAATATTTGGAAGGGATAATATAAACCTCTGCAAATATTGGTCCAATGTGTGTGAATGGGAGATCTCCTCGAGCCTTTTGCTCATTAATGACAATATCGATGGTTGTTGCATGATGCACTGTTTGCATTGAATACTAGTAATTGCATACCTATAAGTGTGAATATGGCGGGTACGACGAAGGCCAATTAAGGATTGGAGATTTCGTGAACGCACTAAGGCGACGACCCATGAAAGACATTCCATGTTGTTTGAGAGGAACAATCGGAAGGGATAATATAACTCTTCATAGATCTTGATTTAAGGTGTATTAATGGGAGATCTCCTCGATCATTTTGCTCATTAATGACAATGTTGATGGTTCCTGCATTATGAGTTGTTAGTATCAAATGTTACTAATTGCATATTTAGAAAGAAGTATGAAGGTCACGGGGACGGGAAAGAGAAATTAAGGAGTGGATAATTATCGAAAGAGGTTGGTCGGGCTTCAAAATAGGGTTACAAGGTATAACCATTAGAGATGAGGGCCCGAGGGTCAAATTGTATGTCTCAGAAGTTTTTGAGTGAAAAATGCATAACACGAAAGAGGGCATGATGGGATAGTCCAGAGGCCAATTTGAATATTGCAGAACTCCAGGTACTGTTTGTAGGCCATGAAACAACAATGGAAGCACAATTGTGAGCCCGCCTGTCCGGGAACCCGCAATCGTAAAAGTTTCTTAAGTATGGAATAGGGAAACGGTAGGTCGAACTCATTTTCGCTAATATATTGAAATTTGTAATAGATATCCCATAACTTGGTAAGATCTTTTCTGCATGTTTCTGGGAAAGCTGTGTAGCGATAGTCAATGTGACTGTCTTGTCGAGCCTTCTATTTTTTCATGACATTCTATACGGTTGTTGCATGATGAACTGTTATCATTAAACCTTGGTCATTGGATACTTTGAAAGAACTACGAAGGTGGTGAGCACATTAAACAATGACTAAGAATTGGATATTTCATGAACCCTCCAACCCGAGGATTCGCGAAGGAGATTCCATGAAATGGGAAAGTATGGAAAGTGGTCAGATAGGCTTCAAACTAGGGTGACAATGGTTCCCCATGAGACGTGACTTCTCGAGGGTCAAATTTTATGTCTCGTAAATTTTGAGTGAAAAATGTGTAACACGGAAGAGGGGATGATGTGGGAGTCCAACGATCAATTTGTATATTGCAGAAGTGTGGGAGATCTCCTCAAGCCTTTAGCTCATTAATGGCAATGTTTAATGTTCCTACAATGCGAAACATTAGCATTAAACCTTACTAATTGCATATCCACAAAGAAGTACAAAGGTGGCAGGGACATGGAACAACAATTAAGGAATGGCTAATTATCGAAAGTGGTTGGTCGGGCTTCAAAATAGGGTTACAAGATACAACCAACAGAGGTGAGGGCCCAAGGGTCAAATTGTATGTCTCGAAAGTGTTGACCGCAAAACGTGTAACACGGAAGAGGGCACGATGGTGCATTCTTGCGGACAAATTGTATATCGCGAAACTCTAGGTATTGTTGGCTAGTCGCGAAACATTGGAAACACAATCTTGAGCCCGCCAGTCCAGTAACCCGCAATCGAAAAAGTGTCTAAGTATGGAACATGGAAACAGTAGGACGGACTCGATACATAGTGGTTGCAACATTTGTAAACATGGAAATGTACCATGTCATGAACATACAACCAAATTGTGGCTAAGTATTGAAAGGAACGGCGGATGGTTGGGCTCATGATGGAGCATTCCAATGGACAAATTGTATATCGCGGAAATATAGGTACTGTTTGCAAGTCACCGAAGATTCAAAACAAAATTTTGAGCCCATCAGTCCGAGAACCCGCAATAAAAAAAGTGTCTAAGTATGGAATAAGGAAAGGTAGCCCGGACTTGTTTTCTCTAATATATTGAAATTTGTAATAGATATCTCATTACCTGGAAAGATCTTTTCTGCATGTTTGTGGACAAGTTGTGTATGGATAGTCAGTGTGATTGTCTCCTTGAGGATTTTTCTTATTAATGATGATCTTTATGGTTTTTTCATGATGAACTATTAGCATAAAACCTTTGTTGTTGCATATATGGAAATAAGTACGAAGGTGGCCGACACATGAAACAATGAATAGGAATTGGAGATTTCGTGAACCTGCCAACCCAAGGATCCAAAATAGGGTGACAAGGTTTCTCCAAAAGACATGAGGCCCCGATGGTCAAATTATATCGCTCATAAGTTTTGAATGTTGAATGTGTAACACGAAAGAGGGGACAATGTGGGAGTCCGGAAGTCAATTTGTATATTGCGGAGGTCTGGGTGTTGTTTGTAGGTCACAGAACAATGGAAGTGAAATCTAGAGGCTGTAATAATTAATGGGCATTTGGAAGGGCACGAATGTGGCGGGGATGGAAGGGAGCCATAAATTATTTGAAACTTTTTGTGAACCCGAGTAAAGTGAAGCTTGCGAGTTGAAGGAGGCCAGGGTGGAATTGTAGATCACATAATTTTTGGGTGCAAGATGTATATCATAGAACACATGGAAAAATTTGCGTAAGTATGGAAAGGAATGACTGTCGTTCGGAGTACCGTAAATGGCGGTTTAATGCATGGTAATGGGAAATGTCCTCGAGGTTTTTTTCTTGTTAATGCCAATTGTTTCGTACCAGTGTGTTGAGTTGTCACTAGTAAAACCATAATTAATGTGCATTGGGAAGGGCATGAAGGTAGTGGGGATGGAAGACAACAATAGATTCTTTGAAACTTTTGTGAACCCGGGTAGAGTGAAGCTTGCGAGTTCGAGGAGCCCGATGTGGAAATTTAGATCACAAAAGTTTTGAGTGCAAGATGTATATCACGGAACAAGCCAAAATAGAGTTCGATATCACCAACCCTGGAAACTGCAACCATAAAATTGGATAAGTATGGAAAGGAATGACGGTCGATTGGACTCGTGATGTGAGGATATAGATGGAGATGAAGATCTGTCAATCCACCAACCTGAGAACCCATGATCATATAAAGGCGACTAAGTATATAACCAGAAAGGGATAATAGATGGGAACAAGAAAAGGGAAAAAGGGGTAAGTATCTCACATAACAACATCTATTGCTCATTTATTAATGCAAATCTTTTTGAACCCCTCGTAAGTTCTCACTAGTAAAAGCATAAATTGCAGATCATGGAATTTTTTGGGTGCAAGATGTATATGACGGAACAAGGGGCATAAGTGTTCGATAGCACTAACCCGGGACCCGGTGGTCAGATAATTGGCTAAGTATTGAAAGTGACCGCGGTCGGTCGGGCTCATGATGCGAAGATATAGATGAAGATGAGCATGTACCAATCCGCCAAGCCGAGAAGTTGTGATCATAGAAATGCGACTAAATATAGAACCACAAAGGGATAATAGAGGGGAAGAAGACAAGGGAAAAACGGGTAAGTATAGAGAAGGGAAAACAAAGGGAGAAATGAGAATTTATTCTCAACTATGTAATATAGTTGGGGGTCGACAAAGACAACTTCAGGTTTAAAGAGAATTTGTTTATATTTATTCCAATAGTATTCATATTAATATATCTTAATAGATTATTTATGGTCCAAATGTAAATCATCTTCCAATTTGTAGGGTGTTTTTCGGTTCACAAATTTCGTTGAAACCC
>SNQJ01S0007637.1:70672-89176 GCA_010110895.2 Picea sitchensis
GCAACATTTTTTATATGCAAGGATATTATCAAATAGAAGAAGATGTAATATATGCACAATGTTGAACATGAACATGACGTCAACACCTGAGTTGCCTTGTTGAAATAGAGTCATTAATTCATTCTATTTATGGGACCCCGAAGAATGAAAGAAAGACGGGTCCACCCATTTCTTTCTTAAGTATAGCGTGGGCGCCACATAAATATGTCCTATCACAAATTATTCTTCCATGTAAAATGTAAGGAGCAAATAGAGTATCTTTTATTTAAATCGAAGTGTTGGGTAGCAGAAAAAAAGATTGTTGTGCATGTTTAACTACAGATCAAAGAGCATCTTAAATTCTTATAGAAAGAGGTTGAATTCATCTATCAATAGATGTACATGAAAATGAGTCAATTTAAAAAAAAAATACAAAATAAAATAAAAAACAATATTAGACGTTGGAAAACACCACATAAAAACCTCAAATATTGTATATTCAGATAAACCGGGTTACAAAATACAGCTGAGATTATTTCCCAAAATAGTTGTCTTGAAATAGTTCAACACATATTCTCTGAAATTTAAATGTGTTTTCCATAATGACTGCGATTGGGGCTCCCACAGACAAAAAAATAAAATATGTACAAGAATCAAGCCCGTAGACAGTCTTTTATAGATTTTAAGTTGATCATCAAATGCTTTCCTGGTTAAAAACAACTAGTTGAATATCAATTTTAGGCCTTGGACTTCATTGGTGCTGCCAGCTAGATCTATCCCAGCTTCTTGAATAGTTTGTCTCTTTTAGATATGGCTTGCCTACATTATCTTTTTATTCAACATTCCATACTTTGTTAAGTGTTAATTTCCCTCTATCATCGAAAACTTGGGGTTTAAGGTTCCTTCCTTGTAATGTTCCTGGTCATCGAAATATGAGACAACTTAGAGATGTGATTCATGCCCAATTCAGAGATGAGGGAGTGGTTTTATGTGACGTCATCTTTGGGGGAAAAATCCTATTATCCAACAAAAGTTGAGACAAAAAAAATTCAAGTATCTTGTGACTGGTATTCTCCCCGTATTCGATCATCTGTTTGGTTGAAAGGCCTTCCTGAAGATTTGTATGTTGAATTTATTTGTTTTATTGTTGTAAATTTGAAGGGACATTCAATTCACCTACAAAATTCTCCTATGTTGAAGTATATAGCTTCTTCCAACAACACAGATTTGGCAAGTGTATCAAATGCTGCAGATCACACCAGAATATATCTTTCGTCATAGGGGTGGTAGACATTGTGGCTTACAAAATGGTCTCGAATATTCGGAAGTGATGCAAAATATTGCTCCATGCCCGAATATACTCATAAGGAATTTATAAATTTGGATCCTCACGAAGGTGAGAAACTGTATTCGTGGTTGAATCAACATTCTAAAATTACTGAACCTTTTATGTCAAAGTTGTAATAGACTTGATAGCCAACCAACTTCTATCTCAAAGTTTGTTGAGCGACCTCTGGATGTAGTAACAAACTCGACATAAAATCAACTTTTGATCACTACTGGTATTAATTTTAAGTGTAACAAGTCGTGACCCCAGGCTCCAGGTAGCTTCAACTTCATGCATCCACACTGGCGGCGACTCCAGGCTCCAGATAACTTCAACTTCGGACATAGACACTGGCGGTGGCAATGGGAACAACGCCATTGACTGTAGGGTGGTAATGCAGTGAACAAGCAGGCCTCCCATTGTCAAATCACTTAGACTGCAAGATTTTCATACCTGCAAAGAGCATCGACTTTAGTGTTGCTTTGTCATAACAATTACAATGTTGTTGTGAGTCCATAAATATTTGGAGATTGGGTGTCCTATGTGATGATGACCTCGACATTAGGTACATGTCAGACATCTATTATCTGACATTGCAGTGTTAATGCAATTTTCATAGTCGAAGACGGGTCGATTTCATTGGCACAAACAATATTAATTGTGTAATTAATTAACATCCTTGAAGGACATGAATCCGAAACAATGCCTGAAACTTTTCGAAGAACCATGTGTTAAAAAAATACATTGTTTTATGTTTTAAAAATTAATAAATTTTATTTTCTATGTCTAACATTAGGTTGCACACATAAACCTTTTTAAGTTAACCGAAATTAATATATATTCAACTTAGATCCCCGTAAGCGATCAGATTCCCTAGATCTAGTTTATTACCATCATGTTGGTTGGAATACAAGGATCCACCACCAGGACAAAGAAAGAAGGTAGCAACAAAAGAACCTGTGCAAACGCAAGCTGGTGATGGAAGCACTCTATGACTAGGAAGGAAATCTTTGTTTTTCGACCTGTTATCCTGATGAACAACTCGAGAGGTGCTTGCATCGAGTAACAAGACAAGGAAATACTTCAAGCATCAAGAAACTTCCATTTTTTTTCAAATATTGGATCTATTGCAACAGAAGAAATGCATTCTCCTTATTCAAAGCACAAGAAACAACAGGAAGATTGATAGTTGGTGGAAACAACTCTGGAATATCCTACTACATCAAGGTCTCCTCTAAAGAATGAAACAAAATGATTACATGAAGGTGGTAGTAAAACGTGATCTTCATAAACCAAATCATTACTTGAATACGTCAAAATTCTAGGAGAAGGTGGTAGTATAAAGTAATCTTCAGAAAGTGTTGCAAATTCCATAGTCCAGAATTCCTTCCCATTAAATTTTCGCAGTTATATGTTGATGCAGGAATTAGAAACTTTTGAGAGCCTCGTTCCCTGGTTAAATACCCACCTTCAACTACTAGGATAATATTCTTGCAAAGAGCGGCAAGCTCTTCAACCCAGATGCAATCATATGCATAGGAATAGTGAAAACAATGTGCAGTACCGATAGAAATTTGATTGTATGTGGAGTCTGTTACTACATCCATAGGTCAGTGAAAAAACTTTCATTAAGAATCTGACTTTCTTTCAATTATATTACCACACCCATAAGTAGCTCAACAAACTTTGAAATAGAAACTTTTGTAATTTTAGGATGTTGATTCAACCACCCATACAATTTCTCACATTCGTGAGGATCCAAATTTATAATTTCCTTCTGAGTATATTCATGCATGGAGTAATATTTAGCGTCATTTATGAATATTCCAAACCATTTTGCAAGCCACGATGTGTGGGACTCCTCTGACGAAAGATAAATTCTTCTGTGGTCTACAGGATTTGATACACTTGCCAAACCTTTGTTGTTGGAAGAAGCTATATACTTCAACAAAGGATCATTTTGCAGGTGACTTGAAATTCCCTTCCAATTTCTAGTAACAAAACAAAGAAGTTCAACATACAAATATTTAGGTAGGACTTTCAACCAACCAAAGGATCAAATACAAGGAGAATACCAATCATAAGATACTTATATTTGTTGTGTCTAAGTTTTTGTTGGCTAATAGAATTTTTTTTGCTCAAAGCTGACATCACATAAAACCATTCCCTCATATTTCAATTGGGCCTAAATGGCATCTCTAAGTTGTCTCACATGTGGATGACCAGGAACATTACAATGAAGGCACCTTAAAGCCCAAGTTTTTGATGATAGAGGGAAATCAGAATAAGTATTTAAAATGAACATTGGAGGATGGTAGTATATCTTCCGTAAATCCTGGTTTAATTCGTTTTAATGACATATGTCCTCGATATTTTCGCGTATTAATGCCAATATTTTCGAATATGTGTGTTGAATAGTGACTAATAACATATGAGTTAACATTTCCATATGCAAGCATATTCTCAAATATGACAACTTGTAATATATGCACAGTGTTAAAGAGGGACATGATGTCAAGACCTTTGTGGATGACAGTGGGGTAGTACAATATTACACTCTTACTTTGATGATGCCTTAAAAAAACTAAAATAAACAACAATTTTTGCCAATTCAAGATGGACACAAAAAAATTAGTAGATCCCATAATATTTGCCCATTAATGTGTTTTAATGGGAGATGTCCTTGAGCTTTGCGCTTATCAATGCCAATATTTTTGAACCTATCTGTTGATTTTTCACTAGTAAAAACATAATTAATGTGCATTGGGAAGGGATGAAGGTGGCAGGGATGGAGGGGAGCGAAAAATGATTTTAAACTTTTGTCAACCCGAGAGTCTGTGAACCCGCGAAACTTTGAAGACTCGACTAAGTATGGAAAGGCAGGTTGGTCAGACATAGTCATCGTAGGTAGAGTTGTTCTTGCGAGTTCGAGGAGTCCAAGGTCAAATTGTAGATCACCAAATTTTTGGGTGCAAGATGTATACCCCGAACACGGGGCACCAGAGTTTGATAGCACCTATCGGCGAACCCACGTTCATAAAATTGGCTAAGTATGAAAATGAACGGTGGTCGGTCAGACTCGTGATGTGAATATATAGATGGCTATGAGGATTTGTCAATTCGCCACCCCAGGAACCCGCGAGCNATAATAGAGGGGAAGAAGAAAAGGGAAAAATTGGTAAGTATATAAGAGGAAAAATAAAGGGAGATAAGAACTTTATCCCTCACAGAACAACAATTAGTCTCATAATTATGAATCCATAGAAATAAATTAACTATGGGAAAAACATTCTCAACTATGAAATATAGTTGGAGCTCGAAAAACTCTGGTTCAAGTCAAAAGAGATATTGTTTATATCTATTGCACCATTTTTCATATTATTTTATCTTAATAGTATTTTTTGTGGCCCAACTGTAAAACCATGTTCCAATTTTTGTTTCTCAAGTGGAGATGTGTTTGTGAAGACACATTTCCTTGAACCATAGTCTAGGGGTAGGGAAAGTGCAACATCGACTGTTTGTTGAGCAAAGATTTTTTGATGAGTAAGCAATGTATTTCCAAGTGCACGTATCGTATGCATAGTATCAATATGATTTCTTTCATGTTCTTTGTGTATTCTTCTTAATGCACTTGTCATAGATTTTTCAACCTTTTCCATGTCACTATGGCTACAACAGAGGTGGGATCTCTCGTGAACAATCACCTCAATAACAACACCAAGACAATGTCACACTCATGTTTCTCTAGTCGTAGTAGTCACATACAAAAAATGGTATGCAAGAGGATTTTGGCTCAGGCATTCCCAGTATTGAGAATTCTTACTTGCAAACTAGAAATAGTAAACAACAACCAACGAACAGGAATGAAACCATGAGATTGAGACTCACCAATGAATGGGAAAGGACAAAAGCGCAACCCTGGCCTGCAAACTGCAACAACATGTCCAATTGCATATGCAGGACCCCAACCCTGCAAAGTTGAAGCAAAAAAAAGCAAGTAGAAAACAAAAAACCAGTGAACAAGTACGAAGAGGCCCAACTGCAGCTACAGGACCTCAAATCTGCAAATTTGAATCAAACAACAATAAACAGCATCCAACGAACCAACGAGAAAGAATCAACCGGTCAACCAGGAATGTCGGTGAAGAACAATATTTCCCAAATTGACTACAGAAAAGCTTTAAGAAAATACGCCTGTTAAGAAAACATTTCAGGCTATGAGGCCTGCCAGGTAAACATTTAAGGCTACGAGGACAGTGCAAACACCTCCCACTATGTAAACATTTAAGAAACTTGCAGTTTTCATGGTTGGCATTCTGCATCCACAATTGGAACTACACTTATGTCGCTCCCCATTCACGGGTAAGTTTCACTGCCATGGTTGCATCATTATTCATTGTATGTTTTTTTTTTTCCATTTTGCAAGTAAGAATTTTCAATACTGGGAGGGATCAAAATCCTCTTGCAGAACATATTTGTATGTGACTACTCAGAACCCACCTCCATCACACCTAGTGACATATAAAAAAGGAAATTGAATTTTCTCCTCACATACAAAGATGTTCTACAAGAGGATTTTGACTCAGACATCTCCAGTATTTAAATTTTTTCACTTGCAAACTGGAAATAGCAAACAACAAACAATTAATACAAACATAAACATAAAAACGAAACCCACCCATCAATGGGGAATGAAAGAAGCGCAGTTCCAATCACGGTTGCAGAATCCCAAGCGTGCAAACTGCAACAACAACAACAGGAAAAAAAGAGAAACAACAACAGGAAAACAAGAAACCAGTTAACAAGCAATGATCAAGCATCAATCGGTGAACGAGTAATGTCGCTGAAGAACAATATTGTCCATATTCACTATAGACAACATTGTAAAAAACAAAATCGGACAAAAATGAATTGTAACAGGCCTGTTAAGTAATGCAAGAATGCAACCGCATCGCTGAGACCCACCAGTGAATGGGGAAGGACAGAAGCGCAGCCCTGGCCTGCAAATTGCAACAACAGGTCCAACTACAGATGCAGGACCCCAACCTTGCAAAGTTGAAGCAAACAAGAGCAAGAAGCAAACAACAAACCAGTGAATAAGAACCAAAAGGCCCAACTGCAGCAGCAGGACATGAACTCTGCAAAGTTGAATCAAACAACAATAAGCATCATCTAGCAAACCAACAAGCAAGCATCAACCAGTCAACGAGGAATGTCGGTGAACAACAATATTGGCCAAATTCACTGCACACAAGATTGTATCAAAAAATTGAAGGAAAATATATTGTAACACACTTGTTAAGCAAACATTTCAGGTTGTGAGGCCTTTTAGGTAAACATTTAAGGATGTGAGGACCGTCCAAAGGCCTCCCACTGTGTAAACATTCAAGAAAGTTGCAGTTTGCATAGTTGGTATTTTGCATCTGCAATTGGAACTGTGCTTTTGTCGTTCCCCATTCACGAGTAAGTTTTAGTGCCATGGTTGCATCCCTATTCGTTGTTTGTTTTTTGTTTTTTTCCAATTTGCAGGTAAGAATTTTCAATACTGGGAGCGATCAAAATCCTCTTGCAACCCATCTTTGTATGTGACTACTATGACCAGAGAAGCAGGATTGTAATGTTATCTTCGTCTTGTTCCTGAATGCCAATGTTCAACACATAACCCACCTTCATCGTAGCCACAATGACATATAAGAAAAGGAAATCGTATTTTCTTCTCACATACAAAGATGTTCTGCAAGAGGATTTTGACTCAGGCCTCTCCAGTATTGAAAATTTTCACTTGCAAATTGGAAATAGAAAACAAAAAACAACAAATAGTAAGATAAACATGGCACTGAAACCAATTTGTCAATGGGGAACAACAGAAGCACAGTTCCAATTGCGGTTGCAGAATCCCAAGCATGCAAACTGCAACAAGAACAACACGAAAACAAGAGCAACAACAACAGGAAAACAAGAAACCAGTGAACAAGCAACGAGCAAGCATCAACCAGTGAACCAGTAATGTCGTTGAAGAACAATATTTCCCATATGCACTGCAGAGAACATTGCATAAAAAAATTGGAGGAAAATGTATTGTAACAGACCTGTTAAGTAAACATTTAAGGTTGTGAGGCCTGTTAGGTAAAAATTTAAGCCTATCAGAACCATCGAAGGGCCTCGCAATGTGTAAACATTTAAGAAAGAATGCAGTTAGGCAGGTCTGTTACGTACACAAAATAAATATTATATTATTTTATAATAATATAAAATAATAATAGCAATAAAGAAAAATAGTAACAATAGTTCTAACAATAGAGACTATGCAAAAAAAAAAATTAGTCAAAGGACGAACTAATATGAAGTCAACTAATAAAAATTCGACTCTCCATGCTCAAAACTTTGGATATCTAAACATTTCAAAAAAATAGTCAAAATTCCGAAAGACCATAGATGATAAAAAACTTTGGATATGCTAACATATAAAACATTGGGAATAGCAAAGCTGGAAATAAGACCTCCAATCTGTTGTCCAATCAGATCATGACATATATGGTATTTTTTATTATATACAAATCAATGTATTCAGTTCTCTAGTTCCAACAATAGAGATTATGCAAATATTTTTAGTCAAAGGACAAACTAATATGAAGTCAACGAATTATCAATCGCTATAGTCCCTCTACGCCTTCGGCGGGGACTAATAAGGTCCTAATAATTCTCAAATATATTATGTACGGTTATAATTAAACTTTGTTTTCATTTTCGTTCTCATAATTTCCTAGTTATTTGTAGTGTCAATCTCCAAGCCCATTCATAGGGTCAATTAACTTTTAGTAATTTTCATTTGACTTACCTAAATTTCCTTTCAGTCGACTGCTTTTGTAGCATCAATGTGATTAATCATTATTGAACTCGATGTTTCATGTAATACCATAATTTAAGCATACCACCAATACCCTGAATATGAACCTACGTAATCCCAAAATGCATTGCATGCTAATTATCATTCAAGTGAATAACAATGACTGGAGTAATATTTCAAATTTAGCATGTTGAATCTGTAATTTAAACTTTTTTTTTTCCATGTACATGTGTGTGCCCGTGTCTTTTTTTATGTACATAATGACTAGATTAATATTTCAAATTTAGCGTGTTCAATATGTAATTTAAACTTTTTCTTTTTTTCTTTTTTTTCATGTACATGTGTTTGCCTGTGTCTTGTTTGTTTCTAGATAAGTATGAAATTATTTCTACTTATAGATAAATTTTAAATTATAAATATGATGCACTGCAAGACAAATAAACAACGATACGAAACGATGTCTCGGAACGAAGATGAAATGATGTCTTGGAATGAACTGTGCACTTCCTTTAATCGATTGGTAAATTCTCTTCTGTTTCCTCTCACACAATTTTTCAAAGTCAGAAATTCACAGTAAGAAATATTTATTTATGAGTTACAATATTTTACTGTAAAATTTCAGTCCATGTAAAGATGATGATTTTTGAGTTACATGTTGTTACTACTCGTTCCAGTGATGTGCAGGAGAATAATAATCGACATGGGATTGATAATGATCTGTGGGATAGATTGCCCCGTGAACTGTAACTAGAATTGCTAAAATTGCTCGCAGGGATGCCCCTCAAGGAATGGGCTAGGTTGCGACTGGTTTGCAAATATTTCCATTCTTTTTTATCATCAGACCCTTGTTTGGCCACATTGTATCATCCCCCAAAAACCAAGTTCTTCCTTCATTCCCTTGTCCCCTCACAAACCAACTACTTCCTTCATTTCATCCCCCTGCACCCATCTTCCACATCAACCGCAAGGTCCCTTTACTTCTTACACGATGAAATAAGTGGCACGTCCAGGTGGATGCCTCCTTTTTTCTTCCCACTGTTGTTGTACCTAGTGGCTTCCAATGACAGATTCTTTTGCTTCGAGGGTCACCGGGAACCCAATATCCCCACAATAGTTTTCTACAATCCCACGACACCCAACCTCTAGAATATTTTGACGGTGCCAGAGAGTGGCCCAATCATTTTCGATGAGTCTTTCATCGAGATCGCCTTTGATAGAAAACTAGGCGTGTGAAAGATCATGCTAGTTGGGCCGATTTCTAGGAAGATGAGAAGGACGCTTATTTTTTATGCAAAGGCTAACACATGGAGGAAGCTACAAGACCTAAATGATGTATTGTTTCCACGTATGAAGGAGCCCTTTTTGTTCAACGACCTTTTCTATTGGTTGGTGAGGTCAAAGAAACAACAAAGTGAGATGGTGGTGTCGTTAGACATGGAAAATGAGAAGTGGGAGGAGCCTCTTGTGTTGGATGACTAGTTCTCCATGCTTGTATGCCTGGTGGAGCTTGAAAAAGAAGCGTTCGTAATAATTGTAAATAAGGAGAATCCAAATAAATTAGAGATGTGGAAATTGGACATCCAAGGTAAACACAACCACACATGGGTTAAAACCATTATGGCACCATTTCTTATGATATCCTCTAACAATATCTCTGGATTTGGAGGAGGATATGTGATGTGCATTGACAGTAACGGGAGATTTTGGGAATATCATATAGAAGCTAAAGTTTGGAGCTATGTAGGAATTTTCCATAAAGATGTATGGGAATGCAGTAAAGTTGCAAGGCATATATGTACATTCTAAAAGCCCACCCTTTTTAGGTTTTATGGTGACCAAGTACTTCAAGGGATTAGTAACTTTTACATGAATGAAATGTCACGTAGGCATTTAGCTTGTGCATGGATAGAACTTTGAGCATAACATTTTTTTTTAAATTGCTTACATTGTAACTCTGGAATCATTAGAAATTATAGTGGTTGGTGATTTGGAAGTGTTTTTATGATTACATATTTTTTACATAAATCTTACATTATCTGTGGAATGGAAACATTTTGTTTAATCTTACTTATTGCTTTCTTAATGTTCTAATAGAGTTTAATTTGTATTAATGATTTTATTGATTGAGTTAATAAATTATTATTTCATGTTACATTAACTAAGTACTCATTGTCGACATAAACATTGGTGGAGTTAATTTCATAATTCTAAGTAAATATTTTTAATTTTCCTTGAATACCATATGATATGGCTTTAATCTTTTCATTGTTACAACATGATGGACATTGTTTGAGATTTGTTTACCATGTTTTTAAAAAAATCATGCCAAGTTTCATAGAAGATGGAATCTTGATGGGAAGGAAAACATGTTGTGAACATGTGTCCACTTGTTTATTAATGTTTTGACATTTATTTACTATATAGTCCCCATCTATAGAACTCCTTTTCTCTTGGATAGCTATAACTTCTTCCACACATATAACTTACCCTTACATGCTTAAGTAATAAATTAATATATCCATCATCAGGGTTTGTATTTGTGTTGGTTGCAAAGGATATGAAAATCAATCTCCTTTTAACTCCTCACGCTCTATCAGAAATGGATTTGTTGGTTCATGGATCGAATAGAAGCGAATATGAAACGTTCAATTATTCATGCTCTTGCTACAATGAAACGACCTTTTTCTGATCTGGCCCTTTATCCATATTACTTTTTTTTCTCAATGCTCTTCAATTCTATTGCATAGTTTGTAATGACTTCGCAAAATGGGCATAATCTTAAAGAATTTGTGATTTTTTTGGCTCATATGTCCCTCCATTGAAAAATTTCTAATTAGTTTGCAAAGACACTTAATCTATAATCTACGTTGCATTATTTTGATGAGAATACACCTTGATGATGTCATGCATGGTGTGCATATAGTCGCGCAAAGACTCAACATGTCCCTATCACTTAGTTCTGTTTCTAGACTTTATATCGATGAACCATCAAACCAAGGGTATAGATGCCCAAATAGGTCTAACAACCATATTGTCATTTACATGTGATAAAATCCAACTCCATAAAAATAATTACAAATGTATGTTTGAGCATGTGATGCTATGAAACAACAACCTATTTCAATGAAAACATCCCTCCTGCTCCAAATACAATTACATAAACCGAGTACTTATCTTACCATTGTATGTCTAAGAAAATCATACAAGAAGCATCTACTAGCTTATTTACCAATATCCCTTCTTTCTCCAAATATGTTGAGCCAAATTACTCATTCACCGAGTACTTCTTCCTCAATTTGATTTCTCCTATGCTCCATGTTGATCAACTGTATGCTCGAGCAAATGATGCAAGATGCATCTTCCAATTTCTTACCAGCATCTATCCTTGCTCCAAATACAATGAGCCAAAGCACACATTCACTAAGTGCTTCATCTTCAATGTGCTTCTTTTTGTGCTCCATTTCCATGTGTCATTCACCATGGTTTATAAACTCATGAACCATCACTTCAATTTGTGTGCATATCTCTCTTCCAGATGTCGTTCAATTTACCAACAATTTCATAAGCATGGATCTAAACATCAAACCACTCTCATTAGAGTGTCCAGGTCATCCTGACTCTAATACCATGTTAAAAAATTGACAGAGAAATAGCTCACATAAATATCTATCAAGTTGTTGGTTCACCCGAGTAAAGGTTTTCAAGATAAATATTTGCTCTATGTGCATGTATTTTGTGTTGTATTTGATATTTCTCTCTCAATTTTTTAACACATTGCATCACTTTGAATGAATATTGCAAACTCTCATATTATCTAATGTTTACCACATGGATTTGATCCAAGACCACGCTTTTCTTAACTACATGTCTCTCTTTGAAATGTTTTCAAGTGGCACTAAGTTCGAATATGCTGGGACTAATAATTGATAAAGAACATAATGTCTAAAAACTTTAGCAAGGGTAATTAAATGTATGAAAATATATAGAACTCAACTCTATACAATGTGGAACTTTAACACAATACACAATAGTGGAAGAGAGTCTGGTTTCTTTGAAGCATGGAATCATGTCCTTTGAAGAAGCAACCGGCTTTCTTCCATCTCTTCAAGCTGCCAAAGAAGGTTTTGAAAAAGTAAAATTTGAAAGGGTTAGGTTGTGTTCATTGTAGGTGGATCTAGAGGTGTTTGTAGCCTAGCTAATATCAAGAAATAGAACCTCGCCTTGTAATTATCCTTCCAGTGCTAGCACATCAGTCAGTGGTTCATGAAGTTGTGCCAAAGGGTGAAGAAAACCAGTAGCGTATGAAACTATGCCAAAGGGTGAAGAAAGACATGATGCCGCTTCATTTGGAGAGGCAATAGGCACTAGAAGGGAATATGTTAAGCAATTTAGTTATTTTGACTCCCTTATCCTAAGTTTTCAAAAAAAATGTAAAAATTGCTTTTTATATTCCTATCACCATCTTTAATTCATTATTTAGCCTCTTTTCAGGGACCATTAACTATGTGTTGCTTCAACTACCAAGCTTGCAGGTTGAAAGGGGTGGTCCACCCGGTGGGCTACATGGAGCCACCACTTGATTCTCCACCACATGATCCAAGCATTGCAATCAATATAAACGTTGGTTAACCAAGCATAGACAAAAAGCATCCTAAATTTTGCACCTATTGGAACTCGATATCCACTCATAGTAGAGCATGCTTTCACCATGGTTCATAAACTCATGAACCGTCACTTCAATTTATGTGCATGTCTCTCTTCCACATGTCACTCACTTAACCAACAATTTCATATGCATGGATCTCAACATCAGACCACTCTCATTGGAGAGTCCATGTTTGTCTAGCTTTGATACCATGTTAAAAAACTAAGAGAGATATAACACGCATAGATATCTATCAAGGTGTTGGTTTTCCCTGGTGAGGGTTCCGAGGATAAATATCGGCTCTATATGCATGCACTATGTGTTTTCTTTGATATTTATCTCTTTTTTTTTAACACATTGCATCACTTTGAATGAATATTGCAAATGGTAATATTATCTAACGTTTATCCCATGGATTTGATCCAAGGCCACGCTTTTCTGAACCACATGTCTCTCTTTGAAATGTTTTCAAGTGGTGCTAGGTTCTAATATGGAGAGACTAATAATTGTTGAAGGAGATGATGTCTCGAAATTTTAGCAAGGGTAATTAAATGTATGACAATATCTAGAACTCAACACTAGATAATGTGGAACTTTAACACAATACACAATAGTGGAAGGGAGTCTGGTTTCTTTGAAGCTTGGAATCGTGTCCTTTAAAGAAGCAACTAGATTTTTTCTAGCTCTTCAAATTGCCAAAGATGGTTTTGACAGATTAAAATTTGAAAGCTCAAGTTGCGTTTATTGTAGATGGATCTAGAGGTGTTGGTATCTTGGCTAATATTGAGGAATAAAACCTCACCTCGTAATTATCCTTCCATTTCTACCACATCAACCAATAGTGCACAAAGTTGCGCCAAAGGGTGAAGAAAGCCAATATCACATGAATTTGTGCCAAAGGGTGAAGAAATCTAGGTTGATGCTTCATTTGGAGCGATAATAGGCACCATAGGGGGAGATGTTGAGAAGGTTTAAGGATTTCGACTCCCTTATCCTAAGTTTTCAACAAAAATGTAAAAATTGGTTTTTATATTCCTACCGCCATATTTACACTGTTATTTGGCCTATTTTCTGGAACCATTAACTATATATATATTCAGCTACCAAGCATGCAAGTTGGGAGGGGTGGTCCACCTAGTGGGATACATGGAGCCACCACTTGATCCTACACCACATGCTCCAAGCCTTGCAATCGATATCACCGTTGCTTAATGAAGCCTCGAGAAAAAACATTCTAACTTTTTCACCTATCAAAACTCGATATCCACTTAGAGAAAAACATGCTTTCAACACCAATGTACACGGTACATACAACACCTTCCCTAAAACGAAAACTAGTTAGTCATAGGTACTGAAAACAAATTAGGGGAAATGTAAATCTTAGTTAGCTTGTAACTAGATATATAAATTCTAGACAATGGACAGAACTGTACATAACCAAAAAACATAGATTATACTTGATTTTTCAATGTTCTTCACATGCACTAACAATTATAAAACAAAAAAATGTTCATAACTCTAGCTCATTGATGGCGTAAATGTTCATAACTCTACCTCATTGATGATGTTGTCTTCTTAATCTTTGTGTACAAGATACAGATCTTGATGAGATGCTAGTGATGACTCGAGAATCCTAAAGAACAACATTGAAGCTTTGGATAAGAAAGATTCTAAAATTCTCTCTTCAATTGAGTTGTGTGATTTCTCATTTTCTTCTTTCAATATCTCATTGCTCTTGTTCTTGCAACCTGTACTTGTGCCTCCATCTAAAGGATGTGTAATATACCAGATATAAAAAGTATGCAGAAAAAAAATAAAATGCTATAAATGGCAGAATAACATCAATATAACCAGATCAATCACCACAATAACAATGAAATGATATAAGAATAACAACAAAAATAGCACTTTGATTCTAAGAGAAATGTTCACAGGCCTCTTCGAGGGGGAAACCTCCAGTCGAGCAGAGATCTATTACAATAATATCCAAGCTAGGGTTCTCATACCCTCGACTCATATTTATACTAAATATGTCTATCAAAAGAATCATCTAGAGGAAGATCCTTCTAGAAGCAGAAGCTTCTATTAGGTATTCTTACATTCGACTTATTCTATTTTATTGCAAGGCCTTATTAATATTGACCTGTATTACATATGAATATATTGTTCTACCTATGTGCGGGTTAGGACCCTAACATGTCCTCCCCATTAAAAAAATCCTTGTCCTCAAGGCTTCAGATGTGGAAATTGTTGCAGAATGGTAGCTAGTTCCCAAGTGGCATCTGTCGGAGTTGTATCTTTCCACTAGAATAACACTTTCTTGATGGTTCTCTAACACAGGCGACGCTCACGTTGGTCCAAAAATTCTTGTGATTGTAGCCAAATGGATCCTTCTTTGTCTAACTCGGGAAGGTTGGTTTGAATTTGGCACTTAGTTCCAATCACCTTCTTTAAGCATGAAACATGAAAAATAGGATGTAACTTATAATCACTGGGAAAAGCTAACGGATAAGACACCTGTCCCACACACTTGAGAACAATATAAGGACTATAAAATTTGGGCGCTAGCTTCTGACAATGCTCGACCTTGAGGGAAGTTTTCTTGTAAGGTTGTAGTCAAAGAAACACCTGATCCCCTTCTGCAAATTGACATTGAGAGCGACCTTGATCTGCTTGTTTATTCATGCAATTTTGTGCCATGACCAAATTCTCTTTGAGGGTATGGAGAATAGCCTCTCGAACTGTAAGCGTTTGGTCAACCACTTGGACCTTCGAGACACCAGGTAAGTATGAGAGAACTGAAGGTGGATTTTGTCCATATACCACTTCAAAAGGAGTCATGCATGTAGTTGTATGGTATGAAGTGTTGTACCACCATTCAACTAGGGGCAACCATTGAGCCCACTGATTTTTTTTTTCCAAGGCAAAACACCTCAAATAAGTTTCCAAACACTTGTTGACAACTTCCATTTGACCATCAGTCTGGGGATGATAAGTTGTGTTGTGATGCAATTGGGTGCCTTGTATCTTGAACAATTCTTGCCAAAAATCGCTGGTGAAAGTTGGGTTGTGATCAGAAACAATAGAATGCTGCATGCCATGAATCTTGAAGACCTGATCCATGAAAATTTGAGCCACCGTGGATGTTGTAAATGGGTGTTGAAGAGCACATAAATGAACATACTTGGAAAGGAGATCAACAACCACCATGATAACTGATTTATTTCTCAATTTGGGTAAGCCTGTAATAAAATCCATAGAGATATCCCTCCAAATAGCAGGTGGAATCGAAAGCAGTTGTAGTGTGCCCAGAGATTTGACTGTTTCTCCCTTGTTGCGTTGACACACATCACATTCAGCGATAAAATTACAAATGTCTTGTTTCATACCATCCCAGAAAAAAGAACGTTTGACCCTCTCATAGGTTTTGGTAAACCCGAAGTGCCCAGCTGTGGGTGTAGCATGAAGCTTAGAAAGTACTGTGGATTTAAGTTTTGATTGTTTATTTAAATACAAACGGCCTTTGTATTGAAGATCATCATGGAGCCAAGAGTACCCTGGGGGAGTTGGAGCATTGGACTGCAATTTTTGGATCAGATGTGAACTTTTGGGATTGTGTAGCCATTCCTGGCAAACGACTTGGAGCCAATTTGGTACAATGAAGGAAAGAGAAAAAAGGGATCCGTCATCTTCATATTTTCAGGAAAGTGCATCCACAACCATGTTGTCTTTTCCTTTCTTGTAAATGATCTCATAATCATATCCAAATATCTTAGTCACCCATTTTTGTTTCTCCAGGGAGGAAATGTGTTGTTCCAGAAAATACTTGAGGCTTTGATGGTTTGTCTTAATTTGGAAGAGTTTCCCCAATAGATAAGGGCGCCACAGATCAACAACATGAAAAATAACCAACATTTTATTTTCATAGATTGATTTTCCCAGATTTCTTTCAGACAGTTGCTTGCTGGTAAAGGCCAAAGATCGACCCTCTTGCATAAGGACAACACCAATTCCTTTCCCTAAAGCATCACATTCCAAGACAAAGGTCTTTGTGAAATCAGGAAGGGTCGGGACTGGAGTGGTGCACATGGCCATATTCAAGGTTTGAAAAGATTGAGCAGCTGCTGGAGTCCAAGTGAAAGAGTTATTTTTTAGGAGTGCAGTGAGAGGTGCTGCAATCTTTCCATAATTATTAAAAAACTTGTGATAATAACCGGTTAAGCCCAGAAATCCACGCAAGATTTTGAGAGTCTTTGGGTGAGGCCAGTCTTGCATAACTTCAATCTTTTTAGGATCCACCCTAACGTCGTCCTTGCAAACCAGATGACCCAAGTACTCGACTTTTGAGGTGCCAAAAGAACATTTAGACTATTTCAAGAAAAGTTGGTGTTGAGAGAGTAGATGGAGAACTCGATCCACATGAGCAAGATGGTATATCTAGGTTTTGCTATAGATGAGGATATCATCAAATAAAACTAAGAAAAAAGGATGGAGAAAAGGATGGAAGACATGATTCATGAGGCTTTGGAAGGTGGAGGGGGCATTACACAAGCCAAAGGGCATGACCAAAAACTCATAGTGGCCCTCATGAGTTCTAAAGGAAGTCTTGGGAATGTCTACCTCTTTCATATGTATCTAGTGGTAGCCAAAACGAAGATCAATTTTAGTAAAGAACTGGGTGCCACTCAATTCATCCAAGAGGTCATCAATGATAGGAATGGGAAATTTGTCTTTAATAGTAAGTTTGTTGAGGGCACGGAAGTCAGGACACATTCTCCAAGAACCTTATTTCTTCAGTACCATGACCACCAGAGAAGAGTAGAGGCTCGTACTAGGGCGGATAATGCTTGTGTTAAGGAGTTTCTGGACCATTTTCTCAATTTCAGTTTTTGGGAAAAGGGGTGACGATACGGATGGATATTGGGAGGAAGGCTTCTTGGTACAAGGGGAATGGAATGATCATGAACACCATGGGAAGGAGGGATTCCCTAGGGAGTGGAAAACACCACTTGATGTTTAGAAATAATGGATTGGAGGTCTTGCGGCATCGAGGGTGTCTCTGTTGCTTGAATGGCATGGAGATGGGCAATAACACTAGAATGACCTTTTTTGAGCAACTTTTCCATGCGATGGGAACTAATGATCTCAGGTGAACCATGCCTTGGAACTTATATTGTTGACCCTCATGGTCGAATTGCATGGTTAATTCCTTAAAATCCATGAGAATGGGACCCAAAGTCCTTAGCCAGTCTACACCCAACACAATGTCACAACCGCACATGTTGATAGAAAACATATGAGATTTCAGGTGGTAGTCACCAATTTGGAGACGCTCATTTTCACAACGCCCTCCACATTTCATGGAGCCACCATTGGCAATCATGATTTGGAAATTATTGACTGCATGGATGTAGCAATGAGTTTCTTGGGCAATGCAGCGATGAATAAAATTATGGGTGCTTCCACTATCAACTAGAATGCTGACCTTCCTATGCTTGATGTAACCGATTAGCTTGAGGGTTTGGGGAGCAGAGAAGTCAGTGAGAGTATTTAGGGAAATGATCGGTTCTACTTTGGGAGGGTCTGAGGGAGGGGTTATGTTAGTGGTTTCAGGTGACTTAGACACAAGGGGAGTTTCAACATCCTCTTCCGAAATATCCTCCGAGATGGCCATAAAAATCTTTTGTTCCTTACACTTGTGGCCCG
>SNQJ01S0007637.1:89215-101985 GCA_010110895.2 Picea sitchensis
TTTAGTGGAGTGGAGGGAGAAGATACAACATGTTGTTCTTCTTTATATCTTTTAGTAGACTCCACCCAACTCTGAGGCTGAGCCATGAGGACATGGGCCCGAATCTCATCCTTGAGGCCACTGATAAAACACTCTCGGAAAAAGGCATCAGACATGCCCTCTGTCCAAAAATACAAGTGCTCAAAAGAAGCTATAAAGTCTTCCACTGTTCCTGATTGTTTCAACTTTGTCAAATGACCCAAATGGTTGGTGTTAGTGTCAAAGCATTCATAAATCTCTGCCACAAAGTGTGTCCAAGAAATATACCATTGACAAGAATGTTTTCTCCATTGCCACCATTGCCAACGTTCTTGATCTAGATGGAGAACACCATACCAGAGTTTGGCCAAGTCATCTGTAATGTCGTATAAAGAGAAATAATTTTCCATTTAGGTTACCCAACCAGTGGGATATGAACCATCAAATTTGGTCACATCCACCCGCGGAAGTCGTAGGTCACGTTGAAAGTGATGGTGTAGAAAGTTATGGGAATGAGAGGAATTTTCAGATTCAGTATGTGGAGGAGGGTTAGATAAAGGGTTATCTGTAGGGATATGTAGCTTGGTGCAGAGCATCGAAATGACAGATTCAAGTTGGGTGGTCATGTCTTGTTTGATTTCCTCCATTGAGGACTGCATGGTTGTATTGATGGCGACAAAATTGGCACTGAGTTGTTTGACTTTTTGTTGGGTCTTGGTGAAATTAGATTGAAAGGTATTGAAGTGAGCTTCCAAGTCTTGGCTACGGGTATGGGCCATGATGACGAGGGAACCAAAATGGGGTAGGTGGGGTCAAAAGTTTTGCTGAAAAATGATATGTATGAATGTGATAAGGGCGAAGAGATGAATCCAATGGAATAGGTCTCAAATAATGGTGCAAAAAATTCCAGACTTTTTTTTTTTTTTTAATACCTGTGGAGTTATACTCCAGTCTGAAGAATACTGCAGTGATGAAATTCCCGAATGTTTAACCAAGAAGAAATGTGTAGTGATTTGGAAACCTGAAAATAGTTGCGCGACAATAAATCTTGGCTGCTTTAATTTGTTTATGTTTCTGTCCCCAAGGGTTAGGTATTCAAGGGTTCTACAGACAAGGGTTTTCCCTATGCTATAGGTCTCTGATATATGTGTGGGGTCCAAAAATATTACTCGACCCGATATCTCAGGGCACTAACTAAGGAGGCTAGGTCGTGCCCTTAGCCGTACTACCCGACTACCCAGGTACTAGAGAGTATCTTCCCGACTGTTGTTCTCGGTGGCACTATAGCAGTTAGGCGACCGATCAGTTTATCTAAAGTGGGCTTCAGGTAATCTAGGTCGATCCATACATAGGTGTTGTTTGATGCGCTACCACTCGAAGGGGTACCAACTAGGGTTACAAGGGTAGCCAACAAATGTGTGCTTAAGTACCACTTGTATTTCCTGCGTGTATGAATCCCTCAACTGTGGGTTTATGCGTGTAACGACAGATCTTTGTGGCTTAAAGATGCCGGAATACGTCTCTACCCTGAATTTTTTTTTATCTCACAATTTCTGCCAAGGAAAGTGCTCTGATACCACTTGTAATATACCAGATATAAAAAGTATGCAGAACAGAAATAAAATGCTAGAAATGGCAGAATAACAACAATATAACCAGATCAATCACCACAATAACACTGAAATGATATAAGAATAACAACAGAAATAACACTTTGATTCTGAGAGCAATGTTCACGGGCCTCTTCGAGGGGGAAACCTTCAGTCGATCAGAGCTCTATTACAATAAAATCCAAGCTAGGGTTCTCATACCCTCAACTCTTATTTATACTAAATATGTCTATAAAAAGAAGCATATAGAGGAAGATCCTTCTAGAAGTGGAAGCTGCTTCTATTAGGTGTTCTTACATTTGACTTATTCTATTTTATTGCAAGGCCTTATTAATATTGACCTTTATTACATCTGAATATATTGTTATACCTATGTGAGGGTTAGGACCCTAACAGGATGAAAGAGTAGTAATTGAAGCACGTGTCAACATAGAAAGGCAGTGGTGGTGATCATTATTTATTTTATTTTATTTTTAAACCGAAATAGGGGAACATATATTAAGGTGGCCAAAATGGAAAAGTGTTACAGAATAAAATTGCTTGTTGTTTCAGAGAATCCTATCAATGAAAACAAAAAAAATACTATATCATCTAATAAATTTCCAACTAATCTCATTGTCTCTAAATATTTGTTGTCCTTACAAGTGTATATCCAAGAAAAGACATGCAAAATATAGATTGATTTACAAAACAGAAGCAGGAAGATAAATCATCTTGGATCTAGAGGAGCAAAGAATTGACCCATTCAAGATGTAACCTTTTCTTGCTATCTGAAACTCTTTCCTTTGTCCTTGTCCATTTCTTGGCCTAAAGACAAGCCTGAGATTGCAGAGCCTAAATAAAGAGTGTCACTTTCATACTGGATTTCACATTTTATTTTGTAACAATCCTCCAATGATTTAATGATTTTCTCTTCATGATTCTCGAGGATTTCCATGAGTTTTTCAAACAATTCATGTTGGTTCATTTCCGTATTTTGAATGATTGCATAAAGGTTATTGATGGCCATTCTATAGTTCTGAGATTCTATGATGCTCCAGTGTGAACAGAGAAGAAAACTTGGGGACCACAATGCTTGAGAAGGGAACGGAGCCTTTGGACAGTGTCGGGAAAACTTTGTAGCACAGACAGATCACCACAAGAATTGAGTAAGAAAGCCATAGGTCTCTAAATAAATCCTTGTAAACACAATCACTAATAAGGTTAAGGATAACCTGCACAAATAATCCCCTATGGTTCAAGAAAACAACTAATAGGTTGTGCCAGAAAATGGGAGAAGAACACCGCCACAAGAACTCCAACAACAAGAAAACACATCATAGAGTTATAGACAAATTTCTTCCTAAGCGAAACCCAAAACCATATCTATATTCCTTATAAGAGACATAGGGAACCCAACTTTGGTTAACCCAATAATATTGCTTCAGTTGATAAAATAAAAGTATTTTTACTCTGCATTTCTAGGTAATAAGATACCAAAGGATTGTAGAACATACCCAGAGAAAGAGACATTGAATGATGTTGCTTAAGCAATCTACGTTCGAGCTTAGACATCCACAAACCAACCAATCAACAATCCATTTCTGTTGGAACAGGGGAGGAATAGGCCTAGTGCACCAAAGAAGAGGGGAAATAGTCCCACCACACCAATAGAGATGAGAGACCCTCCATATATTACCATCCGAAACCAAATCGTCGGTAATGAGATGCATGCCAAAAAAACCAACCTACCAAGCACTAAATCCTCAATATATGAACACGTTGAACTCATTAAGTAGGTGGTAAGAACCTTATGGAATACATATGTGACTAGAAACCACATTTTTCTTTAGATTTCCAAGTGATAGCAAGGTTGCTTCATTTTCCATTCAATTTTCCACTACATTGTTCTCCCTGAGTATATGATAATAGGAATTTTTTCCAAGATTCTTGGTGAGATTTGTGATATGAGAAAGAATCAAGACCATCCTATAATCTTTCGTTAATTCCTAAGATATTAAGGCATTGATGACTAGCCTTGAATCTCCAAGCACCACCAAATACCTTATTCCCAGGCTTGTGGAAATGAAGAAACCCTGCAGACATGCATACACCTCTGCTTAGTTATTAATCGTGAATCCAAGAATGCATAAACCTCCCGCTCTTACCACCCCTGTGTTGATGATTCTTTTATGCCAAGAATGCAAGGAGAGCAATAAGTTGCCATTGTTACAAGCTACCACTGTGGGATTAATAAGGATGATAGATGAATCAATGAAATTAGTAAGGATGTCATAAAAATTAAAATGTGATTATATGTAGTTGTTTAAAAAAATTTAAAAATGATTATTTTGGAAATATTATTTACATCTCACATATACTTTTAAGAAAATCACATATACTTTTAAGAAAATCATATACACTACCAATAATTAAATTTCATTATAATCTTTATATCAATTAAAATTTCAATAAAAAATTGACAAGTTGAAAAATTCATTTTTAAATTTCAAAGAAATCTTTTTAAATAAACCATATTAACAAAACATTAAGATAGCATGCAAAACCCATGTAAATTAATAAAAGATTAAAATAATTTGACTCGTGATGACTATAGTCCCTAGCGAGACATGGACTTGTAAAAGAAGAAAACTTTAACATCATAAATAAAAGGGAGACGTAGTGATGTAAATAATCACTACCCAAAATAATATATTAAATCATCACTACCTAAAATAAAATAATATAATAAAATGTTAAGTCATTCCTTCCTTAAATAAAATAATATAATAAAATGTTTGTGTAAATAGAAACTACACATGTATTGGTGAAACACATATATTATTATTTCCTCGTTTCTTAATATATTAATATAAACGGATGCATGAGCCTCCTGCTCCAAAACTCATTGTATATTTGATCAATCTAGGGAGTCTTTTATTTAGGTTCCATAAGCATGATTTAATGTGTTTTCATATGTTTTTATCAATTTGAAATATAATATATAATGTGTGTGAGGATTAAGATGTAATTGTTCTCGAATATGTGAGAACATGAGAGGATGAGGATGGAGAGATCTTAGGAGATTTTAGATCTGGATTACAATCTAAGGATGTAATCCAGAGTTTGTAACAACCGTCGATTCAAAGGAGTCAAACCCCAACGAAGTCAAAGGAGGAAGGGTCGAATTGGAACCATTGATCGTTGGCAAGGGTTAGATCTATGGTGACAATCGTGATCGGCGTGAAGACTTGATCGAGGATTAGTGCAAAGGTTTAGGACCGAAAGTTCAATTCAAACCGAGTTTAGTTTGCACGTTTGAAATCCGATCCACGATTAGACGGCTCGTATCAACGTCGGTGATGATACATGCGCAGAAGTTACAGGTTAAGGTGGAACCGACGCATTTCTAAACTTTTGTTTTGACTTATTTGAAATCTGGTGATTGTATTGTTTAAAGAACTTAGCCCACGGTTCAAAGACTAGAGTCCTATGGTGGAATGCACAGAGGATAAGGGGATTAACCCTGTCTAAGGTTTTTTCTGGTTTTATATGAAACCCAAATGTGTTTAAACAAAGAATAGATTAAGGTTTTATAACTTAGTCTTATGATTATATTGTGGTTGGTATGAAGGTGTCTATAGTCTTAGTAAAAGAATGAAGGATAGAATACAAAAGTGGATATGAAAAGAGGACTAATGGCACACCGGTGAACAAATTGTAAGCCAAAGAAACTAAAAAAAAATAATACTTCAAGTTTTTTAAACATGTGTTCAAGACAATTTATGAATTTAATAGGTTCAGTGAAGGGTTTAAATACTCTTTCTAGGAGGCTTGAGTCTATCTTTTAGATGTTTAAGGTTGTCATTTGGGTTATTGTACCTGGTGGGTACATCATTTGGTATCATAGCACATGAAAGCTCTTTGGGAGGTAAAACAGAGCAAGGTATATGCTCTTAAAATTATGTTTTCATGTGCAATTGTGGTTGCACAGATGAATTCAGATTGTTGAATCGGAGATAAGTGTTGAAAGTGGAATTCAGATTTTGAAATCTGACAGGCAGAAGCATGACTACAAGGAGTTGTCCATTCAATTTCAGAAGAGTGGATAGACAAGATCAACAAAAGATATTGAAGGGATATTGAATGATTGTAACAGTGGAAGACGAGAGTTGCAGAGGTTGGCAGCAAAAAACTTCAAAGTTCTTGAGAAATCAGATTATGAAATCAGATAGGTAATTGGTCTTTCATTTGTTTTCAACTAAATTGTGAAAGAGATTGTTGATGACAGGTAGCAGCAAAAGGGGGATTATGGAAAGAACCTAAAAGTTTCTAGCTGAAGATTGGAACATGGAGGACAAGTTGAATGTTCTCAAAGAAGGAGGAATTGCAAAAGCCATAGGAGCAGAGGAGGCTCAAGAGAAGGTTCCAGTGAAGGGAATCAGTAGGAATACCAGTGGAAGACTAGGCATGAAAAATCTTAGTATGGTATTTGAATACAATTTGATAGATTCATCTTGTGGAAATCACTTGGATGCAGTTCATAATGAGTAAGGAGAAGCTCATGAAAGCAGAAAGACTATGATTACTGAGGATCATAGTGAAGGTTCAGAAGGAAGCCATAAAAATTCAATTCAAGATAGACTTGATAAGAGACTATCTGAAATAGAAGTACAACTAGAGGTGATGGAATAGTTGCTACGGAAAGGTGAGGAAGATCAGAGGTATGGGTGTATTTTTCCAAAGAAATTGAAATGGCATATGTTGCAGGTTAAGTTGAAGAACAATCTTAAGGATAAGTTGAGAGAAGCACTCAGAACAACTAAGTATGAAGATAAGGGATGCATATGTGAACCAGAGCAAGGTGACATCCTTGGAGAGGATGATATTGAGAGAAGATCTATTTTGGATATTAAAGATTGCTCGGAGAAAGAGAAGGAAGAGAGACTTGCAGGAAGTCTCGTGAGCTCTTTGGAGAGTTCAGATCAACATAATGAAGATATGTTGACAGAGGAGGCTGAAAGGCCTAATGATGTTTTTTATTCTAACTTATGGTGTGTGGTTGTAGACTTAGCAGGTGGAGCTCATATGCATGTTGCCAAAGAAGAAAATGAAGAATAGTTATTGCAAATTGTTATGCAAGTTAAGGAAGATGAATACATGTTTTCTAAAAGAATGAAGGAAGGACATGGACAACACTTGGTCAACAAAAAGAATGAAACACTATTATCTCAAGCAGATAATCAATGTAAAGTAGTGACTGAAAGGAAGATGCAGAACTATGTTGAAGAAAATAACCTGAAAATAGTGACTCATGCAGACAATCAAAGGAGGAAGGAGCATTCAGATACAATGCTTACCACAAGTGATGAAGAATTGATGCTCAAAGCATCAAATGGATTTATAAGGTCTTATATTTTTCAGTCTGATGATTTATTGTGAATGCAGATTGTGATAAGGAGAAGTTGTTTTGTAAAGACAGTAAAGAAAATATGATATCAAAAAGAATAAATTCAGGTTTAGAGGAAGATGAGAAGCCTAATGAATGTTTCATGTGTAATGTTTCTAATGATTGGTGTAAACGTGTAGGTTTAGATGGAAAATCTTCTACAGGTATCATAGAAATTGATGAAGATTGTGAGCCCATATATGATGAAGAATACCTCTTAGATGAGGAAGGCTTGGAATTATTGCAGCAGAAGGAGCTCATAAATTCATTACTTAATGAAGGAAAAGCTCAAGATGGAGAATGCATCCTTAGAGAAGATGAGACAAATGTGTCTTATGTTAAGGAACTTGTTATTAATGAGAACAGGGAGGAGTTGGATTTCATAGATGGCCAAAAGGAAGTTTTAGGACAGTTATCTAAAGTTGTCATGAAGAGGGAAGATCGAAATATTATTCTGATAAAGAATGAAGAAATATTATCTCAAAGAGGTAATCCAATGAATTTGATTAATGTAATTGATGAAGAAAATTTGCAGGAGAGTGTTAATGCAACGGACATGGCAAAGATCGCTCTTGAAGATGGATTATAGAAGGCCAAAAATGAAAAGTGTGATGAGGAAGGAGGTGAGACAGATTTGTCTCATGACAAAGAGAATCTTGTCATATAAATAAACAGGGAAGAATTTACTATTGGAGCTAGTCATGGAGAAGATGAAGGAAAGACACTGAAGGTTGTCAAAAGAGAAGGAAGACATGTTGAATACCATGATCGGCCTCATGGTGAAATACTTGAGAGAGATCAAGAAGAGAACGAGTTGCTGGAACATTTGTTGAAGAAACTTGAGTACGAGAGTATGATTGCAGATGACAATGAAGAAATGTCTCAATTTTTAGTTGAGACCAATATGTATAGTAGTTTACAAACCCATGTTATGTTTGCTAGTATAAAGAGAAGTGAGGATGAGTATGTTACTGCAATCAGAGAGCCAAAGCATGAATTAATTCTTGAAATGAAAACTAAAGTCCAAGAGAAACCAATAAATTGTGAAGAGGGAGATATCTATAGAGGTATTAAGGATGTATGGGGGGTTTAAGAGAGAAACCAACATCTTGAATATGAATGTGAAAAATTATAGCAGAGAGAATATCTCAGACAGTTTGATGAAGCTGAGATAAGGGAAATCAGATGTGAAGGTCTTGAGGAAGACAACAACAAATATGTTGTGGAGCAGTGGAGAAGGTATTTATATACCTTGAGCATATTTTGGAAGATGTGTGGTAAACTGAGGGAAGGTGAGAGCTTAATGACTCTTACATATAAAGAATTTCAGTTGCAAGTAATTAGTGATAATAATGGAGAGAAAGAAATTGTCTTAGAAGACAATGTGGCAGTTGAAGACATAATTCGAAAGTTTGAAGAAGGCAATAGTTATTCTATTGAAGGGCAACAAAGGAAAAGCCAACTTATGCATGAAGAAATTATTGAGTTGATGGAAACATGGTTGAATGAGACTTATGGTGTTCTTGTGAAAGAACATATCCAGTCACAGATGGACAATAGATGTCTACAAGGATATAGATTGTATAATGAGATAGAAAATTTGTGGAATTTGATGTTGTTTTGCAGGAAAAGCTACAGAAAAGTGAATCAAACAACCGATTGTGAGATTGGATTGAAGATGAAGAATTGTGAAGGCAAAGACAATGGAGCATTACAACATAAAGTTTGGGACCATGGAGGGTTTCATCAGCATGTGAAACACATGATGAGGAGATCAAGAATGTTTTCAACTTTGGGAGTTTGATGTAGGAGCATTCTGCTCCAAAACTCATTGTATATTTGGTCAATCTAGGGAGTCTTTTATTTAGGTTCCATAAGCATGGTTTAATGTGTTTTCATATGTTTTTATCAATTTGAAATATAATGTGTGTGAGGATTAAGATATAATTGTTCTCGAATATGTGAGAACATAAGAGGATGAGGATTGAGAGATATTAGGAGATTTTAGATCTCATAGGGATTGTAAATATTAGATTAGGATTGGTTGAAGATTTTATGGATCTAGAGGATCTTTAGGATATGGTTGAGCAGATTATGGATCTGAACCAGGAATAGTTACAGAATCCTTTTGTACAAAAGTGGTAAGTCTCAAAGGCTTTAAGGGAGGCCAAATGAATGTGAATCGGGCCAAGGAAAGAGGCCAGAGTCTGAGTAAGTTATTTACGTACAGTTTTGTTAATGAAAATAAAAATGTCGCCATAATATTGTGTATTCATGATTTTATGCGTTTAGTTGTTATTGAATGTATTGAGCTCTAGAATTAGTAATGTTTAACTCCAATAGTGGATGTTGATCCAAAAGAGATTAAGGTAATAGAAGGGTAGAAATACCTTCTAAAGGTGTGGGGATTTATAAATCGATGGCATGGGTGAAAAACAATTTCTTTGTGGTATTAAAACAATGTTGAGAGAAGGACATTGAGGCTATATTCATGATCATTGACTAGTAAAACGGTCAATGATCCTAGTTGAATCAATATATTGGCGATATTGGAACATAACCAGTGAATAATAAATGAACCAATGAAGAGTTACAAGTACCGTTGGATGTAATCCAGAGTTTGTAACAACCGTCGATTTGAAGGAGTCAAACACCGATGAAGTCAAAGGAAGAAGGATCAAATTGGAACTGTTGATCATTGACAAGGGTTAGATCTATGGTGACAATCGTGATTAGTGTGAAGACTTGATCGAGGATTAGTGCAAAGGTTCAGGACTGAAAGTTCAATTCAAACCGAGTTTAGTTTTCATGTTTGAAATCCAATCCATGATCGAACGGACCGTATCAATGTCGATGATGATACATGTGTTGAAGTTTCAGGTTAGGGAAGAATTGACGCAGTTCTAAACTTTTGTTTTGACTTATTTGAAATCTGGTGATTGTATTGTTTAAATAACTTAGCCCTTGGTTCAAAGACTAGAGTCATATGGTGGAATGTGCTGAGGATAAGGGGCTTAACCCTGTCTAAGGTTTGTTTTGGTTTTATATGAAACCCGGATGTGTTTAAACAAATAATAGATTAAGGTTTTATAACTTAGTCTTATGATTATATTGTGGTTGGTATGAAGGTGTCTGTAGTCTTAGTCAAAGAATGAAGGATAGAATACGAAAGTGGATATGAAAAGAGGACTAATGACACACCAGTGAACAAATTATAATCCAAAGAAACTTAGAAAACACAATCCTTCAAGTGTTTTAAACCTATGTTCAAGACAGTTTATGAATTTAATAGGTTCAGTGAAGGGTTTATAGACTCTTTCTAGGAGGCTTAAGTGTAGCCTTTAGATGTTTAAGGCTATCATTTGGGTCATTGTACCTTGTGGGTACATCATAAACTTAGCTTATACATGTGCATGCCATTATTGATTTAGATAATGAAGTCAGTGTTATATCTAAACGATTAGTTTGGTTATTGTGTTGAGATAAATGTGAATTTAATTGTTTCCTTAATGGACATAATCAATGGTATCATGGGTGATTCATTATTTAATATATATTAAAGGATTTCATGCATTGGCTCGTATATGGTTTTATTAAATTGTTCCACCAATATTTTTGGAGTTACTAATAAATTATAAATTATTTTGTTCAACTATTAGTTGGTGATAATATTGAGATTGGTTTGAATTTATGTGTTTACTTGATGAACAAAAGTTCTCACTGGATAAATCCAGCTACAAAAAATGTACAATGTCATGCCATTAAAAAATGTTATGTCTTTAATAATAAATTAGAAAATAATATTGTAATAATATAAAAGTCCATGTCTTTATCATTATTATCCAGTGTGTAATATCCATAGTTTTAATCCTCCTAAATTGTAATGTAAATGTACTTGTGTTAAATAGGCTAGTGAGTCGCTATGTTCCCAGTCAGAGAGCCTGCACTTATAAATATGGCCAGGGGATGAGCTATGTAAATTGTACATTAAAATCATTAATAAAAATAAATTGTTGGTTGCGATACTAGAGGGGTGATAACATTGTGGGGGCTATGATTCCAAAAGAAAGGGGGATTAATGGGGTTTTCAAAGGTTTCCACATGCCTTGAGTCTTAAGTCATATTCATAAATCAGTTTGTTATTTATCTATTTCTCCATTTGAATTTTTACACACTCAATCATCGAATTCATGTAAGAGGTTTGTTGGAGAGTCAACTCATCTAGTTATGATAACATGGGTTGAGTGTTATCATATTTGTTTTGGGGGGGGAGGGGAGTGAGAGTAAAGAAAGAACGAGAGAATAAGGAAATTCATGTAGGAGAGAGGACAATTTTTACAAGCAATTTTTGGGACAACAAGAGACTGTTGGGCATGGGGAAAGAGCACCAGTCATGTTGTGTATGAGAGAAACCATGAGGGGTTGAGTTTTTTATGCTAAAAACCAGGTTGTAATGCATGTAAGTGTCTTTCTTGTAGAGGAAAAATAACTCAACATCCTTGAGAAGGTTGTTGTGAGCACTCCCGGAACAACTAAGAATTCTAGGAGTCCCCATCTGTGAGATCTCCTGGCCAACCTTGTTCTAGATCCCTTGGAGGGAAGTGGTATAACTTGAGGGACAACATGGAAAAGAAGGGGATCTCGTTCCTTGAGTTGTGTAGGTTGAGGGGAAACATAGCTTGTGGATTGGAATTGTTGTAAGAGTTAGAATTGGGTATTGGGTTGTGTGAGGACAATGGCTAGAAATGAAAGCTAGACCTCCTTGTGGATTCATAGCCCCAACTCGAGGGTGTATTTTTGTTGAGATAAATTGAACAACATATTCTACAATTGGGAGGAACGCCCCTCATATGCAACTAGTTGGTGATTTATAAATAAATATGTGTTTTATTATATATCTTATGTTAATTTTGTTGTGTAAATGCTTTTTTTCTCTTTAGTAGTTTCATTTGCATTTTTAAAATATTATGTTGGATGCATGAGCATTTTTGGCATGTTGCATGCATTCATTTGAATTAAATTTTGTATTAGAGCTATTGTATAACGTTTTGGTTGTAACAAGACTCCATGTGGAATTTGGGTATGTTACAATATGGTATTAGAGAAAATATTTTGACGCCATATATGTATAGGCCAAAGACCAATGTGAATTTGATAAATTTGTGCTTGCAAATTTGTATTATGCGTTAAATTTAGGGAAAACAGTAAAATTATCTGAAATCCTCATATTTCTAAACAAATTCAAGTCGAATTTGGCCCCAGAATCGTCAAAGGAATGATTAATTGTGTTGATATACAAGTTACAGAGTTAGATTAGGAAAGGTGGGGATAATATTAGAGTTTCCCTGGCAACCGAAAAAGAAAGTAAAAAAAAAATGAAAAATTATAAATTTTCAAAAAGTAATAATTTTTTGAAAAAAAAAATGGATTTTTGAAAAATTCCATACAGATGATGACATGGACCATACCCATAATGTGGACTGACAAGGTCCATAGTGGAAGTCCCATGGTGGTCGGAGGCAGAGGCCATGACTATTGGATTACTGAAAGGGGGGGGTGAATCAGTAATAGAGCAATTATAATCATTTTTAACCAAATAATCCAAGTGTTATATCAATGTATAATTATCATCCAACAATTAGCAATGAACAAATGAACAATCATACACATACACAGTACACCAATGTTTTACGTGGAAACCCAAAGTGAGAGAA
>SNQJ01S0007637.1:105049-133449 GCA_010110895.2 Picea sitchensis
ACTTATTTACTCAACATTTTACCTTTTCATCAATTTAGACAACTTTCCCTTCTAGAAGTTTTCCCAAATTTGCTCAGTTTCAGAGATAACCAGTTTGGCCAAAAATTCCACACTAGTAAATTTGGCCCATTTTTCAACGTTGTTGCGACGCCAATCTGACGAATTCCCATCTGGATTCCGACAGATTGTCGTCTAGCTTCCAACGAACCCAATTTCTAGCTATTAGTAGAATCACATTTGTCACATGATCGACAAGAGAACTATCTATCAAAAATGTGACACAAGAAACGGTCACGTGGCCTCTGTGGAGAGGTTTTACGAAACAAATGTTCGTCACACAGAACCGTCATACTTCCGACCCTCACATCGTTGTCTCTATGGAGAAAAATGGGTCTTCCACTTGGAATATTCGATGAAACCATCACCATACAACCCGTCGTTGTTGAACCAATGGTGGCGGTCGTTACTACGACTTATCAATCCATAAGTACCATCGAAAATCTGATGTGCATTCCATTGAAACTATGACTTTATGGTCGGAAACCCATGTAAGTGTAGCGATGTTGTACGGTGCCCAGTCCTTCTGTGATCCAATGATATGGCACAATGAATTCGAGGGATGCACGACGCCATGGTTGGTAATGTCCATCGACATTGTGATGCATTGGAGATCCAAGAATATGATAACGATTGTTGCAGTTTCAACAACGGTATGATATAATGAAAAAAAATTTGAAATTACATCGGACATACTAAGTAGGTTGAGTAAGATGTAGATGACAATGTTCTCGATATATGATGATACAGAAAATCAGGATTAGGGTTCCTCTTGTTACATAAAACCCTGATTCACGTCGGTCTGAGTGTCCACAACTAAAAATGCACAGTCACACTTCAAAAATACATGTTTTGATTTTAAACTGTAATTTATGCCCTCGTGTAGAAATGCACGCCATGCTTCACTAAAATTCACACCAAGGTCTTAACACCCCTGCAATTTGAGTTGTTCAAGTTTTTGAGAGTGTCTTAGATAATTTTACACATTTCTACATATTTATATTTTCATTTGCAAACATAAAAGTGGTTGTTGTGTAAAAGAGGCAAGTCTACCTTGTAAATTGAGAGACCAAAACAATAGAAAGTGAATTAAGGGAAATGCACTCCTATGCTTATATATAGCTCCAAATAGATTTATCTAATTTTGGGGGTAGATTTAATAACATTATAAGCCTTTATATATCATACAGAGTGCATTATAAAATGACTAAGGAATTCTAACACGAACCAATATTCCAGACTTTTTGTAAAATGGAGGGTAAAACCGTCTTACTATAAAATGCACACCTAGGACTCATATGACCTCCAAATTGAGTGGTTCCAATTGTGGAGTTTGGATTTTATCATTTTACATGTATTCATACTTCAGTGTTGCATTTTGAAACCAAAAACCCTCTCTTGTGCATAAATGCTAAAATTTGTTTTGTAAATGAAAAAAAATACACAAAGGGAAAAATGCATAAAAATGCATGAAAATGGGGCATGATGAGAAATGTACACACTAAGAAGAAAAACCCATGTATGGGGTTGTTGATTTACAAGTTACAAGTTACATGATTGTGGATTTGTTGTAAACCCAAAAGAATGCATGCTAGGGTGATTTGTGCCCAGAATTCAGTAAAGGGTCTAAATATATATGAATATTTGGCAATTGTGCACACATAGTAACTAAAATGGAAAAATTAGTACTAACTACCTGCGTCCCTGAGCTCGACGAGGCATAAGCTTGTACAGCCACATCACACATAGGCTAGTTTTTAGTTTCATTTCCATTGCGAAGACCTGCAAAAATCATTAGAGAATACAAGGTTAAATGAATGAATAATAATTAAATAAATAAATAGACATATCAACATGGACAAGACTATAGAAAGACTAAAATGGAATACATGATTAAGAAAAATATTTTTTTTTTTAACTATAATTTATGCCCTTGTGCATAAATGCATGCCAAGCTTCACTAAAATGCACACCCATGTCTTAACACCCCTGCAATTTGAGTGGTTCAAGTTTTTGATGGTATCTTAAATAATTTTACACTTGTCTACATATTTAGATTTTCATTTACAAACATAAAAGTGGTTGTTGTGTAAAAGAGGCAAAGTCTATCTTGTAAATTGAAAGACCAAAGCAATAGAAAGAGACCTAATGGAAATTCACACCCATGCTTCTATATAGCTCCAAAATTAGTTATCTAAGTTCGCTACATGGAAATTATTCCCACGGAATTGTGGGTAGAGTTGCAAATGCTACAACTATACCCATAGTCCTATGGGTAGAGATGTGGCAACTTTTCCCACATGGAAACTATGCTCATGGGCCTGTGGCTGCATTTAAAGATGCTACAACTCTACCCACAAACCTGTAGGAAGAAGTGTGGCAACTCTACCCACATGCATGTGGGAAGAGATGTGGAAAATGTTCCCATAGGCCTGTGGGAATAATTGTAGATGCTACAACTATACCCGCAAGCCTCTGGGCAGAGATGTGGAAAAATTTTCCACAAGCTTGTGGGCAGAGATGTCGCAACTCATCCCACAACCCTATGGGTAGATTTGTAGATGTCACAACTCTACCCACATGCCTGTGGGAAGATCTACAACTCTTCCCATAGACCTGTGGGCAGAGATGTGACAACTCTTCCCACGGGCCTATGGGAAGAGATGTGGAAACTATGGATCCTTGGATGAATTCCCACATATAAATCTATTTTGGATGGAATAAATTCAAGGTTATTTCATATAAATCACAAAGTTCCTCAAGTTCGGTTATGTACCAAATATGTATGACCATAAACAATGAATATGATTGGTTATCTAATATGAAAAATACAAGTTCACCATGGTAAACCTATATAATCATTCTATAGATATTATTTTAAACTAATACATTATAGATCCTTTTAGTCTGAAGTGAACACCCCACATATTCAGAGAAAATATAACTCGACAACATTGCCTAACGTTGTCCTTCAACAAAGTTATTACAAATAACCAAATGATATTTACAAGTTTTCCCACAACACTTTGAACTAAGGGAAATGCACGTATATGCTTCTATATAGCTCCAAATATAGTTATTTAACTTTTTGGGTGAATTTAATAACATTCTAAATCTTTATATATCATACAGAATGCATTATCAAATGACTAAGGACTTCTACCTTGGACCAAGATTCCAAACTTTTCTTGCAATACTTTGAAATAAGGGAAATGCATGCCCATGCTTCTATATAGCTCCAAATAGAGTTATCTAAGTTTTGGGGTGAATTTAATAACATTATAAATCTTAATATATCATACAGAGTGCATTATAAAATGACTAAGGACTTCTACCTTGAACCAAGATTCCAGACTTTTTGTAAAATGGAGGGTAAAACCATCTTACAGTAAAATGCACACCTAGGACTCATATGACCTCCAAGTTGAGTGGTTCCAATTGTGGAGTTTGGATTTTATCATTTTATATATATTTATACTTCAGTTGTGCATTTTGAAACCAAAAACCATGTGTTGTGCATAAATGCTAGAATTTTCCTTGTAACTGCAACAAAAATGCATAAAGGGAAAAATGCATGAAAACGCATAAAAATTCATGAAAATGAGGCATGATGAGAAATGCATGCCCTAGGAAGAAAAATCCATGTATGGTGTTGTTAATTTACAAGTTACAAGTTACAATACTGTGGATCTGTTGTAAACCCTAAAGAAATCACACTCGGGTGATTTGTGCCAAGAATTTAGTAAAGGGTTGAAATGTACATGAAGGTTTGACAACTGTGCACACACACTAGATAAAATGGAAAAATGAGTACTAACTACCTGCATCCATGAGCTCGATGAGGCAATAAATTGTACAGCGACATCACACGGAGGCTAGTTGTTAGTTGCATTTCCATTGTGAAGACCTACAAAAATCATCAGAGAATACAAGGTTATATGACAGAATAATAATTAAATAAACAAACAAATAAACATATCAACATGTACGAGACTCTGGAAAGACTAAAATGGAATACGTGATTGAGAAAAATATTTGTTTTGATTTTAAACTGTAATTTATGCCCTTGTGCGGAAATGCATGCCAGGCTTCATTAAAATGCACGCTCGGGTCTTAACAGCCCTGCAATTTGAGTGGTTCAAGTTTTTGAGGGTGTCTTAGATAATTTTACACCTATCTACATATTTATATTTTCATTTGCAAACATAAAAATGGTTTTTGTGTATAAGAGGAAAAGTCTACCTTGAAAATTGAGAGACCAAAACAATAGAAAGTGACCTAATGGAAATGCACACCCATGCTTATATATAGCTCCAAATTTAGTTATCTAAGTTCTCCACATGGAAATTCTACCCACAGAAATGTGGGTGGAGTTGTAGATGCTACAACTCTACCCACAATATTGTGGGAAGAGATGTGGAAACTTTTCCCACAGGCCTGCGGTCGGAGTTGCAGATGCTACAACTCTACCCATAGAATTGTGGGTAGATATGTGGCAACTCTTTCCACAAGATTGTGGGTAGATATGTGGAAACTATTCCCACAGGCATGTGGGTAGAGATGTTGAAACTCTACCCACAAGCATGTGGGAAGAGTTGTAGATGTTACAACTCTACCCGCGAGCCTATGGGAAGATATACAACTCTGTCCATCGGCCTGTGGGCAAAGATATGGCAACTATGGATTTGCTAGATGAGTTCCCACATATAAATCTATTTTGGGTGGAAGAAGTTCAAGGTTATTTCGCATAAATAACAAAGTTCCCTGAGTTCAGTTCTATACCAAATACATATGACCATAAACAATGAATATGATTGGTTATCTACTATAAAATAAATATAAGTTCACCATGGGAAACCTATATAATATTTCCATAGATAGTATTTTAAACTAATTCATTCTAGATCATAAATTATAAGTCATCCTTTAGGAGGCCCATGATAAAGAGAGTGGAGGGAAGTATGGTGGAACGGAAAGTACTAGGTTGAAGTTTCTCTATGTTAAACTATGGTAGTCAACACAATGTTAAGTGTCAACTAGTTGTTCACCCTTATGCATGTAATGAGATTCCATTGCAACCCATTGTGATATTGTGTATTGTATTAGTAAATAAAACATAAGAAATTAGATAGAAAAAACAAACAAAGATACAAAGTAATAAAATTTGGAGATCCTTTTAGTTTGAAGTGAACACCCCACATATCCAAAGAAAATCTAACTCAATGCCATAGCCCTAACCTTGTCCTTCATAATACCTATAGAAATAATTAGAGAATAAAAGGTTATATCACTGGATAATAATTAAATTAATAAACAGGCATATCAACATATACGAGATGCTTGAAAGACTAAAGTGGAATACATGAGTGAGATTCTCTTGGTTTCAATAAATTTATTATCTAGTGAATAGGACCAACCAAGTGAAGGTGGAAGCTCATCCACCCCCACCCTCGTCGCATCACTCTCAATTCCCCATACCCAATATATATACTAGAAAATAATTGAAAGTAGCATAGTGTGATTCATGCTTAGAAAGTAGCAAAACAAAATTTAAAGATAAATGAAAGAAAGAATGTGTGCGCAGCTATGTGGTTTTGTACATACAAAACATATAACATACATCCATAAGAAGGCAGAAACAAATAGTATATATTGCTATATTTTATCATCAAAATATGTTTCCATTATACATGTTTCTCATAACATGCATCCATTAGAAGGTAGCAACAAATATTATATATTAATATATTTTATCATCAAAATATGTTTCCATTATACTTTTTTCTCATAATATATACAATCACTTCTTTTTCTATTTTTTAGTTTTTAGAAATTTGTTGATTGGCTCATCCATGCCTTGTTTTGCTTCAATTGTTGGGCCCTCTATTGGTGTTAATTCAATATGCATGCTCTGACGCGTTATATGTCTATTCGGGTACTCTCCACGATCTACTGGTCATTGCTAAGGGACCTTGACTACAATAACTAAAAGGGTTAGATTGACATTCTTAGTTATTATTCATAGAATAAGTTCATTAATGAAAGCATCATTACAGTCTTGTTTACCAGGTTGACTAGTCAAGACCATTGGTTCGGTTTCCATGTGTTCTTTCTCTCACCAAGCATTCTCATCTACATCCCCTGCCATCAAAACATGAAAAGTTATAAGTACACCATTTGCAAGTAAATATTAATAACTTTATTAATCCATACTTCTGATTTTATAGCCATAATACCATCATAGTCAGACTACACACCACCATCATTGGGATGCACTCCACCGTCATGATCAAGTTGCACACCACCATCACCGGGCTACACTCCACCATCATCAGGTTTCACTCCACCATCATGGTCGGGTTGCACTCCACCTTCATGGTTGGGTCACACACCACCATCATCAAACTACACTCCACTATCATTGGGTTTAGGGATGATTTTAGGGGCTAAATTTCGCTCATGGGCTAATTTTCCATGGTTTTCCCCAAAAAAGGATTCGCTATTCTAAAAATGATTCGCCGAAATTCTATAGGATAAAATTATTTTACCTTAAAAATCGCCAACATTTTATACAAACTATATAAAATCCTTAGAAATTTGAATATTTTTACAAAAATATTGCCAAACATTTATAGTTAGCATATGAAGGATTAGTAAGATTCGCCAAGGTTTCTACATTTTAAAATAAATTTCCATCCTTAAAATCACCCATGATTAGGTTGTTTTCCACTGCTATCCTCATTATTGTTGTTTCTCTCTTGCTTAAAATAGTAAGGCACATTCATTTATGGGTGAAATCAATTGTGAATAGATTTTACAAGTAATCAACAGTTAAATTCCATTTATTTTACTTATGATGTCGTTCATAGGGGAATATTATGTTTTCCCCATGCTTTGTCAGCATTCAACCATAGATTCAAAGACACACTTGAAACCGAGCCATAGGTCTTCTTCTTTGGTCGCAGTTTTGAATTGAGCCCCCTACATTGCACAAGATCTCAAATTTTTTTATTCGATGCATTTAAATAAAAGTTGGATGATGATAGGAATGATATGGTTTAATTATTTGGTACTTACAATTCATGTTTTTAGTTTCACATAACCACCCTGGCCAAGTTTCTGTTTCCTGTGTTTTTCTAGTCTTGTCTTGGTTACTTTGGAAGTGTCTCGGAGCCTATAAAATTTTTCCAATAGGTTGTATATTGCAACTTTTGTATATAAATAACAAAAATTCATCTTATTAAATAAAAAATATGATATACCTTCCTGGTCTAGGTGGTGTATTTCCTTCTTTTCTCATTGTCTTCTCCTTTACATCCTCCAGTAGATTCTTCCACTCAACCTCGGGAATCATCAGAGGGGCTCATACCTAGCGTGTGTTTGAAAATGAACCCTATATTGGTCCCTCACATATTTCAAATATGTACCAGCCAATAAGGTGAATCCAATTTTTTTGAAGGAATCACTGAACATGCAGACCAAGTAGTCAATAAGTTCCTTCTTCAAACTAGGATTTTGAGCATTCCTTTGTGTATGTATGGTGGGACCAAAAAATATATAATGCCTTGTCATTCATATGCTTAAAAAAGGTGTTGTTTCCTACAAAAAAATATGATCATTAATTTAAAATAATCGTAGAGATGTATGTTTTAATTAGATAATAGGAAATAATTAGGACATTAAATTTATTGTCCACCAAAAAGGTAACTAGCAGTGTTCCTTTGTTGGTAACATGTGACGATCTAGGAAAGAAATCTGTAGAATCACCACTTGCCTCATCTCCACCATCAAGTGCTTTTTCTGGCGTGCATTGTGTCAACAATGTGTCATGGGCCCCAGAAGGTTTAGTCATCTCAATCACGGGGTTGTCAGCCACGAGAAGAGATCCAAAGAGCCTTGCAGATCATTTTATTTCCTCCATCAAAACTCTTCATATTTGTGTGATCTCCTCTCTTGGTTCATGCGTAAACAACTCAGTAAGTTCGATGTTTTTTTTCCTCACAATCTTTTTAATTATCTCAAACATGTCCAATTCAAACATGTCCTTATAGTTTTCGACATTGTCAAGTACATCAAGTGTCAAAAACTACAATTATCAACAAAAAACAAGTTAATTAAATTATAAAAACAATAATAAAATTCATTTTAAATGGATATGGATATTGTTAGTCATTTTCCTTCTCCGAGTTTGGTGCCTTTCCACAGTCAACATGCCACAATATAAGAAGCATTGCATATTAAAATGTTACGTTATAATATGAGAAGTATGAGATATTAAAATGAATGTTAAAGATAAAAAAGTAAGTTGTCTAAAAACATAACTTTACCGTAAATGCAAAAAAAAACCATAACGGGAAAAATGCTTAAAAATGCATGAAACTGAGGCATGATTAAACATGCATGCTTAGGTATTAACACACCTACAATTTGAGTGATTCAAGTTTCTTAGGGTGACTTAGATTATTTTACACTTGTCTACATATTTAATGTTGTACTTGTGAACATAAAAGTGGTTGTTGTGTATAAGAGGAAAAATCTACCTTGTCAATTGAGAGACCAAATCAATAGAAAGTGCCCTAATGGAAATGCATTCTCATTCTACTATATAGCTCAAAATTTAGTCATCTAAGTTTTGGGATGAATTTAATATCATTATTAATCTATCTATATCATCCAAAGTGCATTTTCAAATGAAAAAAGACTTCTACCTGGAACCCAAATTCAAGATCTTTTGTAAAATGGATGGTAAAACTAGATTGCAATAAAATACACGCCTAGGAATCATATGACCTCCAAAATGACTCATAAAAGTTGTGGAGTTTGTATTTTATAATTTTACATATATTCATACTTTAGTTGTGAATTTTGAAACCAAAAACCCTCTAATGTGCATAAAGGTTAAAAATTGCTTTGTAAATGCAAAAAAATGCATAATGGGAAAAATGTTTAAAAATGCATGAAACCAAGGCATTGTAAAAATGCATGCCCGGGTATTAACACACCTGCAATTTGAGTGATTTAAGTTACCGAGGGTGTCTTAGATTATTTTACATCTGTCTACATATTTAGTTTTGTGTTTGTGAACATAAAAGTGGTTGTTGTGTAAAAGAGACAAAATTTACCTTGTAAATTGAGAGACCAAATCAGTAGATAGTGCCCTAATGAAAATGCACGCACATGCTTCTATATAGAGCCAGGTTTAGTCATCGAAACCAGGGAATTGTAAAAATGCATGCCCGGGTATTAACACACCTACAATTTGAGTGATTCGAGTTCTCGAGGGTGTCTTAGATTATTTTACACATGTCTACATATTTAGTTTTGTGTTTGTGAATATAAAAGTGGTAGTTGTGTAAAAGAGACAAAATTTACCTTGTAAATTGAGAGACCAAATCAGTAGATAGTGCCCTAATGAAACTGCACGAACATGCTTCTATATAGAGCCAAGTTTAGTCATCTAAGTTTTGGGGTGAAATTAATAACATTCTGAATCTATATATATCATCCAGAGTGCATTTTCAAATGAAAAAGGACTTCTACATGCAACCCAAATTCAAGACCTTTTGTAAAATGGATGGTAAAACTAGATTGTTATACAATGCACGCTTAGGAATCATATGACCTCCAAATTGAGTGATAAATGTTGCAGATTTTTTATTTTATCATTTTACATATATTCATACTTTATTTGTGCATTTTGAAACCAAAAACTCTCAATTGTACATAAAGGTTAAAAACTACTTTGTAAATGCAAAAAAATGCATAAAGGGAAAAATGCTTAAAAATGCATGAAACCATGGCATGATGAAAACGCATGCCAGGGTCTTAACACACATGCAATTACCATATGTATCAAACATATGCAATTTAAAGGGGTTGGATGGCTGGATTCAGAAGAAAAATACAATAAAACATACAAGGTATGTTGGTGCGGAATTGATTAGACCAGGGTCTTTCTCAGGTTACCAACAAAAGGCACCGAGTAGTCTAGAGTGCTAACATTTTCATCTCCTCTAAAGAGAAGAAGTCTCACCTGAAGCGAAACCAAGACAGAAATATAGGGAAGGGCAAGGAGAATACTTAGGTGGGTTTCTAGAACCTTTAAGATTCACCGTGATCTTGTGCAATATAGGCTAACCACATAACATATATGAACTGATTCATACGGTAAATAAAGACATCCACGTTGCAGAATAAATTGTAAACAGAGATAGCATATTGATCTTATCAAGCATAAAGAAGTAATGTAAAGAGAAAATTCATAAGGATAAACACAAAATGACACAATATATTTAAAAATGTTAGGTCCTTCTTTATATATTAGCAGCAGTGCTTCTCAGATAAAATCTCAGAGATACAAATCAGTACTTTGTTACAAGATTTTGGATTCAGACTCATGTCACATATCTCTATCTACCCTTTTCCAACAAAAGTGTATACAAATTGCAGTCACAGAACCTTTTCTCAACTACGCCCAACCATACCCAACTCTAATAATCACAACCCAACCAACCAACAACAACCAACAATAACAACAAAAACCCAACCCTTTTACAATAATATGCATCTCACATATAGGTTGAGTGGGATCTTCTGGCTTTGGGCTCTGCATGATTTATTTTTCTTGTTCTTGTTCTGTTGTAACTACGTTTGCCTCGCTGGTGTTGCACTGTCCCTTTTCACAACATTTTTATGTTTCTTTGCTTTCTCCACTTTCCAACTCTTTTGTATCTTACACAACTCATGTTTGACCAAAACTAGGACTATAGTCCTTCTTGCGCAATATTCAAACCAAAAACGAAGGGCCCAACAAGCTCTAACCACAAGCCTTGACTCACCCTTGAGTCAAGTACTTGGCTCTTTCACAACTTATAGGAGTTCTTGTTTCTTTCCTTTGTCCTCCTTCTCCGCTTTGCTTTCATATTTTGCTTGCACTTTCTCTTTTTCTACCTCTTGAAACAAAGGGCCCAACTCTAAGACCAACTCTAAGGCCCACTTCCTGACTTCCTGGAAACTCCCAAATTTATCCTGCCACTTCTTGGAAAGGAGTGAGGCTTCAGCTACAAACTGTTGAGTCACATCTGTGATACATCCTTTAGGATTGGATACGACCAGAGAGTTCCATTCTGAATCGGCTGTAGCATCTACCTGACACATATTCATATACACTGTATCGATGACAAGTCGAAATTCATGCAACTATTTCTTGGCTACCGATTGCGCTTCATATAGAGCGTTTAGCTCATTGTCTTCTTGCTGGATTTGATCAAATTTCTCCTGTTGCTCCAGCAGATCCATGGTGACCGCAACTTCCTCATTGAGAAACTATATTCTTGCATGCACATCCTCCAAAGTTTGGTTTCACCTTATGATAATTCCCATCCAGTCCTTGACTTCTAGAAATATATTTTTTCACTCAGTTGTGCGCTTGTGTAGTGATTCTCGAGCATTGTTACCTTCTAGCACTATTTTCTCCATTTGTTATTGCAACTTCCAAGGTTGTTTCTCTGTTTCTGGTTGACTCTCCCTCAATTTCACTTCCAGCTTCTCCGTGTGAATGGCCAGTTTTGACCATGCTCCATGGAGTAGCTCGATCTGATTTCCAGGTTCTCCTACAGCACTGGACTCTGGTAGTTGTGGAGCTACTTTCCTTATTTTCAGCCAGGCTTCAGCAAGATTCTTTTGGAATCTTTCCAATTTTTTCTCCACCTGGATCTTGGTGTATCCTTCTTGTGTTCTGTATGCTTGAGCAAGGAGTGCTTCCTCCCTTGTGAACTATGCATTCCTTTCGACCTCCTGGAGCCTCTTCTCTAGTTGATCAGTTGAGGCTCTAATCATTCTGACTAGTTACGTTGCTAGCCACTGTGCAAGGTCAGCGGAAGAAGGGGTGGATTCCCTGGGTACTCAGACTTGCAATGGAAGTCCACTAGTTGTTGAATGCTCTGAAGGATTCTCCACCTCCTCCTCTCTTGTAGATGGTCCTGGTGCAAGCCTCAACATCAATGTTGATGGCAGGAGTGTTAGTACTTTTGTTCTGGCCATGAAGAGTTGCAACAACTCTATGCATTGCTGAGGGTTTTGGAGGACTAGCTCCATTTGTTCCTGTACTGATGTTGTGCTTTGTTCTGAGGTCGTATTAGGTTCCTTCTGAACCTCTGGTACCTCTGCGTCTTTGTGGACCTCAGCTTCCAGAGTTTTGCTTCCAATATAACCCTCAACCTTGGTCATTGAGGAAGTGCGATGAGGACTTAGGACTTTCGTCTTTGGTCCTTCTTGCATCTCCGTCGAAGACATAGTGTCTTGAATTGACACAAAGGGTATGATATGATGGTCTTGGGCTTCAAGGTTTTGGCCAGTAGGTTCTAGCCTTTGTTTGAGTACTTCTAGGTTTGGACCATGGAGTTATGGTCTCTACTCGGGTATCTCTGGGGGATCCAACTGCATGGGTTCTGGGTCGATGGCTTGGGACAGTATGGTGGTTTCTTGAGGTGGTGACTGGGGTTGTGGTGGCGATGGAGGTTTCTCAGTGATGACATTGGTGGATGGAATGGTGTTAAGCTCAGGGTCATCCTAGATATCTATAATATGGGTTGCTTGAGCCGCTGAGCGAGTGCGAAGAATGATGGATGAAATGGGTTGGGGGTTCAGAACCTTGCTTGGGTAGATCCCTATCCTGGGTTTCTTATCCATTGTCTCTGTGATGCAGTGCTGAGAATTCCATTGACATCCTTACATGTCAACATAGCTTGATCTAGAAGTTGCGAGAACATCAGTAATGTTCTCTTCTTGCGCTCCAGCGACTACATCTCTTCCTCCTCGTCGGATTTCATTTGTATAGGGGATTCTTTCTTCTGTACCTTTGGGTCCGAGCTCGTTCCTACCCCTGCTTCCTAACCCCTCTTCTTCAGTAGATCCACGGGAAGAAGGTAATGCATCCCCAACTTGCATGGGTTGTGTTTTACTCTAGGCCATGACATAACCTCCTTATAGAAGACCTCCTCATCTAAGTAGAATGGCATCATGCACGAGTGGAAGTCCTCTCGGTTAGCATACCTTGGCCATACGAATGTATGGAGTTTCATGTTGAATGCAATGTTTCTCGTATTTCATTTGAGCAATTTCTGCAGAATGTGAAACTTTTGTGTTGCGGAGAGAAACCTATTGTACCATTTGGAGAACACTGTGTTGTTAAAGGAAGTGTTATCCCAGTCTAACCTTGAGTGTCAAGGCTCAAACATCTTTGCCAATCGCCCCTTATCTAGTGGTGAAAGTGGTCTTCTTGTGGGTGGTGTCCACTTCAGCATTGCGAATGCAACCAACAAGTAGTCGTAGGTGAAAGTACCACCCTTCTCTTGTGCTTCCTTGCAAGCCATCAAGGATTTCCTCTAGTAAATAGTTGCACTAGTTGAAGACAACGCCATTGGCACAAAAATATGTGACTGATAGGGCATCCATTATACACTCTCCTTTGTAATAAGACCTAGTGACCCTGCTAGGAATTATATAGCAACCGGTCATGACCGTCTCGGGTAGTATGGAGTCAATATTGGCTATGCACACCCCCCCCTCTATGTATGAAATCGTTCATATAAATTGGGCTCCCCCTTCTTCTTTCCATGCTTGTTGGGACCTTGGAAACCTTTGGACACATCCTCGCCTTCGATGGACAGTCCAGTAAGTTGGTGGATGTCCTCTGCGTGAATTGTATATCTCCTATCCAACCACAGGCTTCTTTTGTGTACCCTGTTTATGAGAAACTTGGTACACCTCGCAACTTCTCCAGTGGTGTTGAAAACTGGCAAATCTCTGAGGTTCATAATTCTAGAGTTAAATAAGTTGATGAACTCTAGATTTGGCACGAATTGCATGCCTCCCAACTCGTTCGAAGTGACACTCCAGAATACATCGATATTCATCTGTGGGAACAAAACCTGGTCTTTCAGGTCAAGGTCGAGGAGCTTGACCTGCTCGACCTTCCCTTTGATATTGCTCATTATATCAACCCGGGGGTCACATGACTCATCTGGTACTGCATCCTTTCAAAGGACACTTCTGCTCCCTGTAGCTCTCAACATGGTGAGTCTGAATTATCAAAAAATTCCATAGGAGAAACAAGGATTGGGGATCATGATTGAGGGTTGAGGGATTACACAGGATTTCTCATGATTCATAATTTGCAAATCTGTAAGTTCTCTCTTGGAAGCAATGCGTCCTACACTGAGTTCACAGAACCTTATACCCAGACTTAGCTGGAAAGTTCTGTAATAATTTGTATTCATCATTAACCCTATAGATGCAACTTGGATCTAATTTGTCCGACGGGACTGGTTAATGGGGTAAATCTATTGGGTGATCTCAACATTTACTGGGCAAGTTGGCCAGGGATGTGACAGATTCTAGACCTTTTCATTTAACGGATGAGAATCCCGGCATGAATACCGATGGAAGATTTGTGTATTGTGGCTTTATGGTTTAGCATAATTCGAACGAGTTACTATAGCGGTAATAAAGGTTATGACTGGATTGGGTTCGTGTGGCACATGGACTAGGATTACTACATACGGATTCGCTCTCCCTCCAACTAAAAAGGGGTCCCCGTCAAATTTAATGTTTGTCATTAATAGATTTGTGTCTCTTCTAATCTTATGTTGTTGAGTAAGAAGTTTTGCATCAAAACAACACTTAGACAGAAAAATAAACTACATGTCGTGGTGCAACAATGCAATCTTTGAATTTATTAACTAAATTCACAAAAGTTGCAAAAAATTCAAATCTAACTACTATACATGCTCCTTCGAACTAGAGCAACAGTCCTTTAGCTTAGTTCTGAGACATATAGGGTTTCAAGCGAGCGCCATTCACCCATCCTAGCCACAACATATCATCCAGTTGCACGAGTCTAACTTCTCTAGAAGTTCGGATCTCTGCAACTATAAATGGTCCCAACCAATGCATGTGCAACTTGCCTGGATGTTTCTGGTATCGACTATCATAAAGTATGACCTTGTCTCCTTGTGCAAATTCTTTAGTCTTAATGTTTTTTTCATGCCAACCTTTTTTCCTTTCTTTCTCAACTGATTGATGGAAGTATGCTAAAATACTGGTCTCTTCCAATTCTTTCAATTCCATGATCCTCTTTGCAACTAACTCATCCTCTGACATGTGTGTAATCTACACAATATATAAATTCAGAGTAATGAATTATGCAGGTACCATAGCCTCTTTCCCATAAACTAGTTGAAATGAAGTATACTTGTGGAGTTTCTTTGTGGTTGTCTTGTAAGCCCATAAAATTGTTGGGACTCTGTCATCCCAATCCTCCCTATTTGCGCGACAAACCTTTGTTAATCCTCTCTCCAGAATCCTATTAAATTCTTTCACTGTTCCATTGGCTTGCGGATGGTAGGGGCTACTCTTATGATGTTAGATAAAGAACTCAGTTGTAAGATTTGCTATTGTACTGATGATAAAATTACCTCCATGATCACTAGTCAGACTCCTAGGACATCCAAACCGAGTGATAATATTTTCAAAAATGAACCTAGCAGTAGTATCGGTCGAACAATCATGACCATTTTTTTCCTCCGCCCAATGTGTAAGGTAATCAATTGTGGTAATAATATACCTGGCCTTTGAATGCTTAGTTGTGGGGTTGATCAACCCAATGAAGTCAACCACCCATTTCTCAAATGATATTAGAGCTCAAACTGGCTGAAGAGGCAATCCATCCCATCGATATGGTTTGCCCACTCTTTGAAAAACATCACAAGATTTAGCATATGCCTTTACATCCCTGAAGAGTGTGGACCACCATAGTCCAACTTGGAGGACTTTCTGTGCAGTGGACTTTCCTCCAACATGACCTCCCACAACTCCATTGTGGCACTCCCATAGTATGTCTTGTCTTTTGTGATCTAAGACACATCTCCTGAGGATAATATCCAGTCCCAACTTATACAATTTCATCGCAATCAATTGATAGTTCGTTGCTCTAACCACCATATGATATTTCTGAGTTGTGGAGTACTTTTCTGGGTAGGCCATTGTACTTAAGAAGACTGTTATGTATTCTAGGTATTCTGGTATGGCCTCAACCCAGAACAGGTCTGCATCTAGGAGATGATCATCGACTTCTCTGCCACTTTATCCTGACTCTAATCTAGATAGGTGATCAAGCCCCACATTGCATCTTCTAGGCTTAATGATCACCTCAAATGAAAATTCATGAACCAATTTTAACCATAGACAAATTATTCCTTCCAGAACAGGTTCATTAACTAGATATTTTAATGCAAAATCATCAGTAAAGAAATTAAAATGAGAACCTAACAAATAATTTCTAAACTTCTACATAGCGTAAATCATATCTAAACCCTCCCTTTTTGTGGTTGTATATTTGTGCTCAATTTGCGACAACTTCCTACTAGCAAAATAGATAGGATGATCCATGGCTCCATCTCCTGGTTACGCTAAGATGGCTCCTAGGGAAATACCTGATGCATCTATGTGCACATGAAATTTGTTTTCCAAGTTTGGAAATATTAGAATAGGTGTTGTCTTGAGATTTTCCTCCAGGATATCGAATGCTTCATCACACTCTAGGGTCCTTGGAACACTTCAGACTTCTGTAGTATATTTTTCAGAGGTGCAGTAATGTTTGCATATTTTCTCATAAACCTACGATAGTACCCTATGTGCCCCAGTGTGGAGCGCAACTGCTTATCACTCGTAGGAAGCGGCATGTTCACAATAACCACAACTTTGGATGGGTCTACCAGTACTCCTTCTCGGCATACTATTTTTCCTAACAAATTTCCATGTGGCACACAGAAGATACACTTTCTGAGGTTCAACGATATCTACAATTCTCTACATCTGTCAAACATCAGACATAGTAGCACTACATGTTCTTTGAGCAGAATATATATCATCCAATCATCCATATAAACTTCTATAAACTTGTGGATAAATTCTTGAAAAGATGCTATTACAATGTGGGAAAAAACTGCAGGGACATTCTTTAGTCTGAATGGCATCATGTTGTATGCAATTGACACCCATTATGTTATGAATGTGGTCTTCCTTTTGTATTATTATGTGATCCTTACTTGGTGATACCCCACAAATCCATCTGTAAATGAGTAAGATTATTTCCCCGCAACCTGTTCTAGCACCTCATTAGTAAAAGGTATTGGGAAGGGGTGATGCACACAAGAAGGGTTAAGGATTCTGTAGTCTACACACACCCTAATTTCCTATGTTCCTTTCTTACTCTGGATGACTATTGGGCTAACCCATTCTGCTTCTTCCACTGCAAAAATAAGTACATCTTCCAGCATCTTGTCTATTTCCCTCTTAACCTTCTCTTTTACTTTGGGGTTAAGGCAATATGGTCTATACCTTACAGGATTTTATCCTGGTTTTAGTTCAATTTTCATCTCTCCCATAGCTCATTTAATCCCTTTTATCTCAGAAATTTTTTTTGGTAACAAATCCTCATACTCTCGCAACAAGATATGTATTTATTGGCTAGTTTTCTCATCCCAGTAATCTCCTACCATATCTATCTTAGGTTGGTTTGTGGCCCCTATATTAACTTTGTGCAACTTCAATGGATAATTATAAGAACCATCAGTCTGGCTGGGTATGATGTTCAGGATTTCTCTTCTCCCTTTTGTCTTTTTAATGGCTAAGTTTCTCAATTCTTTTAAGTCATCTGGGATTTCCAAACCCTTCTCAATATTATAGCATTCTATAGGTCTCTTGTCCGAGTCTAGGTGAAGGTTAGACTGAATTTCTTGGCTATGCTTTGCACATACCACTAGGTATGATTTCCATTCAGCAGTATCTGTAAAAAGGAATTCTTTAATTCTTTGCAGGACTACTTTAAGCTCAGGGTACTTACCTGTAAATGAGAAGTCCCTGCAAAATTGATCTTCCATTGTTTTCCAGTTGTTGGTATGTCTTCTGGTTTCTTCATGCATGTACCAAGATTTCGGAATTAGACCTAGTGAATGGGGAAATAACTGAACCTAGAAGCGAGATGGTATTTCCGCAACTTGCCACTGTCTCACGCATTGTTCAATATGTTCTTTAGGATCAGACTGTCCATTGAACAATTGAAAAACTTGGAAATCCATCTGTATCTCTAATTCCAGCTGCTCCTTGTCTTGAAATCTATATTGGATAGCCTTCTTCACATCGTCCAAGTTCTCAACTAAGGCTTTGTGATTGGTCCACCATCTGGCAGGGGTGTCTTGGAGGGATAAATACAACACTGAGATCCTTTGATCCTCTGCTATCTTTTCTTCCATGTTGACCATAAAATTGTCAAGTCCTGAGGTACCATCATATATTGTTCTCTAACCTTGGTTCCAACCCATCTAGTTGCTTTAACAGTTGAAAATATTCTTGAAAATCTTTCATATGAACCTTGTTTCCGACTGTCAAATGTTAGTTATGAATCTTCATCTGTTGATTTTATGCTCCTCCAAATTAATGATCCATCTGTAGTAGGATTTATGTAGTGTTCTCTCATTTCTGTTGTAACAATGTACAGTTGATCCAAGTATTCTCCCTCAATATTTTTTTCCATTGGCTCCGTGTATTGAGGGCCTACATACGGATCAAAGGGTTGAACTACTTTTATTCCATCTACCTCAAATGTCATAGTGTCTTTATTTAGGTCAATCACCGCATAGTTGTCATAATCCCAATCAATACCAAGTAGTTTAGGATAAGGGTCCTTATCCCCCATGATTTCTATCACCTCAAATTCAGCTACAATCTTCACTCCCGCACCATCTATTTCCACATTCTCTAGTCTTCCTATTGGAAAAATAAAATACTAATTGGCCATTCTTAGCTAGATTGGGGAATATGTCAACTGGGGTTTTCCTAAGGCTTCCCAAGTATTTTTAGGCAGTATATTAACATCAGATCCTATATCTAACATAACATCCTTAATCTCAAATTCATCTAGCTGGGATGCTAATCTAAACTCATTTCTAGTCTGTACTTTCCTTCTCTGCACTCTCTGAGTATTCTTCTCAGGAATATTAGTTCGTATTCTTGTTTATGGAGATTCTTCATTCCCTAGAACTAGGTACAGTGCATTGCGCAACTTTTCTATCAACTAGTCATTCCCAAGAATATCAAAAAATAACTAAAACCAAAGGTCAACTACATTTTGTGACTGCTCAAGTTGTCTCATGGGGACTAGAGGGTTTCTGGGTGCAGGGGGTGAAGTAGGGACTTGCGCGATCTTGGGGTAAACAATACGTTGAGCGGGTTTCTCTTTCATATCATGGCTAGGGATATTCTGAAATACTTATATGGATTTTATAAAGAATAGCTTCTGTTTCAGAGGATCATACATATCCTCCTTAGGCGTTGCTTTATGGATTTGAGGTAAATTGTCAGTATCTGTGCCAGTCTTTTCCCCCTCCTCGAGTAACGATATTAAGGTTGGGCACTTGTCCTCTAATAACTCTCTTTATCTTTGAACTGATGAGGTTAGTTCCTCATTGGTGTACCTGATCTTCCTATTTTGCAATTAGTACTTGGAAGTCTTCAGTTGCATGTCCATTGGTCCTCCAGTGAGAGAACCAAGGCTGCCTTGGATAAGGAAAATCTCTAGCCATGTGGACTTTCTCATCATAGTTGTAGCACCTACTTGGTCCTCTTTCCCCAGTTCTTCCTCCTCTGAAGTCTCCTCCAGCTCCACTTCCTCGACCTCTTCCCGGTCCCTGAGGGGTTTCATTCACCATGAATGATGTTCGATCCAGTATGTCTGCAAGTCCATCCAACACTCTACACGGATTCGTAGCATGTGTGGTATATGTGCAAAACTCACAATGCATAGTATCTGATACTATTGAATACTTCTGAATAATGGGGCAATGTCTTGGCCCATGCCCATGGATTCAACAAATCTCACAATACTCAACTGATGGCGCTACTTGATTACCTAGGAAAGCATGATATAGGGGTTGGGGCATGGAATTGTAAGTTTGCAGATACTTTCAAAACTCCTTTTGTGGGTCCTGGTGAGGATCCCATCAGATTCTAAGGAGGTCCCATTCCCCTCATTCATGGACATTCATTCACCAGGTGTCCTTCTGTGTAACATTTGGTACACCAGACTGGCGGTCGTCCCTGATTGGGTATCATTAATTCTTGAATATTCTATATAAGCATTGATACTTTCCCTTGTATTTGCACCAAATTTTCATATGTTGGGGGTTTGGTCACTCTCAGGCTCCCCAGATATCCTGCCATAGATTCAATCTTCATTTATTGTTCCAAGGCATCTGTCAAAGTGGCTACCTATTGTTGCGTTAACAGAATCTATGTAAGAGGTAGAAATCCCTAGATATACCATTCTCTTTGATGTTCTTCATGGATCAGATGTGCTAACCTCCCTATAGCATCTTTAAACTTTTGTCTATATCCCCAGGCCGATTCACCTTCCCTTTGCTGAATTTTGTGCAACTCAGACAAAGCTTGTTGTTCTGACGGAGGTAGATTAAACTCCGCTATGAACTTGGTTCGTACCTGGTCAAGTGTGAACGCTTCACCCTGCACTCCCGATACTCTCGGCTCAATGTCCTTCATGTAACATTTGAGGGCACGACCTCTCAAAGTAGTCTGGAATTCAACCAATTTATTCGCATCCAGGGTCCCTCTAGACCTCCAGATTGCTTCACATAAGAACCAATGTTGCTCATCATCTTCTTCTCCCTTACCCCAAAATTTTGGGTATCAAGCAATCGAACCTCCCCCGTTACCAACCATTGTTGATATTGTTTCTCCTACCAAAATAAAACCTAATGTTCCTGGTTGCGATCTACCAGGGGATCCCAATATCCTCCCAGTATTCGCACCTCCCGGTTGTGACTGATTGACTAACTGTAATGGAATAGGAATATCATAAGAAGGTAGTATATAATTTACCAGTTGTATAGAAGACACTTGGGGTATGGGTGATTCGAAGCTGGCGCCACTGGCTTCGGGGTGGGCTTCTTTGATCTGTGGGGTCTCGTGCTCATCCTTTGGAGCGGTCTCTTCATCTAGATTCCTGATATTTCCTGGCATCAGGGATGAATATTCTCTTTCTTCTTCAAGATCCATGTCATATTACTTTTCCCTTTCTTCTACACCTTCTCCCTCTTTTCCACCCTCCTGGGGGCTTCTTTCTCTCTGTGCTTCTCTCTCACTTAATCTTTGACTAGCTTGTCTTTCCTGTCTTCTCATCTTTCGTAACTCTTCCATCTTTCGTTCCTCTACCTCACCTGCTCTGACTTCTTTCTGCAACTTCTCAGACTGTTTTAATGCTTTCTTTATCTTACCATGCCACCACTTCTCAACGATGGCAACTCTTTTCAAGGCTCTCTCATATCTTGAGTCCATTTCTTGTTTCTCCCCCCTTTTTCAAAGAAACATCTCCCCTCTCTCAAGACATGACTCCACCCCAAACTCACCCCACCCCAAGCAAGGGTGTTTACGCTGCCATCTTAGTCGAGGACATAGTCAACATCCCCTTCTCCATCAAGAAAACCTTAATCCACAAGGGGATTTATCTCAACAGTCTTCCCCTTGCATCTTTCTTGAAATCCTCTTATGCTCATGAAAAGTTTTGGTGATTCTCAGCTGCAAACTCGATAATGTATCCCTCTAATGTTGTATTGACCCAGAAATCGATCTCTCACGTTACTGGACGATCTAGTCGATGAAGTGTTGCAATATTTTCTGTATCCCAAGCACATGCCTTCTTAACTCATTCTTGGAATTCTGGAGCTTCTTGGAGCCTATCTATCTAGTGGAAAAGTTCTTCCGGGAACTTAAGCCAGAATATCTTGTACTGGTCACTCGATCTTTCTGAGTAAAAGACTACCTCCCATGTATATTTCATAGATTTTCCTCTCATCTCTGCTTCTTTCCATATGAAGGCATTGCAATTTCTCTCCCACCACTGGTCAATATCAGATCTATGAATCTATGGAAGCATTCTCCCTACATGTTCCCTTTTAACACAGGTCCCGACAAAGAAACCATTTTGTTGGTGCATAATTGATCAGACCATGGTTCTTCTCATGTTGCCAAAAAAAGGCACCGAGTAGTCTAGAGCACTGACATTTTCATCTCCTCCAAAGAGAAGAAGTCTCACCTAAAGTGCAACCAATACAGAAATATAGGGAAGGGAAAGGAGAAAACTTAGGTATGTTTCTAGAACCTTCAAGATTCACCATGATATTGTGCAAGATAGACTAACCACAGAACATATCTGAACTCATTCATACGATAAATAAAGAAATTCACGCTGCAGAATCAATTGTAAATAGAGATAGTGTATTGATCTTATCAAGCATAAAGAAGTATTGTAAAGAGAAAATTCATAATCATAAACACAAAATGACACAGTATGTTTCAAAATTTTAGGTCCTTCTTTATATATTAGCAGCAGAGCTTCTCGGATACAATCTCAGAGATACAAATCAGTACTTTGTTACAAGCTTCTGGCTCTGGAATCATGTCACAGAGCTTTATCTACCCTTTTTCCCCAAAAATGTATACAAATTGCAGTCACAGAACCTTTTCTCAACTATGCCCAACCATACCCAACACTAATAATCACAACCCAACCAACCAACAATAACAACAAAAAGCCAACCCTTTTACAATAATATGCATCTCATATATGGGTTGAGTGGGATTTTCTGGATTTGGTCTCCACATGATTTCTTATTCCTATTTTGTTGTAACTAATTTTTCCTCGCTAGTGTTGCGTTGTCCCTTTTCACAACCTTTTTCTGTTTATTTGCTTGCTCCACTTTCCAACGCTTTTGTAGCTTGCACAACTCATGTTTGAAAAAAAATGGGACTGTAGTCCTTCTTACACAATCTTCAAACCAAAAACGAAAGGCCCAACAAGGCATTCCTATTACAACTTCATAAAAAACTTAGGACAACTTCATGCTTAATACATTCAACTATATTATAATATGACTTAGGTAAAAATTAATGTACATGAAAAATTACTTAGTAAAATATTCCCTTAGGGAGCTGGACAGGTGCCACTCGATTCGCCTCGTCTTCCCGATGGTAATTTAGCAAATTGACACAATCTTTTCCAATATTTTACCATCATATACTTATGATCATTCAAGTTTCTTACTGACTCATCCATATCAATGTATTTCTCATAAACTGGGGGAGGTAATTTTCTAAAAATTCATTTTTAGATTATGCAACAACTCAAAATCCCCTGCCAACAATTCTACTACATTTTACCCCTTCAAAGTGCCATCAAGCTTTTTGAACTTGTTTTCATTGTTCCTCTTGTCTTCTAATACCTTCTGATAATTTTTCATTGGATACAAATCCCGATTTTCATTCCAGAATGATGTTAATCCGTGCTTGATGACATCACTAAAAATCTTCTTAAAAGTAGAGATTTCCCTCATAACCTCATGGCACTTAGTTTCTGCATTTTGCAGAAATATCCTTTTTGTAGTGACTCTTTCAGCATCCATTACAATGATACTTCTGTCATTGACTTGCAAATCCTTCAACTCCTCTTTAGTTTTGTTGTTCAATAACCTTATTATATCAACGACCAAATTAGGTATATTCTCTAACTCATTCATTGTTCCTTTTATGTCTTTCAAGGCTACAATGATTAAATCAAGATCATCCTGTACGAAGCTAAAGTAAAACCAATTCTTAAAAATTGTGTTAGTTGTATCATCCAAAATGATATGCTTAGCTCCTTTCATGGTTGGCCTTCCTGTCACCCTTTCCTTCATTCTATTTTCTTCCTTCTGAGCTTCCTCTTTAGCAGCATTGATTTGTTCCAAACATAACTCTCTGCTCTTCACCTGATATTCTACTTCTTCTACCTTGGCATATCTTTGTTTGAGCTGGTTTGTCACAGTGTCCAACTCGATCTCCTTCACACTCAAATCAACCATGAATTTTGATAATCCCTCTATTGGGTCTAATGGAGCAGTTTGCACGGTAGCTGAATTGACTACCTGCAATCTTTGATTTTTCTCGTCTTTCAAGGTTTCAATTTCAGCTTGTAGTCATTCTATGATCTTTCTATTTTCCAATAATTGTTTGTAAAGTTTCTCCTTTTCCTCGTGACTAGCATGCATATCTGGGGTCTGAACATGTTGTACATCAGGAACATTTATCTTTTCTTGAGGATATTAATCTTGTTATCCTTCTCTTTTATTAGGTTTCCTACAACAATTGTATTTTTAGGATCTACTCCTAGGGAAATAATCTTCCTCTCCAACTCATTAATTTGAATTCTATTGGTTTTAGTAACCACCCTCTCCTGCGTCATCTGCTTCACTATTTTGATTACCATATTTTTCATCTTCCTCTCACTGGAAAAGGATTGCAAGACCCCTCTATACAACATATCACTTGTTTGTTGGTGCAATTCAATCATATCCACAGGGTGGCTATCCCGAAGCTTTACTCTCATTTGAGTGGCTTTGTAATCTGTAGGAAAAAGAGCCTTAAGTAACTTTGACTCTAGTACATCCAAATTGAATATACTGTGTTGGTATCTTGTCTGATTTGCAATGTACCCTTACCTTCTCCTGTAAACTCAACTAATAACCCCTCTAAGTCTTTTTTCTTAGCTTCTCACTTAGTTGATCAATATCCATTTCAGAATGCATGTCTGCAAATTTTCTTTTTCCAAGTTGTAATTTTTGTTTCTAAGAAGTTTGAATTACATTGGATTGGTCCATTGATTCATTGTTAGTTTCATTTTGGGCCTATTTCTCTAGAATATACTTGACATCTTCCCATCAATCCAAGTTAGCAGTTCTTTCCACTACAATATTTGGTAAATGCTTGTACATGGGCCTTCTCACTGCAATCACACCATGTGGGTCATACACCCATTCACTTCCTTTTCCAAAATCCAATTGTTTTAGCACTTATTTTGTAACAGCTAGAGAAGTTCTAAGCTTGACCAAGAAAGGTCCAACCTCTTGAGGCACTTGAAATTGATGGCCTTCTTATTCTAGGAAAAATGAAATTGATCTTAAATGAGCCTTTGTCTAATGTATTCCAAAGAAAATATTATTAGAGTTGGGAAAATTGGCAGCTTGTATATCTTATGTTCAAAACCATATACTCTAATGATGGTGTGATCCTCAGCCAGGTACCAATATCCTAATATGGTATCTTTATTCAACTGCGAAATCTTTTTAAACTCAGTAAGCATCTTAGGAGGCTGAGTGCCAGGGAGCATAATGTTGCATGCACTCATGAACTTGTTTACATAAAGGATGCAAGCTTTATTCTAGTCTTGTTTCCTCAACTCCTTAGTCCACTCAATTACTAGCTTGGTTTTACCCTAATCGTCCTTTGTTTTGATCCCAAATATCTCAAAAAAGGAAGAACTATTGAATAATATGAGGTGCACCAAGTAGGCCTGGTACCTAAAAGTCTCAGTGATCTCGAAATTTGACAATTGGAAGTTTATGAGTTTCTGTAGGAAGTGACAATAATTAAATTTTATGAGGGTCATTGACTATGCTGGACATATGACAGAAAGCATTCCTAAAATGGTCCCATCCACTAATCTATCATGTTCATAGCTTAAAACCTAACAAATCATGGCATATCCTACCTAGTTAGTTTAGGGAGGATGGTGGATTTGAAAGGAGGTGGACCAGTTGGTAATGGGGCATCTGGGGCTAATAGATTAGTCAACATCTTCTCTCTTTCATACTGTGATAATTCTTGGTACTTATATTTAAACTCATCATCATCCATGATTTCATATACAACATGGTCTGGAATTTAGAGCATTTGGGAAATGGATTCTTTAGTTATTTCATGAACTATCCTAGAATAATGTACATAATTATTTGTTGCATATCCACCTGGTGATTGACAACACACCAATTGACTAATTTTGGAAAGTGATAAGTTTGTAGAAAAATTGAGCTGGCCAGGTTCAATTCCCATAAGTTCAAGTAGTTTCGACCATTATTAGAATCAACCTGGGCTCTCTGAATTAATTGGTGAAGGTCAGGGAAAGACAGTGCAAGGTCGAAAACATCCCTTTCCATGTCCTCCAAGTGGTCATCAGATACAATCATTTTCTTGGATGGTTGTATTTGGATAAGGTTCGATTTAGTGTCCATTTGATTACTTTTAGGGGGAAAAGACTCACTACCTTTCTCCATCTATCCTTATTTTAAACAATTTGAACACATTTGAAATAAGGAAATGAGAATAGTACCTGAAATTATTTGTTGAGGGAGAATTTGACTACTTTTATTGGATCCTATTGTACTCATAACAGTGTTTACCATGTGCATTTACCTCATTTGCTTCGGGGGTGATTGCTTTAAACTTTTTTTAAAAATTCTTTGGATTACATCAACACGGCACATTATTTATTTGGCTTACATCATAGTAGCACCTGTCATCAATTCATGCATTTAGAAAGTGATCTAAAGTGGTTTCATAATACCATCCATGCATACCAAAATGAATAAGGTGATGACATGTTATCACCTATAATACAATGGTTCTGAATTTAGGTCTTCGACCCCTTTTTATCTAACGTGAAATTTCATTGGCTGAAATAAGTTGAGACCGTTGATCTTGGATCTATATCAATGGTTCGATCATGTCTGTTGAATTTTCATTTCAAATTATGTTTTCTCTTTGTTGTACCTACAGAAATATGCCAAAGTGATGTAGTATACATGGTATCGAACCTAAACTAATGAGTGAATGATAGGGCAAACTTGAAGTGAATGGAAATCAAACATAACCAATGTGAACCATTTAAACATGAAAAATCAACTTCATGATCTACATTCTCTATATATATCAGCAACAAGGCTACATATTGATGACATTGTGGGGTCGATCCCTCTTATGCATAGGTGGGGTCGGTCTCTTCTTGTCCTGGCCTGCTCCTCTATGCATTATTGTTACTGGAAAGTGTCGATCCAATGCAAATGTCAGCAGGTTTCTCCTCTATGCATCTGTAAACATTCTCTATATATATCAGCAACAAGGCTACATATTGATGACATTGTGGGGTCGATCCCTCTTATGCATAGGTGGGGTCGGTCTCTTCTTGTCATGGCATGCTCCTCTATGCATTATTGTTACTGGAAAGTGTCGATCCAATGCAAATGTCAGCAGGTTGCTCCTCTCTTCATCTGTAGGTAGGGTCGATCCAATGCAGATTTCAATGGGTTGCTCCTATGCACACTCTCCTCACTAGTAAGTGGGGTCAAACAATGCAGTCGTCAACCGGTTTGGGAGATGGTTTATTTTCTCAGGTTTTGGCACCATAGTGTTTTTTAATGTTTGAAATGTATATTTTGTATTTGATTTACTTTTTGTTTATTTTTTATTTGTTATTTGTTTGTAATGTAATTTAAACTCATATTTGTATTTAATATGTGTTTTATAGTTATATGTAAGGGTATAGAGCCGAAGTGGAGGTAGTTTCTTATGCATGAAGGGTGAGAGGGAGAGAATTGGATGGAGGGAGAGAGCCAACAAGAGTCGTCTATTTCATTTTTAACGGAATTGTTAGCACGTGCCTCGGTTTTCCCTACCACCTGAAATTTGTATACATGATTCATTTCATTCATGAATTTTCTCATACGTTATGGGGACAAGGGGGATAATTTAGGTACAAAACATTTGTAGGGACTTATTTTTCTTATTCATATAACACATCTAACGCATGGAACCATGATTGAGGTTGTGGTCATGCCTAGTTTCTCAATTTTTGTCCCAGTTAATATTATGCAATCCCCATGGTGAAACATTGGGACCTATGGTTAGAAAATTAGGTTGAATGTTTAGGGGTTGTGTCTAGGACCCTAGTACATTCTCTCATATAATATTGATTGTGAATAATTTAACTTACTTCATTTGTATCACACTCTCGACCTTTCTTTTGCTATGTCTCTCTCGAGACTCTCTCCATCCCACTCTTGACCTCTCTCTATCCCTCTCACACTCTCATGCACCCGCTGTCTCTACCCCCCCCTCTCTATATTCCTCTCTCTCTCTCTCTCTCTCTCTACCCCCTCTATATATTCCTCTCTCTTTCTCTCACACTCACACATTATCTCATATATCAATTGTGAGTATTTTAACTTACTTCATTTGTATATATCACACTCTTGACCTATTCTTCTCTTTTTATCTCTCCATATCGGTAGTCTCAACCTATCTCTCTCCCTCTCACACTCTCACAGACTCTCTATACCCCCTTCTTTGTCTTCCTCTCTGATATTTCAACCCCTCCTCTTTGTCTTCCTCTCTCTCTCTCT
>SNQJ01S0007637.1:139460-171076 GCA_010110895.2 Picea sitchensis
TCCTCTCTCTTTCTCCCCCAAGTAATTTTCCTCTTTCCCCCACCCTATCGCCACAACAACCATATAGATAAGTTCAAATTACAAACCATATAGATAAGTTCAAATTAAAAATATAGAAAATAATAATAAGCTTGCTTTGTAATTTCAAATATAGAAAACAATAATAAGCTTACTTTTTAATTTCAAATATAGAAAATAATAATCAGCTTACTTTGTAATTTAAAATATATAATATTAATAATAAAAAAATCATAAACATTAGGCCATGTTTTTTTTTAGGAATTTCAAAGTGTTAAATATGACAATATAAAACTTTATAAAAAATCACAAAATAAAATTATTAATGATTGCAAATCATAATGTTTTCCAAAGTACAACCTACTAATTATAAATCATAATGATTTTCCAACTACTACAACCTTAGTATCATAATTATTAACTAATGAAATAGCCATCTAAGTTTAATGACGATGTTCATAAATTGTTTGATTGATACAACCGTCAGTTGGAGCGAATTGTGTGATAATTCACACATGAAGAGTATTAGCTTGTACTTTGGAAATCCAATGAATGATTAAAACTTATATAGATTTTCGCATTTGGTTCATGATCCATTTAAGGGTCATTTCATTGATCTTTTGTATAAGAAATATAATCAGATATTGGGCATTGTGAATCTTGACGATTACACCTGTCTAATGGCGACGGAAGGCTCAAACTACCAGAGAAAGGCGAATAATTCAAAGGTTGAGAATACTTCTACAACTACTACTAGTGTTACAAATTCTACATTTGTTGTTCCTACAACACTAGTTATTTAAAAAAAATCATAGGTACATTTTCTGAAGTTCCTACTCATTCAATTAAGAATGCTCCTGAAGCAAGAGATAAAAATTTTAAAGCCCATGAAAGGAATGAAAAACCCATTGTGTACTTTTAGCTCATGGTTGAGAACAAACTGAACATAATTATAAATGATTTAATGGGGATTAAACATGATCTTCATGTTCTAAAATGTCCAAGATTTCAAGGTGAGGGGAATAATGGAGTTTGAGGCGTTAGTTCATCTGCCTCTCGGAATAATGTCTGCATTGGTGAAATGAGGAAATGGGTGATGCCTAAATATAGTCAGATCATTATATATTAGTCGTATTAAGCTTAAGTATTGTGTTTGAGGATGTGATTTAGACATATTTTGTAATTTTAATAATTCTAGGATTTTAGCCTAATACTTTGTACATCTCATTTTGATCTGGATTTAGGAGTGGAATGAACTAATTAACAGATTGAATACAATAAACACAGAGATATGAAGAATAACACATATATCCAGTGAACAATATCTTCTATTAAATAATGAAATAGGTTGAAACTGTAAAACTGCAGAACTGAAACACTTGCTCGAATGGTGGCAGCTATCTCTAAGAAGAGATGTGGATGCTACATGCATCCGTCTGAGAAAAATGGATTACAATGAGGCTCCAAAGGCCTTTTTGATATTACTCATGAATTCCAAAACCCTAGACATCCAAAAACCTAACCCTAGAAGGTGAAACACAAAAAGTCATGTGGGCCCTATGGGTAAGTTGGTGTAAGTTGGTACCTGAACTTCCCAGGGTCGTAAATTTTGCATTCGACCTCCATTTTAGGTGCATGATAGCCCGTTGGAAAGGTCCTTTAGAGAACTACAAATTTTGTTGTTAAAATCTGACTCTGTCTATAGTTTGACTATGGTGAGCCAAAAAAAATATGTTTAGGGCCTCAAAACGGCCCTGGAAGTACAGTAAGATGTGCTGACATGAAAACATACAAAATAATCCAGTTGGATTGGGCGAGAGGCCACCATATCCACCTGGAGGATATGTGGGGCTTCAGACATCCCCATAAGTGTAGAAACCACAATTATAAATAAGTATAGAAGAACGTTTTGAACAAAAATGGACACAAGGAGCTTGTTGGAATAGGTGGGTGGCCACCAATATCCAAATGGATCAATCCTCCCCCCTTAGGAAGCAATGGTCTCCATTGCGTTGAGTTCCCCCATCAGGTGAGGAAAATTCAGTTGAATTTGGCCCTGGGTGAGCCAGTTTCCTTGGTGTAGGAGTTTCCCTACCTTGACAACCTGATAAAGATGGATCCTCTATTGGTGAGTGCCCTTGACCTGTGTGTCCACTATCTGATCAGTGGATGCTTGTTCCATGCATTCGGGGTTGAGCTCTATTGGTGTCATTTTTTCTGTGATCTCGGAGGTGTCCAATAATGGTGGAAAATATGGCCAAATGAGGTCCACATTGAATATTGGATGCAGGCCAAGGAAGAGTGGAGTGTTGAGCTCAAAAGCATTGCTACCCACATCCTTGGTGATAGTGTAAGGCCCATAACAAAGTGGGAGAAGATTCCGATGGGGCCTGGTGAGATGCTTCTTCTACAAATGTAACCAGACTTCGTCACCAACTTGGAATTGGTGTGGTACCCTCTGTTGATCATGGCGTTGCTTGTACTTAGCATTGGATTTCTGCAAAATCTCCTGGACTTGTTGGTGGATGTGATGAATCCACTCAATGAATCCGGTGGCTTTTTCGATCGTAGGTTGATCAGGGGAAGAGTTTGTTTGTGCGGTGGCAAGAGGAAGTGCAACATCAATGGGTCCCAAGGGTTGGAATCCCAAACCCACCTGAAATGGAATATGGCCGGTGAAACTATGGAGAGCCATTTTGTAAGTGTGTTTTAAATATGGGAGAGTCTCGTCCCATGTATGTGGATTCTTAAAATTGTACATGAACAAGATGTGCATAATCATCCTATTGACGAACTCTATTTGTCCATTGGTTTGGGGGTGGAAAGTAGTGGATTTTGTGATCTTGGTGTCCAACAGAGACCAGAGACTCGACCAAAATGTGTTAAGGAACCTGTTGTCTCGGTCGGAGATGATGTTCTATGGTATCCCAAAGTGTACCCACACTCATTCGAAGAAGAGTTTGGCAATATCTTCGAAAACCGATCAATGACCACAAACATGCAGTCATTTCCTTTCTTGTTGGACGACAAGACAGACATGTAATCCATTGAGATGGATTCCCAAGGCTTCTATGGAATAGGAAGAGTGGTGTATAATCCTTTCTTCTTGATGGATGGCTTGGAAATGGCACAGGCAATGAAAGATATGATACACTTGCTGACCTCATGTCGAAGTTTGGGCCCATGAAAATGTTTCTGAAGAACGACCACAGTTTTCTCTACGCCAAAATGTCCTGCCACCCGACTGTAGTGGGATTCCCAAATCAGCTTTGCATGCTCTCTTTTAGGAACACAAAGATGGCCTAGGTGGCATAAGAGTCTGTCATGAATGTGAAAATTGATGACAGTTGTTCTTGAACCCAAGAGCTGATAGGTGGTGGTAAATTCTGGATCTTGTTGATAAAGTTGGGGCCACTTAGATGCTTCATGTCCATAGGAATGGAGCACAGTGGTGAGTGCAGCCACACGAGTCCGACTGAGGTAGTCAGTGACACGATTGGAGATACCTGTATTATACTTGATGTTAAGATGGAATTGTTGCAGGTAGGTGGACCACTTCTGATGGTGGTCTCTCTACAATTTCCCCTATGTTTGTATGAACTGCAGAGGCTTGTGATTAGTGTGTATGATCGTCTCTTTCCCCAAAATGTAATGTTTCCATTGACGACAATCTTGTACAATGGAATACATTTCCTTTTCATAGGTTGGGTATTTCCAGATAGTATCGAAGAGTGTCTCACTATGGTATGCCACCATATGCTCGTGATGAGTGATAACTGCACCCACAACATAGTCAGACGCATCAATCTCAATCTCGAATGGTTGTTGCAGATCGGGTAAGGAGACTACTAGAGTTGAGCACAAGAGATGCTTCAGATCATTGAATGCTCTTTGTTTCTCCTTCCCCCACATGAACTTGGCCCTACCACCTCCCTTGGTCACATGGTTGAGGGCCCATGAAATATGGGACAATCCCAACACGAACCCTTGGTAGAAGTTGTCTAGTCCCAAGAAGATCTAAAGCTCGGTCAATGTGGTTGGGGCTGGCCAGTCACGGATGACTTGGATAATAGTTGGATAAACATGTGCCCCATTCTCATCAACAATGTATCCCAAGTATTGTACCTTGTTCATGCAAAAATAGCATTTTTCCAAGTTAGCATAAAGCTTATGATGTCGCAGAGTGCTCAAAACCTATTGAATATGTTGCATATTCTCCTCCCATGTTCTGTTGAAGATGAGGATGTCATCCTAATATACTACCACAAAGGAGTTGGTGAAGGGTCTCAATACATCATCCATCAACCTCATGAAAGTGGTTGGTGCATTTTTTAAGCCAAAGGGAATGACTAGCCATTCGTAGAGACCTTCTTTAGACTTGAATTGTCTTCCATACATTAGTTGGTTCGATGGGAACCTGGTGGTAGCCAGAATTTAGGTCAGTCTTGCTGAAAAAAATTCCCCCCTTGAGTTGGTCAAGAAGGTCATCAATCCTGGGAATGGGATAGTAGTTCCTGACTATGATTTTGTTTAAGGCTCTGTAATCAATGCAGAGTTGCCAAGTCCCATCCTTCTTTTACACCAGTACAATCGGGCTTCCGCAAGGGGAGGAGATGGGTCTAATGTGCCCCTTTTGAAGAAGCTCTCAGATCTGATGCCTAATTTTTCCATTTTCCATCAGCAAGCATAGATAGACTGGTCCATTAGGTAGAGATGTGTCATGGGTCAGATCAATTGGATGCTTGACTTGGCAGTGTGTTGGTACCCCTATAGGTGAGGAGAATATGTATATGTATTCTTACACGATCTCTTCCACTTGATTTTTCTACAAAGAGAGGATTTGTGTAGAGGTTGCAGATGTGGTGGTGACCATCTACTTACTGTGACCACGAATAAAAAAGAAGATGAACTTCCTATTTTTTGAAATGACCTTATTGCATTTCTTAGTAGAGATTAAAGAAATAGTAGTAGGTGACACTACCTCTAGGATCTTGTATAATTTTCTACCCAAAGTAATAATAACACTATGGGGTCTAGACTCATACACAACATGACGCTTCCACAAATATGGTTTTCTTAAAAGAACATCACAAACTTCAAGGGGAGCAATATCACATAGTACCTCATCTTTGAAAGGCTTGATGTCGTAGGGCAGACGACACAGTTGGTTGACACGAAGATATCTTCCTTGGCAAAGCCAATTGATGGTGTAGGCCTATGGGTGCGATGTCGTAGGCAGGTCCAGTCACTTGATGAACTCTACTAAAATTAGTTTCTTCTAACTATCATTATCGACAATGAAATGAAGAAAATCCCCCTTTACCCACATCTACGAGTGAAAGAGGCATTCCCCTTCCTCTGGTTCTTCTGGTTCGCTTGGATGGAATTTGGTGGTAGAAATAGTGGCACTGGGTTCAACATCGATAATTTTCTTCCCTCCTTCAAGATTTGAATGAGAATCAGAATCGGCCTCTAACTCGAAAGCCTTCAGCTCAACCACGAGGGACTTTGGAGTGGCATTCTTTGGTATTGTTCCAAGGACTTTTATGGTACTCACACCATTTTCCCATGTCCTTCTTCATCTTCTCATTTCCCTTCTTGTGTTGCGTCTTGGATTGGTTGTCCTAAGGGAAACCATCTTGACTTGGTCCCTTGTTATGTGGGTTGGGGATGCCTTTTCCCTACTTTGACTGTGAGGGGTTTGCAAATCCAAAATATCGCCTTTTCTGCTCGATCTTGACTGTGTATCTATAAGTCATGCCCAATGAGGCGATGTCCAGGAACTCCATTTCCATTTGAATGTATCTATGAAAATAGTCGTGGTATTTGAGCACTAGATGACGCTTAGAGTCTTTGATACCCAGTTTGGTGCATAGGGTATGGAAAATATTGGTGAAATATGGTACTATCTAGTCCCTTTCTTGACATAGGTTGGTCCATCTGGTGTATTGTCCCTCGTAGATTCCAACAGGGTAGTATTGTTCTTTAATGGCGTCCCAGAAGGAATCCCATGTATGGGCCCCCACAAACATTGTAGATTCCTCTATGGCCCTTTTATCATAGTAAGTAACCCACCAATATTTAACATGGGGAACGGCCTTGAGGAGTGCAAAAGTGATCTTTTACCTATAGGAAAAATTGTGGACCAAAAAATACCCTTTGAGAAGATTCAACCATTTATCTACATCATCCGCATCTATAATTTATTCAAATAATGGAATATCAAAATTTACTTGTACCTTGAAGGGGATTGCATGGCCGCTTGATGAAGATGCCTCTCCTGTGGGAAGTCATCGAAGGATCTGCGCGAAGTTATCCATCATTTCATTCCTTTGTCACCCGAGGGATTCCTCGATAAACATTTTAATAGGATCTACTGCTCCATCATCTTTCTTTTTTTCCCCCATGGGTTGTTGTTGGGCCTGGCATGGCCGATATTTCAATGGATCGATTGGTTCGAGTCCCAGCTTCTTGTACCCAGATCTTGTCGGGGACATGCATGAAGAAAAATAAATGAAGAGCATACCTCTCTTATACCATTGATCCAGATTTAGGAGTGGAACGAAATAATTAACATATTGAATACAATAAACACAGAGATATGAAGAATAACATAGATATTCGGTGAACAATATCTTCTATTAAATAATGAAATAGGCTGAAACTGTAAAACTGCAAAACTGAAACACTTGCTCGAATGGTGGTAGCTATCTCTGAGAAGAGATGTGGTTGTTATGTGCATATGTCTAAGAAGAATGGATTAAAATGAGGCTCAAGAGGCATTTTTCATATTACTCATGAATTCAAAAACCCTAGACATCCAAAAACCTAACCCTAGAAGGTGAAACGCCAAAAGTCATGTCGACCCTATGGGTAAGTTGGTGTAAGTTGGTACCTCAACTTCCCAGGGTCGTAACTTTTACATACAACCTCTGTTTTAGGTGTGTGATAGCCTGTTGGAAAGGTCTTTCCGAGAAATACACATTTTTTCGTAAAACTCTGACTCTATCTACAGTTTGACTATGGCGAGCCAAAAAACCAACATTTAGGGCCTCAAAAAGGCCCTGGAAGTACAGTAAGATGTGCTGATATGAAAACATACAAAATAAGCCAGTTGGATTGGGAGAGAGGCCACTTCTATCCACCTGGAAGATGTGTGGGGCTTCAGAAATCCCCAGAAGTGTAGAACCCACAATTACAAAGAAGTACAAAAGAACGTGCTGAACAAAAATAGACACGAGGAGCCAGTTGGAATAGGTTGGTGGCCACCAATATCCATCTGGATCATGTTTTTAATATAAATGACTTGTGTTGTTCCTTTAATGACTCATCTCTTATTTGACAAATGTGTGTTATATTTATCTAAAGAATAATTACAATAAATATTCATCTGAAAAATATGTTAGCAAGAGATTTTGTTTATAATTTCTTGGTTTCAATGTACTTAATCCAATGCGGAATTTCATATTTCCACTCATATATATTTTATACTATGTTCAGTTTTTGTAAGGAATTTTAAATTATGTTGAGAAAGAAGAATTTGTAATCAGAATTTTTTTGCACAATAGAGTCTTTTTATGAATGAAAATGAAAAACTTACCTTGGTTTCCCTCATAACCCACCATCCTATCATTCATCATAATGTTGTAAATCTTTTTGCATATAAATCATCCTTTTTGGAGTGTAAATGCACTACTAATTGTACAAATAGGTTATAAATATTGGAATGATCAGTTGTTGAGGGTTGTTGAGGAATCAAGATGTTTTGGGATATTTCTTGCAGCGGTCAATGCTACATTCATTGATTTGATCCAATGTTCTTTTTTAAGCGAAATTTCACTAATTTTTCTATATTTATTTGTTTTGAATAAATTTAGGATACATATTTTCATATATTCATTGAAAATAAAAAGATTGTAGCATAATTTATTATTATAGTTATGCATACACTTATTTTTTTCACTTAAATATAAACATTGCCCATGAACATATAATAGGTTTTCTTAAAAAAATTCCAAATCAATGATTATGCATCCCAATTTTTTGGGAATATTCACTACTTGTGGATGAAGAGTTAATAGAAAATACTCTTGGGAAACCCCTGAATTTTCAATTGAAGTCATGTAAATTTATGTAAGAAAATTAAACGTTTTTAATACTTGTATTATTATTTTTACTTCTTAAAATATTTAGAGTGAAAATCGAGCAACCATTTAAAGTTGGTTTTCCCATTTGGGTTTGAGGGTAACTACATTGTATTTGGGCATGGATTTCTCTATGGATGTGAATTAATTCATGTGTCGAATGATGCTCTTATTTTGTTTAATGTTTTGTTTTGAGTTGTGAATGGTGATACTTAAGAATGAAAGAATAAAATATTATGTGTGAATTATTGTTTTTCTTGGATAATCTTAACATGATGCCTATAGTTGAATTCGTGGTTAAAATGAAGAATTCCCTATTGTATTTAAGTTAGCTTCACTCAAAAATTCATTTTCCAATTAATACTATTTATTTCAATGGTTGCCTAGTTATTTTAATGGCGGGAAAATTAAATCTTTGTTATAGCTCTATAGATTTACTTCATAATTCCTTTCTCCTTCGAAAATAAATATTTTCAACAACTCTTTATTCACCACCATTCATTTTATTCTGAGATCGTAGATTTGTGGCTACCATTACTAAGCTATTGCATAAATTTATCTAGTTTCTAATTCTTTTATGTCAAGCTTATTGACTGTTAAGGGAAGACACAACAAGTTCTTTGCTTGCCCATGCAGGTTGCACACGGGTTGTTCCATCTTCCCTAAAGATTGTACATGGGTCATAGAGGTCATACTAGCATGGCATCAAGTTGTCATTGGTTCCCTAACATCATATGATTCAATTGTTGGGAAGCCAAAAGTTTGCTTAACATTTTGGCAGAGAGTTGAGTGGTAATTTTTGCCACTAAATTAGAACCTAAATAATTTAATTCCTCTCTTCCTTGTTTGGCATATTGTGAGTTAATATTGCATGGGAATTCCTAGGTTCAAAGCATTGGTTTTTGTGGATTTTTTTTCCTAGTCCATGTCATTAAAATAAATGCCTCAAGTGTTGATTTAATAAATGGTGTTAAGTGAATTAAGAAATTTCTATCACTTATGTGGTTCAAATAATGATGGATAAGTCAAATTGGATTTGATCATAAGAACTTGAAACTAGTGAAGGCATTGTGATTTACATGATGACTACCAATGAAGCTTCATTTATGTCATTACAGACACTTGGGAAGAGTACTTACATATTTATGAGCAATGTTTTGCAATGAAAGTTGTAGTGGAATATTTAGTATATACTTATGGTGATTACAGCCGAAGGTACACTGAGTTGAGTTCTTTCAGTTATACAAACATTGAAAAGAAATATTGTAGCATTATGATAAATACTACTGGCATGAATTAGGATAGAGGTATATGCAATTCAATCTTAGGAGCATAGACATTGAGTATATATTGAGCATTATGGTCTATATAGATATTTTTATCTATTGAAATAATGCATTATGTATGTTGTTGAACTAGTGTTTCTTATGTTGGGGCTCCTCACTAATTCTTGATAATAAAACTTGTAAATATTGTTGTTGGGGTTCTAATGACAAGTGTATTGCTAGGTTTAAAAATATTTTGGACAAAGAGAGCACATACCTAGACAATTGGACAAGCGTATAATTATTGAGCTACAACCATTTTTTCACAATAAGAGCTTAACATTAAATCATTCCATTAACCTTTCACTTCACGTTTGTATCTAGGCTCTCTCCCTCGTTCAACATGTAGGTATTGAATATTTAAATATATATTACTCTGAGGCCAATTTGCATCCTCTGATTCATCAAAATCCCATGAATCTTTATGCATAGAAATCATCCTTTTTGGAGTGTAAATGCACTACTAATTGTATAAACAGGTTATACATATTGGAATGATCATTTTACATCTTAAATCCTAAATTATTGATCCTTATCCAAGTGTGGGAATGTAGTTTAATATAGCCAACTTTACCAATTTGACATTTTTGGTTTTACAATGCAATTCTTATCCTTTATGCACACCAGGTAGGCTTAAGTCTCAAAATAAAAATATAAGTGTTGGATTACTAAGAGGGTGGGTGAATCATTAATAGATAATTTAATCTTTTTTAGCCAAAAACTACAAGTGTTATATCAATGTAGCATTATCATCCAATAGTTGTAGAGTAAATAAACAATGAACAAATGAGCAATCATACACATACACAGTACACTAGTGTTTTTACGTGGAAACCCAAAGGGGGAGAAAACCACATAATGTTTTTTCTTATATGTCTTTAAGAACTACATTCATTGGAAGCACCAAATTCCTTTGTTTTCCAGCTGCAACTGGAAGGAGGATCCAACCCCCTAGTTTCTCAAGATACAACCAGAGGGAAATTCCAACTCCCCAATTCTCTGGCTACAACTAGAAGGAGGCTAAAACCCCCTATGTTCTCTAACTACAACCGGAAGGTGGCTACAACCACCTGTCCTTGCCCCATCCAACCGCCCTGAAATATAAGTAGAATGATGGAACCGCTATCACACTATCATTGTGAGATATATTGTTGTAAACCTATACCAATCAACCTGCACCAAACAACCTGTAACAACTTGTATCAATAATCTTACCAACATGTACCATACATCAACCTATACCTCAACATGTACCATAAACAAATGCATCAACCATGCACAAAACATGTACAAATAACATGTCACAATAACATGTCTAAACAACCTATCATAACAACCTGTCTCATCCATCTTACCAACCAAATTAGATCTACTCACCAAGATAAATCACCAAGACAACTCTCAACCATATGTATAATATCACCAAGATGTGCATCAACCAAGCATAACACAACAACTCATAATCATTACCAATATCAGTACGTGCTTCTAATAATATACCAAGACAAGTATGCTACATCATCCATAAACCATGTGTCAAAAATACTACTAACAAGTGCCTCCAACCATGTACCAAGTATTTAACAATCATGCATCTACTACTCATCAACTATGACTCATCAATATGTACCAACATCATCAACTATCCACCTCATGTATGTGCTAACTCATCAACTACTTGTCTCAACCATGTACCAAACATGTACCTCAACCAAAATCCCTCATCAATTTCATCATCCAAATATGATTTGTAACTCTATAATAGACCTGGTATATATGATCATATACCTGCAAACCTTCCTTAACTTTAACAACAAGAGACTAGCATTTTCATCAAACTTTACTTTAGTCTCACATGACTAATTTTGGATTAGTCAACAACCCTAACTTGAAATAAGCATAACTATGTACCTTTAATGAATAAAGATTTGAAAATAGTACACAATGTTCTTCAGTGTATTTTATGCAATTCCTCTAGGTTTCACTACTTGGAACCTCTCAGAAAAGGAGTTATAGAAAAAATGGCATGCCTTGTTGAATTATGTCTTATTCTAGAGAAAGAACTTGTAGAGTGTTCCCCGCACAGAATATTGGTTGTATGGATCTGAAAATGGTACACAGAATACTACAGAATGTAATCTAACCAATACATTTGGTCTTACTGAATTTGGATCTGTTATGAATAATTCATGACGTTTTTACCTGAAACACTTGTTTTAGACTAGTTTCAAGACTAGCCATAAACCTTATTTTTCACAGAGTGTAAATCCAAAAATAAAATGACCCACAAGCTAAAAAATTTATCACACTTTCTTGGATATGTTTCCTCAATGGCCTCCAGAATTTGCAGTCTGAATATTTCTACAAAAAAAATTATTGTTAAAATAGTGAGATGACCTATAAATAGCATACCTTAGAAAGCATCATCAAAACAATTTATCCTCCCTTGAATTTCGGCCTTCTTTACTTCACCTTCCCTCTGAAATTATCCTTAGATATACTTTGATTACCTTAGTCACTTGTAAATATTCAATATGCTCAAGTGTGTTTTAAAATGAGAGACCCTTTCCTCTTATTTATACTTTTATGTAGCTTCCTCAAGGGATTACCTTCTAACCATCTTAAACAACTTTCCTTATTTTATGGCTAACTTACTTCTAACCACTTGTCCACTTAGTAATTTCTCCATTAACTTTATTATTTAAATAATTTATTTTCTATCCACTTTGAATTATAGTACACTCATCACTTCACTTTATTATTTAAATAAATTCTTTTTTGCAACCACTTTGACTACTTTGACCTTTTGGGGCTTCTAGATGACTCATGAGTGTTCTCCAATTTCACATGGCCATAACTCTCTAACCGTGAGGAGTTATGTGACTTTCCACATACCACTAGAAATGGAATGACATGTACTATCCACCTAGAATATTCTTACCTTCAAATATATTAAAACCCATACCATTATACATCAAACAAATTTGGGTCCATTGGCCAAACCTTTTTGCTAAGGGAATTTTCTACCGGACTTTCTTCAAGAGTTGAAATCAATGAAAACCAACCCAAATAATAAAAATTATCCCCCTTTGGCATTGATGGCAACACTCTGATGAAATAATGAAGTCATATCACTCATGCTCCCCCTGTGACCATCGCTCCCTCTAGAACCATGCCTTTGTTCTCTTTCTCCAAGCATTTACCTTTGCATCTGATAAATCTCTCCCCTTTGTCATCAATGGAAAAGGTATATTTCCATCTGATATTTCTCCCCCTGAATGAGATCTCCCTGAAACTGATCTCCCAACCTAAACTTTCCTCTTTGTGGTGCTTCCTCATGTAAATCTAAGACATATAAGATAAGCATTCGAAAGCATTCATTTTGGATTAGAAATTACTCTGAGTCTCTTACGAAGATACTCAAAGGCTTCCCGTGGAAGCGGTTTTGTAAAGATGACTGCCACTTGTATTTTTTGCCCACATATTCAACTCTGATGTTCTTCTCTACAACCTGTTCCCGTAGAAAGTGATACTTGATTGGAATGTTCTCCGTCTTGGAGTGCATCACTAGGTTCTTTGAGATACTGATGGCGCTTGTATTATCACAATAGATTGGAATGGGCTCATTATACTCAACCTGTATATATGTCAAAGTTTGTTTCATCCATAGAATCTATGTACAACATCTTGTTGCTTCAATACACTCTGCTTCAGTTGCAGATAAAGATATTGATGATTGTTTCTTGCTTATCCAAGATAGTAAACACTCACCCAAGTAGAATGTTGCTCCACTGGTGCTTCATCAGTCATCAATGCAACCTTCCCAATATGCATCTTTGTAGGAAATAAGTGATATATCCTTTCCTTTTGGATACCATAATCAAAACTCTTTTGTTCCTTTGAGATATCTGAAAATCGTCTTCACTACTAAGAAATGTGATTCCTTTAGTGTTGCTTGAAATCGTGCCACCTGTCCAACTGCCTGCATTACATCTGGTCTGGATGTTCTCACATATAGTAAGCTACCAATCATTGACATGTATTTCCTCTGGTATGTATACTTTGAATCATCATCTTTTCTCAACTTGCAACTGGTTTGCATAGGAGTGGTAATTGGTTTGCAATCTTCCATTCCAAATCTCTTTAGAATTTCTCCTATATAGTTAGTTTGAGAAATAAAAATTCCTCGGTTGCTTTGACGTCTCTGAAGACCCAGAAAGAAGGATAGTTCTTCAAGTAATGACATTTCAAATTCATTCTACATATCCTTTACAAATTTATGGCTTAACCTGTCATCAATACTTCCAAAAATAATATCATCGACATAAACTTCAATCAATAAAATACCATCTTGAGTTACCTTGATGTAGAGGTTGTTGTCTGCACTTCATTTTTTGAACCCTTCATTTTGTAGATATTTATCCAGCCTAGAGTACCATGCTCTACTTGTTTTAGACCATACAAGTCCTTCTTTAATTTACACACATAATTTGTGTTCTCTGGAAACTAAAATCCTTATAGTTGTTCAATGTAGACTTCTTCTTCAAGTTCTCCATTCAGAAAAGCTAATTTCATGTCCATCTGATACACTTTAATATTCTTGGAGCATTCATAAGCTAAAATAAATCAGATTGCTTCCATTCTAGCAACTGGCAAAAATGTCTCTTCAAAGTCGATTCCTTCAATCTATGTGTATCATTTATATGCCAATCTAGCTTTGTTCCTTGTAACTTGTCCATCTTCATTTAATTTATTTTTGAAAACCCACTTTGTGCCAATCACATTCTTATTCTTTGGTCTTGGAATCAATTCCCAAGTGTCATTCTTCTCTATTTGATCAAATTCTTCATCCATGGCCTTATTCCAGAATTCATCCTTGCTGGCCTCTTCAAAACTGTTTGGTTCAATCGTAGATAAGAGTGCTAGGTGCATTTGTTCTGGTGAACATATTCTTCTTCTAGTCTCAACTCATGCATATTTTTTTCTGATAATCTGATATGAAGGATGATTCTTTTGTACTCATTTTCTAGGTGTCTTTGGAGGCACTTGTTGAACTAGTTCTTCCACTTTTGTCTGATGCTCTTCATCTTCCCCTTCTACTTCTTGTTCATCTTTTGCTTCTTCTTTATAAAGTTGTTCCATTGATTCATTTTATTCTTCCTTTAATTCTCGTCCACCTATTTCATCAATTGCTACATTGATGCTTTCCACAACTTTGTTCAACCTCAGATTGTAACACTTGTATGTTCTCCTTGTTCTTGAGTAACCAACAAGTACTCATTTTTCCACATGAGAGTCAAACTTTCCCATTTTTCCATATTCTCTTTTGATGTAGCATTTGCTTCCAAATACTCTGAAGTGATTCACATTTGTTGGTCTTCCTTTCCATAGCTCGTAGGGAGTTTTGTCAATGTTGTTTCTAAGCATAACTATGTTAACATAGTTACCAAATTAATGAGAATTGTGACCTCAAAATGAGAACTCTGGCCCAAAAAACCCATATTTTTGCATAAAAAACATCAAAATCAACCCCCAAATCAAAAAGTGGTGCTACCGGTAGCACCATTTTTTAAAACGGGGTCAAAATTACAACATTTTTCAAACGTTAAACTGGTCAAAAATTGCCAACATTTTTCAAACGTGGCCTTTAAAACTTAGACAAGTAGTTCAAAAAAAACTTATAATCAACACCTAAAAAAGATGTTACATAATTTTTTTTCAAAACGCTAAATTTGAGATCATTTGAAATCGTATTTTTTTTTATTTGGTACCATTAAAACTAAAACTTCAAAATCAGCCCATCAAATTGAAAAGTATTGCTACCGGTAGCATCCATTCTAAAATTGTGGTATTAAAATGACACATTTATAATGTGGTAAAAAGAACTCATCATTATCAGAACAAAATCATAAAAACAACCCTAAATGTTTCTTTTTTAAATGTTATCACCACGCAAAGCGTATAGTAATACATAATGCCATGAAAATATCACAATATACTAAAAATTCTAATGTCAATACTTTTAATAATTTTTTCCTTTTAATCAATGAATTTAATATGACTATGATCCATAGAAATACATGACACATAATAAATCCAATACTAATGTGATCCATAGTGTTATGACATGCAATGAATCCAATATTATTGTGATTCACAATGACGAATCCAATATCATTATGATTCATAAAATTATGAAACATAATGGTAATGCACATGATGAATCTAATACTACAGATTCATAGAATTACATACACATGACACACATAAATGTAAAAATCTATTGATCACCTTCGTTAACTATGATCGATGATATTTGACAAATGTGATAAATGTAACACTTTCTAAAACCACTTATCACTATACATAGTATGAGAAAACTGAGGGTAGGAGGTGGGAAAAATAAGAGAAAAAAATGTAAAACCCAAAGGATAACTACATCCCATATCATATATGAGGGCAGGGTAAGAAAAATATGAGAGAAAATGTAAAATTCAAAAGATAACTACATCCCATATGATGCAAATAACTCACCCCTTAATATACAACTTAAGTATTCTTTTATACATATAATGTATGGCTTAAATATTCATGTACGGCTTAAGTATTCTTTTATGCATATAACATCCAAAAAAAATAGTTATAATGAAACAACTAACTTCTCAAAACTTATTTACCTTCTCAGAGAGGGTAGAGCTCATGGGTGCCACCTCCCCTGTAGTAACAAACAAGATCTATTTATTGCATTGTGATTTGGAGCTCCTTCTAAACCTAAATGTAAAAATATTAAACAAATTAAAATGACACCAGATGGAAAAAAGCATGCATGAACCATAGACAATATGTACGTTATACAATTATATTCTCCATTTCTCACTCCATATGTGTGTAGGCATCAAATTGTGAAACAAAGGGTGATAATTGGAGAAAAAATGAAAAGAGCAAAGTACTAGATAGACCATTACAACAACTATGAAATAATCGGTAAGTGTCCAACATAAGATGGCATAAATCACGGCTTCTTATTCTTATAACTTATAAGGGCGTCGGTCAACCATCCACTCTCGAGATTCATATTTATCAATCGATCTCCGCATGAGTGTTTCTCCCACCCCAAGACAATATGTCTGTGCTTTACCAGGTTTCCTCTCCCTGTTGCTTAGCCATAGCCAACATCCCTTTTAGTTCGATATCTTAGAGAGCCATCACCCTGTCTAGATAAGGACTAGATAATAATTATGATTCGATGCCTTCCAAAAGGGATAGAGAGTTGGTGGCCGCTAAACGGATTAGTGGCAATTGGGCATGGATCAATCGATATGCTCATATGTCAAAAGCATGGCTCAATATATTTTGTATACCCCGAGAGCCATACACTTGTCGTTGTGCCGGATATGCCATTGATTTTAGTTTTCACGTAGATGAGATTTTACTAAAGCACTCTTTCTACTACTCATACTCAATTCGGATTTCGTGCAGGAGAACAATTGAATCGTTGCAATGATAAGAAAGTGGCGGAATGGGATAGGAGAAAGAAAGTGCGTATCTCTATCGAAGTGATGTGATTTAGGTAGGTTATCTATCGGATTTTCGGTTGACACGAGAGGCACCTCGGGGGAAATCACATTGGCAGGATTCTACCGAGGATATATGTACAGAGAAATGTCTCCTTTCCAAATCGATGAGACTGAGAAATGCTCATCAATTGGTTTTTCTCTCCTATCCACTACTGACTTCGGCCGACGACGGGAATACAATGTGGAGAGGGAGGTTTGGCATGGAGAAGAAGGCAGGTAATCTTAAAAACGTTTATTAAAACAAGGCAAACCTACAACTTTTTCCATGCTAAGACACTTTCTATTTAGAGTGGTTAGGGCGGTTCGAGCACGCCCCGTGCCTCACGTGATGAACGCCCCATGGGATCGTGTTTTAGCTTCATGGGGTCAGCTTATGTCGGGCATCGCCCTAGCACCCATGGCCTAGCCCCCACCACTGCAGCGATTGAAAGCCACTAAATTTCCTCCAAACTTAGTAGTTGAGACAATATAAGTTTGTTGCAAACCATTGACCAATAATCATCTCCCCATGTGTTAATAGTGAGGGAAGTTCAGTTCTTTTAGATATTGGTGCAGACATTCCTTGAATTTCAAAGTTCTCAAGCAGGCTTCTATCATCCACTTTAATCGACATCTGATGGTCTAATGGATTTTTGTCTCGCTCACGTGCCCGAATGGAAACAATGAGTTCATGTGCAATGGATCTTGGTTTCACCGTTGCGGAATAGGAAAAAACTTGTTCTCAGATAAACGAGGTTGGGTATCAACCTACCACAACCAACACATGCCACACACAAGAGAGACCAGAATGATCTGTAGTTTCCATTGGGGTGATCATCTCTTGGGATCAACCTACCCGTGCGCGAAAGAAAGAGGAAAAACAAACAAACAAGTCACCTGATTTCATTTTTTGTGATCAAGAAGGTTTATGGAAACAACTCTTAGATCCACTGAACTAGGTGAAAATATAGAGAGAATATTAAGTGATACAAGGAACCCTAAAAGACCCACAAAAGGCATCATAACAGGAGCTACCACCACTATGGTTGTCCGTGTCAGAGGAGCGGAGAAAGTAAAGTGGATGGAAATAGCATAAATAGAGCCAAGCCTTATCTAAAAGAAGCAAGTGCAAGTCCCAGGAAAGAAACTACTAGCTAATGTCAGAGGATCTTTGCTTGATTCGACCTCTACCTTGATGTGCCTCCTCCTTTTTCAATATGAAATTCGAAATTCACTAGGTTGGTCAGTCACACAAAAAGGAGTAGCAAAGGGTTCAGTTGCATTAACTTTCATGATACCAGGGAGAACTCGGCTATTCTAATACTAAGATCAAAGGCCTCTTTATGACACCCTACTAAAATGCGTATAATCTTGAATGACCGCCGTGCATTTTCGTGCATGGAAGCCCAATGTATCTATTTTTTCTTTGATTCTTCTATAGTGCTAAATAAGTAAGAAGCAGGTCCGATAGTGAAGGGAGAACACTTTCTTGGTACAACTCTCATGTGGACGTCCTGCTTGATACAAGCAATCAATAGAAAATAAGACAATAGGACTCATAAACTGCTCTAAATGTTTGTATTTGGTTAGTCATGTAGGGGCTAGGGCGACCTCGACATCTGCAAACACTGCTGCTAAGGCATACCCCAAGAATAATCCAGAGGGATGCAAGGATAGAGATCCATTAAATCTTAGTCATTTATTACATCAAACAATTTCCAAATTGAGTTAATATTTTAAATAATATGTTATTCTTGGACTTGTATTATAATTAAGAAACATAATGTTATACAAATTAAGAAATTGGAAAACAATAATTATCGATTTGAAAGGAAGGATAAAAATAATAATTATCTCATTTATAAAAAAAAAAAAAAAAAAAAAAAAAAAAAAAAAAAAAAAAAAAAATTATTTCATATTTATTTCCAAAATTATACATTACATATATAAATACAAATAATAAATATATGATAAACTTTATTTTTAAATATTTTAGATATTCATTATAATCTATTACTTTGGGCTATTTACACACCTAGGAAACTCAAATACCTTTTTCTCAATGTTATGACTATTATCTTATAAGTATTTACATTAAATCTTTTATTGTTTTTCCTTTTATTTCTATGTGACCACATACACTAGGTAAAATTTTATTAAATGTTGTCATTTTTATTCAAATGTATAAAAATTGAAAGAAATGATAATTTTTGCAATTTAGAGTTTTTGTTCAATTATGTCTGAGTAAAAATTTTATTTGACATGTTATTTAAGGAATATGTACCAAAATGGATGGGTTTTCTAAGTGATATATGGCTATAAATGTGTATTTTTTTTATAAATATTCAAAAGTAAAATATTTAACTACAATTTTTTTATTTATTGGAAGTAAACAATGTGTTAAAAAATGATGGTTTTCAATATATTTAAAAAGCATGGAACAATAAATTAATTAAGGAGACAAAATTCCATGAAAAATCGTAATCCCTAAAAAGTAAATGGTAAAAACATTTTTAAGATTGAAAGAAGCTAATGAAAATGACCAAAAAGGAGTTGAATGAAAATAATTGATATATATATATATATATATATATATATATATATATATATATATATATATAGAAAAATGAAAATAGATGAAAAATGAGCATTTAAAAAAAATAATGTAGAAAACATTGTGGATCGCAAAATTTAAAATATCAAAAAATTAGCTAAAAACAGAGGGGTGCTACCAGAAAATTCATTTTAAAAATGAGGTAAAAGTTGACCTCGAAAAAAACGGTGAGAACTGAGAGAATTTAAGTTGGTAACTATGTTTGTTTTGAATGTGAACTCAAGCAGATGCATTGCATGTCCAAAAAACATTTGGTCAATTTGAATCTCATTAGCATTTGTTCGATCCATCAGATTGTCTTGTTCTTCTTTCAACAACTCCATTTTGCTGGAGGTGGGTTAATGAAGAACAGTATTTTATTCCATGCATGCTACAGAGTTCATAAATTCCTTTGAAATGAATCCTCTCCATTATCGATTCTCAAACATTTGATTTTTGAATCCATTTCTTACTTTCTAACCATTTCCAGACTTTGAAGTTTTCAAAAACTTTGACTTATTCTCAAGAAAGAAAACCTAGTGATTCGTATAATCATCAACACAACATAAAGTATTTTCATCTTTTAAACCTCCTTTATAGAAGCTATCCTCAAATAGATCAGTATGCACATTTTCCGGTGGTTTTGTTGTTGATAATTCCTTTGATTTGAACCTAGTCTTTTTTCTTTTCCTTGTTAACAATGCTTGTATAAAGTGTTAAGGGTTTTAAGGATCCGGGGAATTTCTTAACTCCATTCCTTTTACCACTTTGGATAAGGATAGGCAGAAGTGTGACTCCATTCTTTTGTGCCAGGGCCAACTTATATTCCTTTTTAGACAAATACTTTTCATTTCCAATTTCACTTAATACATATATTCCTGCTTGAAGTTCTTGTGCTATCACACCACACTTTTGTGAATCGTAGTAATTTTATGACCTTGGTCACATTACTTCACCCACAATTTCTAGAAGATATTTCATATCTTCTAATAGTATATGTTTTGTCAGTATTCTTGTTCCCATTTCAGATTGTGCATTTTCCAATGATTTTGTATTAATCATCATCATTTTTGAAAGAGACTGATCCATCTATTTCCTTTCTTAATGTAAGAAACTTGTTCTTTATGACTGGCTATGTTTTGAAACAACCATTGTCAACATACCAACCATCATCGCTTCTACTTTGTCTTGTAGAGTGAGGTTCATTCTTTCATTAAGCAGGTTTGATTCTACTTTCTTATCCATGTTCTCTTTATGGAGTTCTTATCTCAGGACTCGCTTGTTGTTATGTTGTGGTTCTTCTAGGAGGGATTACATTCTACAATATTTGGCCATGTGTCCAAATTTGTTGCACTTGTAGCATTCCACCAGTGCTCAATGATTCAAACCCATTGTAGCTTCTTTCTTTGGTGTTTCACTAGGTCTATTGGATAGCTCATTTTGTGCATGACTTTCAAATTTTTTTTTTTTTTTTTTTTTTTTTTTTTTTTTTTTTTTTTTTTTTTTTTATGTCCAAAATTATTGAATGCATACCATAAACCAAAAAGATAGTTTGATACCTAGAGTTGAAGATCTTATAAATGAGTTGGTTCTTATGAATCCTTCTTCTTCCTCGAGGCCTATTTGTTTTGTCGCATCATTGATTCTAAGTCCTAATCTTCTCGATGGAGGAGTGTCTCTAAAATCTTCCTTGTAGATATTCCTGTATCCCCTTTGATTGTTTATGCATATATTTTGGATATGTTTCTAGTCTCATTTCTTTGGAGCTTGATCCATTTTTTTTTATGATTGTATCCAAGTCCGGATCTGTCAAGATAAGTGATTTTGACTCCATTTACATAATGTCATCCTGAACTTTTGAGTTATTCAAGACATTATTTTTATTTTGAAAATCCTTTCTCAATGTGACAAGCTTTGTTTCCAAATTTTAAATGATCATGTTTCTTTCTTCTAAACTTTCTTTGAGTTCTTCTTCAATTCTTTTTGTGTTCTTTCTATTCGAACCTTCAATTTCATGATCATTTGTTCTAGTTCCCAGTGTCTTATTTCTGTCTAGTTCTGCTGTAGTTTCTTGTTCTCTTCTTTTCTTTTTCATATTCTCTATAACTTATATGGAACTCAACAATTCTTCTATGTAGTCAACTTCAGCCTCTTCATATTCTTTTCTTTCAGTATCTTATTTATCAGATTCTTCTATTTCCATGAATAGAACTCTTTATGCCTCATCACATCATTTTATATATTCATTTTATGATGAGATGTCTTCTTTTGGTGCATAAGATTTTCTTGAAAGATTTCTTTTGGTTTTTTCCTATATGTGTTTTCTATTTGAGTAATCTTCATCCTTTCCTCTTATGCTTATTATGGAGGACATTTTTATGGGGTGACCACACATCACAATTAAAACAAATCAATGGAAGCTTAACTTTATATCCTCACACATTATTGGTTCCCTTGTTCAATTTCTGACAAAGTTGGCCATTTATTCATATTCATCATCATCTTCTGAGAAGTCATTGATGTTGCTATGTTCCTTTTTCTTTCTCTTGATTTGACCTTTGATTCTCTATTTGAAAGTTTTCTTCTTTTATATCCTCGGATTTTCATTTAGTTCCTATTTCATATGCTATTAAGACCCATGTAGTTTGTCCATGTTTAATGAGTCTAGACCTCTTTCTTCTAGTGTTGATATCTTTAGGATCAAATATCATAGAAGAGATAATAGTACCTTTGAACAATTATTCTTTCAATTCTATTCTCACAATACTATGACTTTCTGCATTCATCATTTCCTCTCATGCTAGACTCAGAAGAAGTAAGCTACAACATTCTCATCTTCCTTCATCTTTAGTTCCTTCTAGAATTGACCTTTGTAAGTTTGAAGTGTTTTATTGCTTTGAATTTTGAACATCCTTCATAAATATTTTCTTGAATTTTGTCCCAAATCTCTTTTAATGATTCACATGCACATCCTCTTTGGTATATACCAATTCACCAAGACCTGTCTTATGAATTTGTGGCTTTGGAATTATTTTACCTAGTTTCATTGTTTTTTTTCACTTGTTAAGTAACCTGTGTTTTGTATCCATCTACTACTGATTGCCAAATTCCAAATCCCTCTGCCTATATATGTTTTCATCTCTTCGCCTCCTGAGAATGCATTTATGTCCATCAAACTATGTATTCCATTTTATATATGTTGTTGCTCTCCATGTTCCACTTTTCTAGTGATTAAACTATTTATGAAGGAACCTACCATACCACAATTGTTGGAATACTGAGAGCTGGGTAAATTAGTATTACCCTTTTTCAAAAATTAAAAATTAAAAAAAAAAATGCAAGTGTTATATCATCGTAGCATTATCATCCAATAGTTGCAGAGTAACAATAATGAATAAATGAACAATCATACACATACATAGTACACCACAAGAAAGTTTTATGTGGAAACCTAAAGTTAGAGAAAACCACATAATGTTTTTTCTTATATGTATTTAAGAATTACATTCATTGGAAGCACCAACTTCCTTTTTTTTTCAGTTGCAACTGGAAGGAGGCTCAAACCCCCTAGTTTCTCAAGATACAACCTGAGGGAAGCTCCAACTCCCTAATTCTCTGGCTACAACCAGAAAGATGATATAACCCCCTATGTTCTATGGCCACAACCACATGTCCTTTCCCCGTCCAACCACCCTGAAATATAAGTAGAATGATCGAACCACTGTCACACTATCACTATGAGATATAATGTTGTAAATCTATACAAATAAACCTACACCAAACAACCTGTAACAACCTGTACCAATAACCTATGCCAACATGTACCATACATCAACCTATACTTCAACCTATAACATAAACAAATGCATCAACCATGCACAAAACATGTACAAATAACCTCTCACAATAACCTGTCCAAACAACCTGTCTCATCAATCTTATCAACCAAATCATATATACTCACCAAGATCAATCACCAAGACAACTCTCAACCATATGTACAATATCACCAAGATGTGCATCAACCAAGCATAACACAACAACTCATAATCATCACCAAGATCAATATGTGCTTCTAATAATATACCAAGAGAAGTATGCTACATCATCCATAAACCAGTTGTCAAAAATACTACTAACAAGTGCCTCCAACCATGTACCAAGTATGTACCAATCATGCATCTACTACTCATCAACTATGATTCATCAAGATGTACCAACATCATCAAATATACACCTCATGTTTGTGCCAACTCATCAACTACTTGTCTCAACCATGTACCCAACATGTACCTCGACCAAAAGTCCTCATCAATTCCATCATCCAAATATGATTTATAACTCTGTAACATACCCGGTGTATATGATCACATACATACAAACCTTCCTTAACTTTAACAACAAGAGACTAGCATTTTCATCAAACTTTACTTTAGTCTCACATGACTAATTTTGGATTAGTCAACAACCCTAACTTGAAATAATCATAACTATGTACTTTCTATGAATAAAGATCTGAAAATAGTACACAATGTTCTTCGGTGTCTTTTATGCAATTCCTCCAGGTTTCACTACTTGGAACCTCTCAAAAAAGGATATATAGAAAAAATGGCGTACATTGTTGAATTATGGCTTATTCTAGAGAGCAAACTTGTAGAGTGTGCCCCGTATGAAATATTTGTTGTGTGGATCTGAAAATGGTACACAGAATATTATAGACTTTACTCTAACCAATAAATTTTGTCTTACTGAATTTGGATCTGTTATGAAGAAGTTATGATGTTTTTACCCAAAACACTTGTTTTAGACTAGTTTCAAGACTAGCCACAAACCCTATTTTACACGGATTGTAACTCCAAAAATACAACGACCCACAAGATAAAATTGTTATCATAGCTACTTGGATATGATTCCTCAATGACCTCCATATTTCTTGGTCTGAATCATTCTATAAAAAATGTTATTGCGAAAATGGTGAGACGACCTATAAATAACATACCTTAGAAAGCATCATCAAAACAATTTATACTCCCTTGAATTTCAGCCTTATTTACTTCACCTTCCCTCTGAAATTCTCTTTAGATATCCTTTGGTTACCTCAGTCACTTGTAGATATTCAATATGCTCAAGTGTGTTTTAAAATGAGAGACCCTTGCCTCTTATTTATACTTTTATGTAGCTTCCTGAAGGAGTTACCTTTTAACCATCTTAAACCATTTTCTTTGTTTTACCTTCTAACCATCTTAAACCATCTTAAACCACTTTATTTCAATTGAACTTTATATGCATAGGTAAATTTACCATTTATGTAGCTCCATCTAATTAAAACTTATAAAACAAAATTTTGAGCTATAAAGAAGCTTGGTCATGCATTCTCATTTAGTAACTTAGAACAGTCTATACCTTGCAAAATACAAGGAAAGATTTGTCTCTTTTGCACAACCACCCTTTTAAAACTTAGAATTGCAAAATAAACAACATGAGCAGGTCTATTGTGCTAAACTGCATCCCCAACAACTATCACAAATCAAATCTAAGGTATAATACAACACTGGGTTACTTTTTACAATAAATGTTTGCATTTCTAGGGTTTTACTATGCATCTTTTGCCTATTTTTGCACATAAGAGTCTTTTATGACTCTTAATGCAAAACTGACCTTAGTTTATCTCTTAAACCACCATCCTTTGATCATCAAAATGCCATCTATCTTTTTCAATAGAAATTATCATTTTTGGAGTATAAATGCACTAATAATTCTACAATCGGGTTTTACATATTGGAATGATCATTTACAAATTAAATCCTAAATTATTGATCCTTATCCAACTTTGGGCGTCCAGTTTAATATATCCAACTTTACTAATTTAGCACTTTGATTTTACAATGCAATTTCTATCCTTTATGCACACCAGGTAGGTTTATGTCTCAAAATGACAATATAAGTTTATAGACAAGTGTGAAATCACAAACTACATCTTATGCAAGATGAACCACCAAAGTTGGTTCAAGTTGGAGACTAGGGCTTGCATTCGAGGCTGGGGTAGTTTTCCCTTCAAATTTACATGAAATCCCAATTCTAGGTGCATGAAAGCAACCTCTCATGTTCTTCAATTTAACTTTAGATGCATAGGTAAATTTACCATTTATGTAACTCCATCTAATTTAAACTTATAAAATTACTTTTGGAGCTACAGGGAAGCTTGAACGTGCATTTTCATTTAGTAACATAGTACAATTTATACCTTGAAAAATACAAGGCAAACTTTACCTCTTTTGCACAACCACCCTTTTTAAACTTGCAATTTCAAAATCAACAACATGAGTAGGTCTTCTGAGATAAACCACATCCCCAACAATTGACACAACTCAAATCTAAGGTATAATACAACATCGGATTACATTTTACAAACAGGTTTTGTGTTTCCAGGGTTTTACTATGCATCTCTTAACTATTTTTTAACAGAAGAGTCTTTTATGACTCTTAATGAAAAACTAACCTTGGTTTATTTCCTAACCCACCATCCTCTGATTCATCAAAATTCCATGAATCTTTGTGCATAGAAATCATCCTTTCTGAAGTGTAAATGCACTACTAACTGTACAAACGGGTTATGCATATTGGACTGATCAATTTACAAATTAAATCCTAAATTATTGATCCTTAGCCAACTTTGGGTGTGCAATTTAATATAACCAACTTTACCAATTTGGCACTTTGGTTTTACAATGTAATTTCTTTCCTTAATTTGCACCAGGTAGGTTTGTGTCTCAAAATTCCAATATAAGTTTATAGACATATGTAAAATGACAAACCACAGCTTATGCAAGATGAACCACCAAAATTGACTCAAATTGGAGACTAAGAAAGGCATTTGAGGATAAGGTAGTTTTCCCTTCAAATATACATGAAATCCCAATTCTAGGTGCATGAAATCAACCTCTCATGTTCTTTAATTGAACTTTAGAGGCATAGGTAAATTTACCATTTATGTAACTCCATCTAATTAAAACTTATAAAACTACTTTTTGAGCTACAGGGAAGCTTGGGCATGCATTTTTATTTCGTCGCATAATAAGGTTTATACCTTGCAAATTACAAGGAAAACTTTGCCTCTTTTGTACAACCACCCTTTTTAAACTTTCAATTGCAAAATAAACAACATGAGCATGTCCACTATGATAAACCTTGTCCCAAACAACTTGCACAACTCAAATCTTAGGTATAATACAACATTGGGTTACTCTTTACAAACATTTCTTGCATTTCCAAGGTTTGAATATGCATCTCTTGCCTATTTTTGCACAGAATAGTCTTTTATGACTCTTAATGAAAAACTTTCATTGATTTATCTCCTAACCCACCATCCTTTGATTCATCAAAATGCCATGAATATTTGTGCATAGAAATCATCCTTTTTGGAGTGTAGATGCACTACTAATTGTAAAAATGGGTTATACATACTAGAATGATCAATTTACAAATTAAATCCTAAATTATTTATCCTTAGCCAACTTTGGGCGTGCAGTTTAATATAGGCAACTTTACCAATTTGGCACTTTGGTTTTACAATGCAATTTCTATCCTTTATGCACACCAGGTAGGTTTCTGTCTCAAAATGTCAATATATGTTTATAGACAGGTGTGAAATAACAAAATACATTTTATGCAAGATGAACTACCAAAGTTGGCTCAAATTGGAGACTAGAGTGTGCATTTGAGGGTGAGGCAGTTTCCCTTCAAATTTACATGAAATCTCAATTATAGGTGCTTAAAATCAACCTCTCATGTTCTTCAATTGAACTTTAGATGCATAGGTAAATTTACCATTTATGTAACTCCATCTAATTAAAACTTATAAAACAACTTATGGAGCTACATGTAAGCTTACACGTGCCTTTTCATTTAGTCACCTAGTACAGTTTATACCTTGCAAATTACAAGGAAAAATTTGTATCTTTTACAAAACCACCATTTTTAAATTTGCAATTGCAAAATAAACAACATGAGCAGGTCCATTATGATAAACCACATCTCCATAGACTTGCACAACTCAAATCTAAGGTATAATAAAACATTGGGTTACTTTTTACAAACAATGTTTGCATTTCCAAGGTTTTATTATGCATCTCTTGCATATTTTTTCACATAAGAGTCTTTTATGACTCTTAATGCAAAATTGACCTTGGTTTATCTTTTAACCCACCATCCTCTAATTCAAAAAAATTCCATGAATCTTTGTGCATAGAAATCATTCTTTTTGGAGAGTAAATGCACTAATAATTGTACAAACACGTTATACATATTTGAATGATCAATTTAAATATTAAATAATAAATTATAGATCCTTATCCAACTTTGGGCATGTAATTTAATAAAGCCAATTTTACTGATTTGGCACTTTGGCTTTACAATGCAATTTATATCATTTATGCTCACATGGTAGGTTTATGTATCAAAATGCCAATATAAGTTTATAGACAGGTGTGAAATCACAAACTATTACTTATGCAAGATGAACCACCAATGTTGGCTCAAATCGTAGACTATGGCGTGCATTTGACCATGAGGTTGATTTCCCTTCAAATTTACATGAAATCCCAATTCTAGGTGCATGAGAGAAACCTCTCGTGTTCTTCAATTGAAATTTAGATGCATAGGTAAAATTATCATTTATGTAACTCCATCTAATTAAAACTTATAAAACAACTTCTGGAGCTACATGGAAGCTTGGGCATGCATTTTCATTTAGTCACCTATTACAGTTTATACCTTGCAAATTTCAACGAACACTTTACCTCTTTTCCACAACCACCCTTTTCAAACTTGTAATTGCAAAATAAATAGCAAGAGAAGGTCCACTATGATAAACTACATCCCCAACAACTTGCACAACTCAAATCTAAGGTAAAATACAACATTGGGTTAATTTTTACAAACAATTTTTGCATTTCCAAGGTTTTACTATGCATCTCTTGACTATTTTTGTACAAAAGAGTCTTTTATGACTCTTAATGCAAAATTGACCTTGGTTTATCTCCTAACCCACTATCCTCTAATTCATCAAAATGGCATGAATCTTTGTGCATAGAAATATTCCTTTTTGGATTAATTTCACTACTAATTGTAAAAACATGTTATATATATTGGAATAATCAATTTACAAATTAAATCCTAAATTATTAATACATAGCCAAATTTGCGCGTGTAGTTTAATATAACCAACTTTACCAATTTGGCACTTTGGTTTTACAATGCAATTGCTATGCTTTATGCACACCAGGTAGGTTTATGTCTCAAAATGCCAATATAAGTTTGTAGACATGTGTGAAATAAAAAACTATAGTTTATAGGAGATGAACCACCAAAGTCGGATCAAATTGAAGAGTAGGGCATGCATTTGAGGCTGAGGTAATGTTTCCTTCAAATGTACATGAAATCCCAATTCTACGTGCTTGAAAGAAACCTCTTGTGTTCTTCAATTGAACTTTAGATGGATATGTAAATTTACCATTTATGTAACTCCATCAAATTAAAACTTATAAAACTACTTTTGGAGCTACAAGGAAGATTGGGCATGCATTTTCATTTAGTCACCTAGTATAGTTTATACCTTGCAAATTACAAGGAAATATTTGCCTCTTTTGCACAACCACCCTTTTTAAACTTGCAATTTCAAAATAAACAACATGAGTAGGTCCACTATGATAAACCGCATCCCCAACAACTTTCACAACTCAAATCTAAGGTATAATACAACATTGGGTTACTTTTTACAAACGGTTTTTGAATTTCCAGGGTTTTACTATGCATCTCTTGCATATTTTTACACAGAAGAGTCTTTTATGACTCTTAATGCAAACATGACCTTGGTTTATTTCCTAACCCACCGTCCTCTAAATCATCAAAATGCCATGAATCTTTGTGCATAGAAATCATCATTTTTGGAATGTAAAAGAACTACTAATTGTACAAACGAGTTATACATATTAGAATGATAAATTTACAAATTAAATCCTAAATTATTGATCCTTAGCCAAATTTGGGTGTCCAGTTTAATATATCCAACTTTACCAATTTGGAACTTTGATTTTACAATGCAATTTCTATCCTTTATGCACACCAAGTAGGTTTATCTCTCAAAATGACAATATAATATTATAGACATGTGTGAAATCACAAACTACAGCTTATGCAAGATGAACCACCAAAGTTGGTTCAAGTTGGAGACTAGGGCCTGCATTCGAGGTTGAGGCAGTTTTCCCTTCAAATTTACATGAAATCCCAATTCTAGGTGCATGAAAGCAACCTCTCATGTTCTTCAATTGAAATTTAGATGCATAGGTAAATTTACCATTTATGTAACTCCATCTAATTAAAACTTATAAAATTATTTTTGGAGCTACATGGAAGCTTGGGCGTGCATTTTCATTTAGTAACGTAATACAATTTATACCTTGAAAAATACAAGGCAAACTTTACCTATTTTGCACAACCACCCTTTTTAAACTTGCAATTGCAAAATCAACAACATGAGAAGGTCTACTATGATAAACCACATCCCCAACAATTGACACAACTCGAATCTAAGGTATAATACAACATTGGGTTACTTTTTACAAACAGGTTTTGCATTTCCAGGGTTTTACTATGCATCTCTTGCCTATTTTTGAACAGAATAGTCTTTTATGACTCTTAATGCAAAACTAACCTTGGTTTATGTCCTAACCCACCATCCTCTGATTCATCAAAATTCCATGAATCTTTGTGCATAGAAATCATTCTTTTTGGAGTGTAAATGCCTTACTAATTGTACAAACGAGTTATACATATTGGACTGATCAATTTACAAATTAAATCCTAAATTATTGATCCTTAGCCAACTTTGGGCGTGCAATTTAATATAACCAGCTTTACCAATTTGGCACTTTGGTTTTACAATGTAATTTCTTTACTTAATTTACACAAGGTAGGTTTGTGTCTCAGAATGCCAACATAAGTTGATAGACATATGTAAAATCACAAACCACATCTTATGCAAGATGAACCACCAAAATTGGCTCAAATTGGAGACTAAGGAAGGCATTTGAGGCTAAGGTAGTTTTCGCTTCAAATATACATGAAATCCCAATTCTAGGTGCATGAAATCAACCTCTCATGTTCTTTAATTAAACTTTAGATGCATAGGTAAATTTACCATTTATGTAACTCCATCTAATTAAAACTTATAAAAATATTTTTTGAGCTACAGGGAAGTGTAACACCCCACCTAGCTAAGGACAACTACTCAGTCAACCGGTGAAAAAATTTTATTTTTTTTATTTTTCTTTTAAGTTGAAGTGTGTGCGCGTGTGCAGAAGAAAACAACCCCCTCGACTCTACGTCAACACTCGAACCGACAGGACGCAAGTAAGACGAACACAATCGAGACGACCCGACCTATCCTAGCGACGACAAGAAGCAACGCCCCCGAACAGGAGGCAGCAACTAAAGGCTATAGGCGGAGACAGACACCAAGGGTTAGGCACAGTACTGTCACAGAAGGAAGGATCCGTCGGTAGAGTCGCAGTAGTGGAACTGTGCCTTTAAACAGCCCGAGACTACTGATACGGCTCAGATGTGTCGCAAGAGTGGAACTGTGCCTTTAAACAGCCCGAGACTCTTGATACGGCACTAGATTCCTTCCTCCGGATTACACACAGGCAAACATACTAGGCTACAAGAGGAGTCTATATCTCGCCCGACACGAACATGCTGCGCAAAACGCTACCACCCAGTACTACAATCAGGGACAAGCTGTGAGCGCTGGCGCTTGCAAATAAAACCTTGCCAATGGAATTCCATTTAAACATCAGTAGCATGACAAACCAACATCATCTTCAACATCACAATTAAACCAACGATAACACCGCGATCTCATTCATATTAATATTAAACATCAACACTAGCATTCAGTTAACATAATTAACCTCGCATCCTA
>SNQJ01S0007637.1:182731-235664 GCA_010110895.2 Picea sitchensis
TTCTCAGCAGACTTGAGTGGTAGCTCAGCCTTGGAGGCGAGCTGAGAAGCTAGTTACTCTCTGATTGTGTGTGGCCCCTTTGCGGCTCGGGGGGTTGAGGGGGAAGAAGAGTACCCCTAGCGTTTGGCTGGGAGGTACCGGTGAGTTCATTGCGGTCGGCAAGCAGGAGTAGGAGCGGTAGGAGCACAGGAATCGTGGCGGCAAGCGAATAAGGCCAAGGTATGTTCCTGAACTAGTAGAGTAGAATGCATAAGTGATTTACTGCTGCGATTATGGTTGTATTGTTTTGGACTACTGTTTCTTTGTCCTTCATACTCTGTAAGAAAAAAATGGGGGTATTTCAGAAGATTTTTGCTTCTATAACAGCGTAGTTGAGGGTTTCTGGTAAATGGCTGTGGGTTTTCGTTATTTCGTTTTTACCTTTCCATAGGAGGCATCCCCGTAGAACATGGAGCGATTTTTCTTTCTGTGGGTGTCGAGTTATACAATGGGCGTTTCTCTTTCGTTGGGTTTTCATTTGTACTGCGGGAAAATCTTCTGTTTGGGGCATTTTTGTTATACTGTGGGTATTTTACCTTGGTCATTTTCATTCATTTGGTGGGCGAGATTATTTATATACCGTGAAGCCTTCCCAGGTTGGGCGTTTTCCTTGATACCGTAAACCATTCTTGTTTGGGGCGTATTTTTCACCCGCAGTGAGCAATTTCCTACTGGGTAGTTGATCACACACAATGGGCGTTTGGCAACGGTTCCTGGGCATGGTAGCATTCGATTTCTGGGCATTTTTATCCACGGTGTATGGAGCGATTGAGCTTTTACTCTGCATCTTAATGCTTTACAGTTGCAGTCATAAGGGTCTGCGTTGGTCTGAGTTTGATGTACCAAAAATTTGCTTCCATATCTCTGCGTTTTAATGTATCTGTTTTCAATATCGCTGCGTTAACTTTTCCATTTAATAAGTGTGTTTCATTCCTATGGATCCATTATCATATTAAAGTTGTGTTCAATATTAGCATTCAAATTTAGGGTTTCATATCACCGTTTAATGAAATTGTTTTATTATTGTTGTTCAATATTATTATTCAATATTGCTGTTAGATATTGTTGTTCAACGTTGTTGTTCAATATTATTATTCAATATTGTTGTTCAACATTGCTGTTTCAATATTGTTGTTCAATATTACTATCCTGGTTTCATTAATGTTGTCCAATGTTCTGGTCAATACAGGCGGTTAATGATAGGGTTATATTATCCCTTTAATGTTGGGTTGACCTTATCATTTAACATCATGGTTGATCATTGCCGCTCAATAGCATGGTTAATATGCATGTTTTAAACTCGGGTTATAATGGCGTGGGGACAAGGTGACAATTCTGGTTATACGATATCGACCTTCCATTGTGACAATGGCATTGAGAGTCCTCACACCACCGTCATTCTATTCAAATATTAGCAGAGCCATTCACTGTACACATTCGGTAATCCTTCAGAGTCTGCTTATTTTTATCCTACAGGAATCTTTCCTTGCTTGGGCGGGCATCGACTCGTTTATTAATCCAGTAAAGGCCGCACGGGTTTTATGTATCAATCAACCCATAGTCTAGCACTTGTTCTGTCTATCAACGTCGGGTTCAAGATCTGTTATAAGCAATTACTCATTCCAGTATTGTTGTTATGTCTGTTAATAGTCTGCTCATGAACCAGCACTGTCATGTTATCCATTACCAGCAGGCGTCCCGATTTGTAAATGAATTTATACTTTTATAAATTCAAGAAAACTTTCTTTTGGAAAAAATACCCGGTTATAATCATGCCGCTCATTACAATTAAGGTTTGTTATCGTTTAGCCTTGGTTTTCCACCCTTTTAAAAAAAAAAATTAAAATCTTCCCTGTATGAAGGATCGTGTCTTTACCGTCCTTGTATTTCCGTGGAGCCTGCGCAACGTGCCCTAAGGGATTGCTAGAACCCCTTCTCCTCCATGGCATGTAAAACGGTGTTGGGTTGTTGTGCCGTTGAAATGGGTAGCGTGATGAGTGGCCACCGTTCGCCAGGTAGCCGTCACTAACCTGTGTTGGGAAGTGAGCTGAACTCCAGCTTTTCCACCTCAACGCTCAGAATTTAGGGTTGGGTGCAATAAATGTGGGCGTAGGTATTGGAACGCTAACTTTGTGCCTAACAATAAAGATCTTATTTATTGTTACTCAAGTGATTTTTCACTAGTTAATTCCTGATTATGTCACAGCAGGGTTAGTTATTACCAGTGATTAATTGATATTTAATTATTGTTATTCAAATGATATCTATTGGGTTATTAATAATTATGTCTTAGCGAGGTCATTATTGCTGGAAATTAATTGCATTATGGTTTATATAAAAGGGGACATGGCTTTTTTTACATGGATTTAGTTTTTGTAGTTTTCCCTGTTAGCATTAACCCTAAATTCCTTATTTTATTTGAATAATTGAGACGTGAAGGTAATGATAAGATAGGCATAATTTAATAGGCATGATGTTAATACTTGTTATATGCTTATATGTTAATAGCTTTTAAATTTGAATGCCATTGACCATACTTGTATAAATGTTAATACCGATATGGTTATAAGTGCAATATTGATATTGGCTTTCACATAATATTGGCTTCCACATATTTATAATATACTAGTTATAGGCCATGTTAATAATAGGCATTCATTGATTAATTGTTATAGGTTTATGTGTTAATATTGTTTAAATTGGGTACAATGATAATAATTGTAAAATAGAATATTAATATTGGTTAAAGCCGCAATTTTAATATTTGCTTAACGGCAATAGTAATGCTTGTTAAAATGGCAATATTAATAATTTGTTTTATTACCTTGGTATTAATCGTTTAAATTGCAATAATAAGGTTGTATAATTTGCCAGGGCAATAATGATGCATGAGAATTAATATTTGAGTAATTGCCATGATATTACTTGTTAATTTGCAATAATCAGGTTGTTTTAAATTGTGAGGGAATTGATGATGGTGGATTCGCAATTTTAATAGTTGTTTTATTTCCATGATATTACTTGTTAACTTGCAATGATAAGGTTGTTTTAATTGCCAGGGAATTGATGATGGTTGATTCGCAATTTAATATTTGTTTAATTGCCATGAAATTACTTGTCAAGTTGCAATACTAAGGGTCGTTTTATTTTGCAAGGTCAATGATGATGGGTGAGTCGCAATGTTATATTTTTTAATTGAACTGTTCGGGATGATGTCTAAGACTGCTAGGTTTTTTTTCGTTAAATTGAAGCGTTGGTGATAGGGTCTTCGTAGATTAATAATAGTTAATGGAGCATTTGATCCTGATTGATGTCTTCAGGACTCAATAGGAGTGGGTAGTTATTAGAGTCCTCCTGACTTGCATCTCCGTAGAGGTCATGATTGTCCCTGATTTTTCAATACTCGGTGGTATCGTAGTGCGTAGTTTGTTCGTGTCGGGCGGGATATAGACACCTCTCGTAGCTTAGTATTTATGACTGTGTGTAATTCGGTGGAAGGGATCCAGTGTCGTATCAAGAGTCTCGGGCTGTTTAAAGGCACAGTTCCACTCTTGCGACACACTCTGAGCCATATCAGTAGTCTCGGGCTGTTTAAAGGCACAGTTTCCACTATTGCGCCTCTACTTTTTATTCTTTCATTCCGTGACGGTACTGTACCTAACCCCCGGTGTCTGTTTCTACTTACAGCTTCTATTTGCACGCCTTAGGTCAAGGGGCGTTTATTTCTTGTTGTCACTGTGATATGTCGGGTCGTCTTGAATGTGTTCTCCTTAATTGCGTCTTGTTGGTTCGAGTGGTGACGTAGAGTCGAGGGGGTTGTTTCTTCTACACGCGCGCACACACTTTAAACAAACAAAAAAAAAAATTGCACATGTTTTCGGAGTTGTTGTCGTAACCCGGAGGGGTGTTACACCAAGTAGGTTTATGTCTCAAAATTCCAATATAAGTTTATAGACATGTGTGAAATCAAAAACTATAGTTTATGCGAGATGAACCACCAAAGTCGGCTCAAATTGAAGACTAGGGTGTGCATTTGAGGCTGAGGCAATTTTTCCTTCAAATTTACAAGAAATCCCAATTCTAAGTGCTTGAAACAACCTCTTGTGTTCTTCAATTGAACTTTAGATGGATAGGTAAATTTACCATTTATGTAACTCCATCAAATTAAAACTTATAAAACTACTTTTGGAACTACAAGGAAGATTAGGCATGCATTTTCATTTAGTCACCTAGTATAGTTTATACCTTGCAAATTACAAGGAAATATTGTCCTCTTTTGCACAAACACCCTTTTTAAAATTGCAAGTGCAAAATAAACAACATGAGTAGGTCTACTATCATAAACCACATCCCCAACAACTTGCACAACTCAAATCTAAGGTATAATACAACATTGGGTTACTTTTTACAAACGGTTTTTGCATTTCCAGGGTTTTACTATGCATCTCTTGCATATTTTTACACAGAAGAGTCTTTTGTGACTCTTAATGCAAACATGACCTTGGTTTATCTCATAACCCATTGTCCTCTGATTCATCAAAATGCCATGAATCATTGTGCATAGAAATCATCCTTTTTGGAGTGTAAAAGAACTACTAATTGTACAAATGAGTTATACATATTAGAATGATCAATTTACAAATTAAGTCTTAAATTATTGATCCTTAGCCAAATTTGGGCGTGCAGTTTAATATAGTCAACTTTACCAATTTGGCACTTTGATTTTACAATGCAATTTCTATCCTTTATGCACACCACGTAGGTTTATGTTTCAAAAAAGAAATATAAGTTTATAGACAGGTGTGAAATCACAAACTATAGCTTATGCAAGATGAACCACCAAAGTTGGCTCCAATTGGAGACTATGGCGTGCATTTGAAGCTGAGGTAGTTTTCCCTTCAAACTTGCATGAAATCCCAATTTTAGGTGCCTGAAAGCAACCTCTCATGTTTTTTAATTGAACTTTAGATGCATAGACAAATTTAACATTTATGTAATTCCATCTAATTAAAACTTTTAAAACAATGTTTGGAGCTACAAGGAAGCTTGGGCATGCATTTTCAATTAGTCGCCTAGTATAGTTTATACCTTACAAATTGCAAGGTAAACTTTGTCTCTTTTGCACAACCACCCTTTTTAAAATTACAATTGCAAAATAAACAACGTGAGCATGTACAATATGATAAAAGACATCCCCAACAACTTGCACAACTCAATTCTAAGGTATAATACAAATTTGGGTTACTTTTTACAAACAGTTTTTGCATTTCCAGGGTTTTACTATGCATCTCTTGCCTATTTTTGCATAGAAGAGTATTTTATGACTCTTATCACAAAACTGACATTGATTTATCTCCTAACCCAACATCCTCTGATTCATCAAGATCCCATGAATATGTGTGCATGAAAATCATCCTTTTTGGAGTGTAAATGCACTACTAATTGTACAAATGGGTTATACATATTGGAATTGATCAATTTACAAATTAAATCTTAAATTATTGATCCTTATCCAACTTTGGGCGTGCAGTTTAATATATACAACTTTACCAATTTGGAACTTTGGTTTTACAATGCAATTTATATCCCTTATGCTCACCAGGTAGGTTTATGTCTCAAAACGCCAATAAACGTTTATATCTAGATGTGAAATCACAAACTACAACTTATGCAAGATTAACCACCAATGTTTCCTCAAATTGGAGACTAGACGGTGTATTTGAGGTTGAGGCAATTTTCCCTTCAAATTTACATGAAATCCCAATTCTAGGTGCATGAAAGAAAGCTCTTGTGTTCTTCAATTGAACTTTAGATGCATAGGTAAATTTACCATTTATGTAACTCCATCTAATTAAAACTTATAAAATAACTTTTGGAGCTACAGGGAAGCTTGGACATGCATTTTCATTTAGTCACCTAGTATAGTTTATACCTTGCAAATTAAAAGACAAACTTTACGGTTTATCATAGTGGATCTGTTCATGTTGTTTATTTTTCAATTGCAAGTTTAAAAAGGGTGGTTTTGCAAAAGAGACTTGTCTCTTTTGCAAAACCACCCTTTTTAAACTTGCAATTGAAAAATAAACAACATGAACAGATCCACTATGATAAACCACATCCCCAACAACTTACACAACTCAAATCTAAGGTATAATAAAACATTGTGTTACTTTTTACAGACATTTTTTTCTTTTCCATGGTTTTACAATGCATCTCTTGCCTATTTTTGTACAGAAGAGTATTTTATGACTCTTAATGCAAAATTAACCTTGGTTTATCTCCTAACCCACCATCCTATGATTTATCAAAATTCAATGAATCTTTCTGCATAGAAATCACCCTTTTTGGAGTGTAAATGCACTACTAATTGTAAAAACATGTTATACATATTGGAATGATCAATTTACAAATTAAATCATAAATTATTAATCCTTAGCCAACTTTGGGCATGCAGTTTAATATAGCCAACTTTACTGATTTGGAACTTTGGTTTTACAATGTTATTTCTATCATTTATCCACACCATGTAGGTTTATGTCTCAAAATGATAATATAAGTTTATAGTCAAGTGTGAAATCACAAACTACAACTTATGCAAGATGAACCACCAAAGTTGGCTCAAATTGGAGACTAGAGCATGCATTTGAGGCTAAGGCAATTTTCCCTTCAAATTTACATGAAATCCCAATTCTAGCTGCTTGAAAGCAACCTCTCATGTTCTTCAATTGAACTTTAGATTCATAGGGTAAATTTGCCATTTATGTAAATTTATCCAATTAAAACTTATAAAAATATTTTTTGAGGTACAGGGAAGCTTGGGCGTGCATCTTAATTTAGTCACCTAGTACAGTTTATACCTTGCAAATTACAAGGAAAACTTTGTCTCTTTTGCACAACCACCCTTTTTAAACTTACAATTGCAAAATAAACAACATGAGCATGTCTATTATGATAAACCACATCCCCAACAACTTACACAACTCAAATCTAAGGTATAATACAACATTGGGTTACTTTTTACAAACATTTTTTGCATTTCCTGGGTTTTAATATGCATATCTTGCATATTTTTGCACAGAAGAGTCTTTTACGACTCTTAATGCAAAACCGACATTGGTTTCTCTCATAATCCACCATCCTCTGATTCATCAAAATGCTATGAATCTTTGTGCATAGAAATCATCCTTTTTGGAGTGTAAATGCACTACTAATTGTACAAATAGGTTATACATATTGGAATGATAAATTTACAAATTAAATCCTAAATTATTGATCCTTATCCAACTTTGGCCAGACAGTTTAATATAGCCAACTCTACCAATTTTGCACTTTGGTTTTTGATCCAAAATGGATCCAGGAAGGCCTAAAAATCAAAGTTCTCATAATCGTATGAAACTAGCGCCATTGCGCTCGGCTCATCGCATTGATTATGGCCATGTAATTTTTTTCGCAAATGGGCGTCGTATGCCAAAGATATCGCGTTCTGATTGATTTCCCAAAAAGGGAAAAAGTCAAACTGGTCAAAGTCAACAGGTCGTATTGTTGATGTCAGCAGTATGACAAGTGACATCAGCATGACGTCAGAAGGACATATGGTAGCACCAGGAGGTGACATGCGTCACTCAGTTTTGGCATTTTTGGGTTGAGTTGGACCATTGCGGAATTAGCACATGGCAGTGTAGGACATAACACATGGCAAGCCATACATGACGTGGCCCAATGACAGGCTGCCATGTGGCAATACGGATGACAAGTGGTTTTACAGATGTTGATGTGGCGGGGTGAATTAGTTGTACGAATGTTGACGTGGCAAGGTGATTGGGCAGTACGTATGTTGACATGGAAACTAACTGGGCAAGTGACTTGGAAATGCAGACGCTGATGTGGCAAGACACGTGGTTGTACGGCGGTGACATGGAAGCTCATTTTGCATGCTAATTGTACCGTAAGGATGAATCACGGGGCAACACATGGCCTAATCAAAGGGTGCCACATGGCACTCCGAATTTAGCCAATGTTGGCTAGACCAAAAAAAGTTTGTTACCCGCGGGAATTGAGCACCAGACCTTCACATGCACAAAGCTTTTGAAACTACTGGCGGACTGTTCGAGCTACACAGTTGGGTCTTAACCCCTATATGGAACCTTGGTGTTGTGTTATGGATTGGGATGGAGATTTGGGGATAAGCCTCGATCAGAGGAGGGCTTGTCCATATGACTAGAGCACGTGACCAAGAGCTAGACCAGGGGCTACAGTTGTCTGGAGGGCATGTGGAGTGCTAGGCCATGCATGCGACCAGAGCGAAGGCTAAGGACCAAAGGCTTATCCATTGAATAGGAGCATGACCCATCCCTTGGCCATATGGCACACCCCATATGCCCAGGAGCCTGGAGAAAGGGGGTTGCGCCCTGATATTTTCCCAATCTGGGCTTTTAAACCTTATAATATGATTTTTATTGATTTTTAATGCTGATTTCGGTGGATTTTGCCCAAAATTGAGGATCTTGAGCCCTTTTTGAGGCCATATCTTGGGAGGAAGTTTGGAGGAGGATAACAACTCAAAATATATATAAACCAAAGGTTCTTATCAGCATTTGGAGGTTCATATTGACAGAATGATGATGATTTTATGAAGCTTGAATCCATTTTTATGCAGGGAAGCCATTGAGGAAGTGAACTTTGCGGGTCAATTCCGAGAGCTACGTCAACCTTTTTCAATGTCGTCGGTTGTGTTGGATTCTTGAGGTCCAGAAGAACAAAGCCAAACCAATTTTTAATCCTTTTGACACTCTTATGATGTACTTTTGAAGCATTGAAGAGAAATAAGAAAGCCTCACCCTTTGAGACAAAGGCCGAGAGACATAGGCAATCTTGTTGAACTTCGTTAACAAATTTGTTGTTATGGTTTGTTTTTCTTTGTTCTTATATTATGATCTACATTTATTTATGATGCCTACTATAATCTCTCATTAATTTCTTCTTCTTTCATTAATTCCTAATTGGTAATTGAACACATGCTTAAAACTTAGCCAAGTCTTTAAAGATCAATTTTGGATCAAGTGGTATCAAAGCAGGTTGACAGTTGGTTGTTTGAGTTTGCATGATTACCAGGGAAAAGATGAGTCATGGTGAAGAAAATTTTGTAGAAGGGGATCCTGAGATTGGATCAAGAAAGAGGTCTTCTCAAAGGGAGAAGATGGCATCTGAAGAAGGAATGTCTTGGAATGATATCAAGTTTCAAAAGACATTTTTTTCCATGTCTGAGATGGTAAAAGTCGTATATAACGATTACTTGGAACAGAAGAGGCCTTTCCAAGGGGAATCTTCAAAACAAGACAAAAGTGAAGAAGGAGAGGATCCTCCTAAACCTCATCCTTCACCTCCTTCTTCTCCATCATCTTCTTCTTCTTCAAGTACAAGTTCAAAATCCATCGCAAGAAAACATTCCCATAAACATAAACATGATATGCCTTTACTTAAGCTTGATGTGAAATTTGAATTCCCCGTGTGTGATGGTGAAGTCAATGTTGAGGGGATTGATAGTTGGGTCAGACATATGGAATTCTATTGCAAGGTGCAACAAATCAAGGATGAGGCAACCCAAATCAAGTTGGCATCACTTTGTCTTGCAGGCACAACACTCATCTAGTGGAAGAGTAAGTTGCAAAATGGCACGTTGCAAGTTGGTAATGTATTTCCATCATGGAAAGATTTTGTTTTTTCACTTAGAATGGAATTGTATCCTTTGGGTTATAAGGAGAAGGATTTAATTGAATGTAAAAGTCTTAAACAAAGAAAATGGAAAACATGGAAAGAATACATAGATGAATTTCGTAAGATGGAATTAGTGTTCAATATTCCATTACATACCCAAGAAACTCTTATGAAGTATATAGGAGGTTTACCTGCACATATTCATAACACTGTATTTATGTGTGGACATACTAATATTGATGAGGTTTATGTTCAAGAAACATACATTTAAGGAGGGAAAACAGGAGTTGGTGTATCAGGGGAATCATCTTCAAGGAAATAGGACAAAAGAAAGGGGAATGGAAAGAAAGCAAATCCAATGACAAGAAAGGAAGAGAAACTCTCTTGCAAGCATTGCAAGAAAGAAGGGCATGATGATGACCATTGTGGAAATTGCACCCATAGAAGAGACCAAAGTGGTTCAAAGAAAGGAAGGGGAGGCAAACAGTTGCAACAGAAACACAGCCAATAGACTTGGAATATGATTCAAGTGATGAGACTAAAATCACAACAGTTAGTTTGACAGGTAAAATTGGTGATGGATATGATTCTAGATGTAAATTGTTTCACATAAGGGTGATAATGAAATATACTAAGATTGATGCATTGATAGATAGTGGATCTCAATATAACTTGATTTCAAAGGAAGTGGTTAAACAATTGGGATTGAAAACTAAGCTACATCATAAACCTTACTCACTTAAATGGATAAGAAACAATCATAAATTGCACATAACAAAGAAATGCACTCTAATGTTTGCAATTTCATCAAAGTTTGTGGATGAGGTAACATATGATGTGGTGCCACTCAATGAATGTGGAATGGTCTTAGGTATCCCTTATTTGAATGATCACAAAACAATCTTCAACAAGGAACATAATCAATATCACTTAACTAAAGAAGGCAATGAATATATTGTACATGCTCATCACATAAAAGCAAATAAATCTCTTCAAACAATGGAACAATTAAGAAAGCCAGCTTATGCAAGAAACACACCTATAAATGTGCCAAGTAAAGAAATTGATCTTAAGCATGAACATGAGATGGTTGTAGAATGGAAGTTCAATCATACTTTGCTTCAAGATAAGCTAATGTTGTGCAAGCACTTCAAATATATTAGCTCATTTGGACTCATATTTCTGATGTTATCATTGCTAATGTTTTCAACATGGATGGTAGTGGCTTCAGTAATATGTGAAAGAGAACAAGTGGCTAACAATATGTTGTCAGTTGTCATGCTTGTTTTGCAATTGATTATGATGAGACATGTGCACAGGACAGAGTTTAAAGACAAAGGACAAGTGGGTTGGCTATCCCGCACTTGATGACTGGTTAATACCCTTTTGGAGGACCAAAAGGCCTTAGTGGGGAGGCATGATCCAAAATGGATCTAGGTAGGCCTAAAAATCAAAGTTCTCATAATCAGATGAAACTAGTACCATTGCATATGGATCATCGTGTTGATTCTGTCCATATAATGTTTTTCTAAAATGGATGTCGTATGCGAAAGATATCGCATTCTGATCAATTTCCCAAACAGGAAAAAAGCCAAATTGTTCAAAGTCAATAGGTCGTACTGCTAATGTCATCAGTATGAAACGTGACATCATCATGACATCATGATCATGTCAGCAGGACATGTGGCATCACCAGGAGGTGACACGTGTCACTTAGTTTTGACATTGCCGGGCTAAGTTGGACCAGTCTGGAATTGACACATGGTAGTGTAGGACATGACACATGGCAGTATGTACGTGGAGTGGCCCAATGATGGGCTGACATATGGCAGTGTGGAAGATAGGTTGTTGTATGAATGTTTACATTGCAAGGTGACTGGGATGTATGGATGTTGACGTGGCAGGGTGACTAGGTAGTACGGATGTTGACGTGACAACTGACTAGGTAGGTGACTTGGCAGTACAGACGCTGACGTGGCACAACACGTGGTTGTATGTCGGTGAAGTAGCAGTTGACTGTGCATGCTGACTATACCATACGAGTGAATCATAGGGAGACACATGGCCCAATCAGAGGGTGCCACGCAACACCCTAGATTTAGCCAATGTTGGCTAGAACAAAAAAACTTTGTTACCCGCGAGAATTGATCACCCGACTTCCACCTCCACAAATCGTTCAAAACCACCGGCGGACCGTCTGGGTTACACAATTGGGTCTTAACCCCTATCTAAAACCTTGGCATTTTATTATGGATTGGGCCGGAGGTTTGGGGATAAGCCTTGATCGAAGGGGGATAATCTGTATGACCAGATCCCACGACTAGGAGCTAGACCACGTGCTACAACTATTTGGAAGGCGCATGGAGTGTTAGGCTAGGCCACATGGCCATGCATGCAACCAGAGCGGGGGCTAAGGACCAGGGGCTTATCCATTGAATAGGAGCGTGAACCATCCCTTGGACATATGGCGCGCCCCATATGCCCAGGATCCCGGAGAAATGGGATTGTGCCATAATATTTTCCCAATTTGGGTTTTTTAACCTTATAATATGATTTTAATTGATTTTTAATGCTGATTTTGGTGGATTTTGCCCAAAATTGAGGATTTGGAGCCCTTTTTGAGGCCAGATCTCGGGAGGAAGTTGGGAGGAGTATACCAACTCAAAATATATATAAACGAGAGGTTCTTATCAGCATTTGGAGGTTCATATTGACATAATGGTGATGAGTTTATGAAGCTTGAAGCCATTTTATGTAGGGAATCCATTGAGGAAGTGAACTTTGTGGGCCAGTTTCAGGAACTATGCTCAACCTTTTTCAGTGTCATCAGTTGTGTTGAATTCTTGAGGTTGAGAAGAACATAGCCAGACCATTTTGTAATCATGTTGACACTTTTATGATGTACATTTGAAGAATTGAAGAGAAATAAGAAAGCCTCACCCACTGAGAGAAAGGCTCGGATACGTAGGAAATCTTGTCAAACTCCATTAACAACTTTGTTGTTATGGTTTGTTTTTCTTTGTGCTTATATTTTGATCTACATTTATTTATGATGGTTGCTATAATCTCTCATTAATTTCTTCTTATTTCATTAATTCCTAATTGGTAATTGAACACATGCTTAAAACTTATCCAAGTCTTTAAAGATCAATTTCGGATCAAGTGGTATCAAAGCAGGTTGACAGTTGGTTGTTTGAGTTTGCATGATTTCCAGGGAAAATTTGAGTTCTGTTGAAGGAAATATTGTAGAAGGGGATCCTGAGATTGGATCAAGAAAGAGGAATTCTCAAAGTGAGAAGATGGAATTTGAAGAAGGAATGTCTCAGAATGAGATCGAATTTCAAAAGCCATTTTTTTCCATGTCTGAGATGGTAAAAGTCTTATATGATGATTACTTGGAACGGGAGAGGACTTTCCAAGGGGAATCTTAAAAACAAGACAAAATTGAAGGAGAGTATCCTCCTTCACCTCCTTCTTCCATCATCTTCTCCTTCTTTAAGTAAAATTTCGAAATCCACCGCAAGAAAACATTCCCATAAACATAAACATGATATGCTTTTAATTAAGCTTGATGTGAAATTTGAATTTCCCATGTATGATGGTGAAGTCAATGTTGAGGGGATTGATAACTGGGTAAAATAGATGGAAGTTTATTGCGGTGTGAAACAAATCAAGGATGAGGCAACCCAAATCAAGTTGGCATCACTTCATCGTGCAGGCACAACACTCATATGGTGGTAGAGTAAGTTGCAAAATGGCACGCAACAAGTTGGTAATGTATTTCCATCATGGAAATATTTTGTTTTTTCACTTAGAAAGAAATTATATCCTTTGGGTTATAAGGAGAACGCTTTAATTGAATGGCAAAGTATTAAACTAAGAAAAGGGAAAATAGTGCAAGAATACACAAATGAATTTCATAAGATGGCATTAATGTTAAATATTCCATTACATACCCAAGAAATTCATATAAAGTATATAGGAGGTTTACCTGCACATATTCGTAACACTGTATTTGTGTTTGGACCTACAAACCTTGATGAGGTTTTTGTTCAAGAAACATACATTCAAGCAGGGAAAACAGGAGTTGGTGTATCATGGGAATTATCTTCAAGGAAAGAGGACAAAAGAAAGGGGAATGGAAATAAAGCAAATTCAACGACAAGAAAGGAAGAGAAGCTCTCTTGCAAGCAGTGAAAGAAAGAAGGGCATGATGATGACCATTGCTGGAAATTGCACCCAGAGAAGAGACCAAAGTGGTTCAAATAAAGGAAGGGGAGGCAAACAGTTGCAACAACAACATGGCCAACAAACTTGGGATATGATTCAGGTGATGAGACTAAAATCACAGCAGTTGGTTTGCAGGTAAAATTGGTGATGGATATGATTATAGATGCAAATTGTTTCACATAAGGGTGATAATGAAACATACTAAGATCGATACATTGATAGATAGTGGATCTCAATATAACTTGATTTCAAAGAAAGTGGTTAAACAATTGGGATTGACAACTAAGCTACATCATAAACCTTACTCACTTAAATGGATAACCAACAATCATAAATTGCGCATAACAAAGCAATGCACTTTAAAGTTTGTAATTTCATCAAAGTTTGTGGATTAGGTAACATGTGATGTGGTGCCACTCAATGAATGTGGAATGGTCTTAGGAAGCCCTTATTTGTATGATCAGAAAGCAATCTTCTACAGGGAACAAAATCAATATCACTTAGCTAAAGAAGGCAATGTATATGTTGTACATGCTCATCACATAAAATAAAATCAATCTCTTTAAAAAATGGAACAAGTAAGGAAGGCATCTTATGCAAGAAACACACCTATAATTGTGCCAAGTAAAGCAATCGATCTTAAGCATGAACATGAGATGGTTGTAGAATGGAAGTTCAATCATATGTTGCTTCAAGATAAGCTAATGTCATGAAAGAACTTCAAACATATTAGCTCATTTTCAGTCATATTCCTGATGTTATCATTGCTAATTATTTCAACATGGATGATAGTGACTTAAGTAAGATGTGAAAGAGTACAAGTGGGTAACAATATGATTTCATTCATCATGGTTGTTTTGCAATTGATTATGATGAGACAGGTCCATAGGACAGAGTTTAAAGACAAAGGACAAGTGGGGTGGCTATCCTGCACTTGATGACTGGTTAATACCCTTTTGGAGGACCAAAAGGTCTTAGTGGGGAGGCATGATCCAAAATGGATCCAGGAAGGCCTAAAAATCAAATTTCTTAGAATCGGATGAAACCAATGCCATTGTGTCCAACTCATTGCATTAATTTCGACCATATATATATTTTGAAAATGGGCGCCATATGTGAAAGATATCGCATTCTGATCGATTTCCCAAACATGAAAAAGTTAAACTGGTCAAAGTCAACATGATGTATTGCTAACATCAACAGTGCTATAGGCGACGTCATGATGACGTCAGTGGGACACGTGGCAGCACCAGGAGGTGACACATGTCACTTAGTTTTGGCATTTTTAGGTTGAGTTGGACCAATACAGAATTGACACATGGAAGTGTAGGATGTGACACATGGCATTCCATACGTGACGTATCCCAATGACATGCTAACACGTGGCAGTACGGATGATAGGTGGTTGTACGAACGTTGACGTGGTGGGGTGAATGGGTTGTATGGATGTTGACGTGGCATGGTGATTGGGAAGTATGGATTTTGACGTGGTAGCTGACTGGGTAGGTGACTTAGCAATACAGGCACTGACGGGGAATGGCACGGGGTCATACAGTGGTGACATGGTAGACTACGTGGCAGCTGACTATGCATGCTAAATGTACCATACAGGTGAATCACAAGGTGACATGTGGCTCAATCAAAGGGCACCACGCGACACCCTAGATTTAGCCAATGTTGGATAGAAAAAAAGAAGTTTGTTACCTGCGGGACTTGAACAACCGATCTCCACCTGCACAAATATTTTGAAAACACTGGCGGACAGTCTAAGATACATATTTGGGTCTTGACCCCTATCCGAAACCTTGGCATTTTGATATGGATTGGGCCGGAGGTTTGGGGATAAGCCCCGGTTGGAGGGGGGCTAGTCCATCCGACCAGAGCCCACAACTAGGAGATAGAAAAAGGGCTATATCTATTTGAAGGGCGCATGGAGTTTTAGGCTAGGCCACATGGCCATGCATGTGACCAAAGCAGGGGCTAAGGACTAGGGGCTTATCCATTGAATTGGAGCGTGACCCAGCCCTTGGCCATATGGCGCACCCCATATTCCCAGGAGCTCGGAGAAAGTGGGTTGTGCCCTGATATTTTCCCAATTTGTGTTTTTTAACCTTATAATATGATTTTTATTGATTTTTAATACTGATTTTTGTGGATTTTGCCCAAAATTGAGGATCTGGAGCCCTTTTTGAGGCTAGATCTTTGGAGGAAGTTGGGAGGAGCATACCAACTCAAAATATATATAAACCAGAGGTTCTTAGCAACATTTGGAGGTTCATATTGATATAATGATGATGATTTTATGAAGCATGAATCCATTTTTATACAGGGAAGCCATTGAGGAAGTGAACTTTGTGGGCCAATTTTGAGAGTTGCGCTCAACCTTTTTCAGTGTCATCAGTTGTGTTGGATTCTTAGGGTTGAGACAAACATAGCCAGACCAGTTTTTAATCCTTTTGACACTTTTCTGATGTACTTTTGATGCATTGAATAGAAATAATAAATCCTCACCCACTGAGACAAAGGCCCAAGATGTATGCAATCTTGTCGAACTACATTAACAACTTGGTTGTTATGGTTTGTTGTTATTTGTGATTATATTATGATCTTTGTTTCTTTATGATGGATGCTATAATATCTCATTAAGTTCTTCTTCTTTCATTAATTCCTAATTGGTAATTGAACACATGCTTAAAACTTAGCCAAGTATTTAAAGATCAATTTCAGATCAAGTGGTATCAGAGCAGGTTGAAAGTTGGTTGTTTGAGTTTGCATGATTACCAGGGAAAAGTTGAATCATGGTGAAGGTAATATTGTAGAAGGGGATCCTGAGATTGGATCAAGACAGAGGACTTCTCAAAGTGATAAAATGGCATCTGAAGACGGGATATCTCAGAATGAGTTCGAGCTTAAAAAGACATTTTTTGCCATGTCTAAGATGGTAAAAGTCTTATATGATGATTACTTGGAACGGAAGAGGCCTTTCCAAGGGGAATATTTCAAAACAAGACAAAAGTGAAGAAGGAGAGGATCCTCCTAAACCTCCTACTTCACCTCCTTCTTCTCCATCGACTTCTTCTTCTACAAGTACAAGTTCAAAATCCACCACAAGAAAACATTCTCATAAACATAAACATGATATGCATTTACTTAAGCATGATGTGAAATTTGAATTGCCCATGTATGATGGTGAAGTCAATGTTGAGAGGCTTGATAATTGGGTCAGCCATATGGAAGTTTATTGCAGTGTGCAACAAATCAAGGATGACTCAACCCAAATCAAGTTGGCATCGCTTCGTCTTGCAGGCACGACACTCATCTGGTGGAAGAGTAAGTTTCAAAATGGCACACAGAAAGTTGGTAATGTATTTCCATCATGGAAAGATTTTTTTTTTCACTTAGAAATAAATTGTATCCTTTGGGTTATAAGGAAAAGGATTTAATTGAATGGAAATTTTTTAAATTAAGAAAAGGGAAAACAGTGCAAGAATACACAAATGAATCTCATAAGATGGAATTAATGTTAAATATTCCATTACATACCCAAGAAACTCTTATGAAGTATATAGGAGGTTTACCTACACATATTCATAACACTTTATTTATGTGTGGACCTACTAATCTTGATGAGGTTTGGTTTTTGTTTAAGAAACATGCATTGAAGTAGGGAAAACATGAGTTGGTGTATCAAGGGAATCGTCTTCAAGGAAAGAGGACAAAATAAAGGGGAATGGAAAGAAAGCAAATCCAACGACAAGAAAGGAACAGAAGCTCTCTTGCAAGCATTTCAAGAAATAAGGGCACGATGATGACCATTGCTGGAAATTGCACCCAGAGAAGAGACCAAAGTGGTTCAAAGAAAGGAAGGGGAGGCAAATAGTTTCAACATCAACATGGCTGAAAGACTTGGGATATGATTCAAGTGATGAGACTAATATAGCAGCAGTTTGTTTGATAGGTAAAATTGGTAATGGATATTATTCTAGATGCAAATTGTTTCACATAAGGGTGATAATGAAACATACTAAGATCAATACATTGATAGATAGTGGATCTCAATCTAACTTGATTTTAGAGAAAGTGGTTAAACAATTGGGATTAAAAACTAAGATACATCATAAACCTTACTCACTTAAATGGATAAGCAACAATCATAAATTGCACATAGCAAAGCAATGCACTTTAAATTTTGTGATTTCATCAAATTTTGTGGATGAGGTAACATATGATGTGGTGCCACTCAATGAATGCGGAATGGTGTTAGGTAGCCCTTATTTGTATGATCACAAAGAAATATTCTACATGGAACATAATCAATATCACCTAATTAAAGAAGGCAATGAATATGGTGTACATACTCATCACATAAAAGCAAATCAATCTCTTCAAACAATGGAACAATTAAGGAAGTCGTCTTATGCAGGCAGCACACCTATAACTGTGCCAAGTAAAGTAATTGATCTTAAGCATGAACATGAGATGGTTGTAGAATGGAAGTTCAATCATACGTTGCTTCAAGATAAGTTAATGTCGGGCAAGCACTTCAAACATATTATCTCATTTGCAAACATATTTCTGATGTTATCGTTGCTAATGTTTTCAACGTGGTTGGTAGTGGCTTTAGTAAGATGTGAAAGAGTACAAGTGGATAAAAATATGTTTTCATTTTGCATAGTTGTTTTGCAATTGATTATGATGAGATAGGTGCATAGGACAGAGTTTAAAGACAAAGGACATGTGGGGTGGCTATCCCACACTTGATGACTGGTTAATACTCTTTTGGAGGACCAAAAGGTATTAGTGGGGAGGCATGATCCAAAATGGATCTAGGAAGGCCTAAAATTAAAAGTTCTTGGAATCGAACGAAACTAGTGCCATTGTTTTCGTCTCGTCGCATTGATTCTGGCCATATAATTTTTTTCGCAAATGGACATTGTATGCGAAAGTTATCGTGTTTTGATCGATTTCCCAAAGAGGCAAAAAGTCAAAATGGTCAAAGTCAATAGGCCATACTGCTGATGTCAGTAGTACGACATGTGACGTTAGCATGATGACATCATCAGGACACATGGCAACACCAAGAAGTGGCACGTGTCACTCAGTTTTGGCATTTTCAGGATGACTTGGACCATTATGGAATTGACACATTGCAGTGTAGGACATGAAACATGGCAGTCTATACATGACATTGCCCAATGATAGGCTGACACGTGGAAGTACAGATGACAGGTGGTTGTATGGATGATAATGTGGCAGGGTGACTGGGATATATGGATGATGACATGGTAGGGTGACTGAGCAGTACAGATGTTGATGTGGCAGCTGACTGGGTAGGTGACTTTGTAGCATGGACGTTGATGTGGCACGACATGTGGTTGTACAGTGGTGATGTGGAAGTTGATGTGGAAGTTGACTGTGCATGTTGATTGTACTATACAAGCGAATCACAAGGTGACACGTGGCCCAATCAGAGGGTTCCACATGACACCCTTGATTTAGCCAATGTTGGCTAGAACAAAAAATGTTTGTTACCTCCGGGAATTAAACACCCGACCTCCACCTGCACAAAGCTTTCGAAACCACCTTCAGACCATCCGGGCTACACAGTTGGGTCTTAACCCCTATCCGGAACCTTAGCGTTTTGTTATGGATTGGGATGAAGGTTTAGGGATAAGCCACGGTCGGAGGAGGTCTAGTTCGCCTGACCATATCCCATGACCAGGACCTAGACCAGGGGCTACAGTTGTTTGGAGGGCACGTAGAGTGTTAGGCTGGGCCACATGGCCATGAATGCGACCAGAGTGGGAGCTAAGGACCAGGGGCTTATCCATTGAATAGGAGTGTGACCCATCCCTTGGCCATATAGTGCACCCCATATGCCCAGGAGCCCGAAGAAAGGGGGTTGTGCCCTGATGTTTTCCCAATTTGGGTTTTTTAGCCTTATAATATGATTTTTATTGATTTTTAATGCTGATTTTGATGGATTTTTCCCAAATTTGAGGATCTAGAGCCCTTTTTGAGGCCAAATCTTGGGAGGAAGTTGGGAGGAGGATACGAACTCAAAATATATATAAACCAGAGGTTATTAGAAGAATTTGGAGGTTCATATTTATATAATGATGATGACTTTATGAATCTTGAATCCATTTTTATGCAGGAAAGCCATTGAGGAAGCGAGCTTTGTGGGCCAATTCCAGGAGCTACACTAAACATTTTTTAGTGTCATCAATTGTGTAGGATTATTGATCTTGAGAAGAACACATCCAGACCAGTTGGTAATCCTTTTGACACTTTTCTGATGTACTTTTTAAGCATTGAAGAGAAATAAGAAAGCCTCACCCACTAAGACAAAGGCCCAAAGACGTAGGCAATCTTGTCGAACTCAATTAACAACTTTATTGTTATGGTTTGTTGTTCTTTGTGCTTATATTATGATCTACATTTCTTTATTTTGGATTCTATAATTTCTCATTAAGTTCTTCTTCTTTCAATAATTCCTAATTGGTAATTGAACACATGCTTAAAACTTAGCCAAGTCTTTAAAGATCAGTTTTGGATCAGTTTTACAATGCAATTTTTATCCTTTATGCACACCAGGTAGGTTTATGTCTCAAAATGCCAATATAATATTATAGACATGTGTGGAATCACAAACTATATCTTATTTAATATGAACCACCAAAGTTGGCTCAAATTGGAGACTAGGGCGTTCATTTAAGGTTGAGGCAGTTTTCCCTTCAAATTTACATGAAATCCCAATTTTAGGTGCATGAAAGAAACCTCTCCTATTCTTCAATTTAACTTTAGATGCATAGGTAAATTTACCATTTATGTAACTCCATCTTAAAACGTATAAGACTACTTTTGGATCTAGAGGGATGCTTGGGTGTGCATTTTCATTTAGTTACTTAGTACAGTTTATAACTTGCAAATTACAAGAAAAACTTTGTCTCTTTTGCACAACCACCCTTTTTAAACTTGCAATTTCAAAATAAACAACATGAGTAGGTCTTCTCTGATAAACAACAGCCCCAACAACTTGCACAACTCAAATCTCATGTATAATACAACATTGGGCAGGTTTGAGCAAAAACAATAGAGAAGAACTCTATGCCCTATGGATCGTACTTAAAGTTATCATGGACAGGAAGGTTAAGAAGATATAGGTCTTTCGTGACTCCAAAATTATGATGGACTGGGGAAATGGAAAAAGTAACATTTTTAACTTGGATTTGGGCCCTATTTTCAATAGGATTATGGAAAATAAAATAGGTTTTGAAGAGGTTTCCTTTGGTCATGTCAACCGAGAATTATATCACCAAGTTGATCAATTATCAAAGGAAGCACTCATTTTGGAGGAAGTTTTTTTTCTTTTTCATGAGATTAAGGACCATACTCCTACATATTTGATACTCCTGCATATTTTTTGATGAATGGATTTTTGGTCTTGTTTTAATTTTTGTTTGTGTAAATTCATAAAGAGTTTGTCTCATGGTTCTGTCTCAGCATCAATTCGAAGCTATGGAAATATTTGTTTAAAAAGTGACCTATATAGTAATGATTGTAAGAGTCAAAGTCACAAGCATATGCTATAGTATTATATGATAGAAGTAGTCTATAAAGGAAATGGCTTCTAACGTTAAAATTACAAGGGCTCGTCAATGTGTATTTCGTTTCCAGAAGAAATATCAATACAATTATTTTTGTCTCATAAAAAAAAACTGAAATATAAATATTTCTTGTAGGTAGATTCAAACATTATTAAAGAGGTGAATTAAAGATCACTTACAGATTGCAGATAATCACTAAAGATCACAACAAGCATCACATATAAGACAAGTATGAGTTAAAAACATCATAGATACAATCTCCATTACAAAACTGGGCAAACTATAATACAGATTCTACATATTTATGCTCTATGAAGATTCCTCCTGAGGAATCTCTAATGAGCCTCTCCTTTGTTATCTCTCTACTTACAACGTTATATATTATGTTCCCCATGGGGACCACCGTTACCAATAGGTCACTTACATAAGTGGATCATAACTAAATTTACATGTATTCACATGTCCTCCAGCCAATTGTTACAAACTTATATATTATGTTCCCCATGGGGACCATTGTGACTCATAGGTCGCTTATATAAGTGGATCATAACTAACTTTACATGTATTCATAGGTCCTCAAGCCATTTGTTACTGCTTTGAGGTGATTCTTATTACTTGAGGCACGCTCTTCCTTGTTGTAGTCAGTCGTCCACTACAATCGATATTGAGAACAATGTTTTATCCAGTCACCAGTTTCACACTGTGGGTGGGTACTGAAGCAACTTATAGTGCCAATGGGTTCCAAAATTGGTAGTGAATTGAAGGGTCTAATGGAATATACATAATGTAGTATGGATACGGAGGGTGAACCATTAAGCAGGAAGAGAGAAGGGAAAGTATTTGGGATGAGCACAAGGAAGAATATTATGGTGGGGATGGATAGGATTAATACCAAAAAGGTATATGTTTTCCAATTGTTATGGTCTTGTTGCTAATAAAATGTTGTGGTATCCTATACATGGGTCAAACACCTTCAATGTCCATTTGGCCTGACCAACCCGGACATATTCCTTCTTGCGAACTACTTTTTATCCCATCTACTTGTATTGCCGCATTCCCTTCAACCTTGAAATTGTTGGAATCATCGATTCCTCCCCTTAAGATGTGCTCCATTTGCTTTGGTCCTCCCACTACTACTGGAGACTCCCCCTTTCTATGTTTGGCAGCCTTCTAGACTATCTACGTTGATGTGGAGTGCTTCTTCTTGACTGGTGGCACCATCCGCATATGGGTGCAGTATTGTGACCTCTCATCCAGCCACCTAAATCCTTCCCAAGTTTCCCCCATGGTGGCATAGTCTAAACGTTATACGCTTAATTGGAATTTTTCACCTAAATCTGGTGATCTAAATCTAGGAAAGAACACAATTTTATGTTGTTTAACTTGAATTTTTGAATGCATAAATGGATTCAACGTCTTGAGAAACCCCTGGGGCACTCAGATTACACAGACTTAACCACTCAATGGATTTTTTATGATGCCATGGAATATTGTCCCTTTTTTATACAAAGGGTAACTATGGGATATGGAAATACCAATCAGGACGAGCCATCATATGACTTCAGAGGTCACATTAACCAACATCTGACTTGAAATTCACTCATATCCTCTTTGGAGACACAACTGATCTGAGTTAGGTATTGTCCAGCCTACCCACATCATGCAAACTTCTAATCGGTATTATGTTCATCCATTAATCCTTGTACTTACCAATCATATATCTTTTCCATTCATTTTTAATTGATTTCTAGAGGTAGACCATGCATAATTATCCCACGCCAGACATTTTACCCCCCATAGCAGGCATAATTGACATCTCAATCGAGACAACGCGGGAATAATTAGCCCGCGCCGAACTTTTTTTATCCCTCATAGCAGGCATAATTGACATCTCTATCGAGACAACATCGGCACAATAAGCCCGTGATGGACATTCTTATCCCCCTATCTGGCATAATTAAGGCCGAATTAGGTGCCAAATGCACCCATGACACAAAAATTTGTTGGCATAGTAGTTCCATGTAGGTGTCATAGGGAAATGGTGGGTCATGATGGTGATGTCCTTGGTCTTGAAAATCATTGAATACGAGTCGGAAATATGATGAATAGTACACTACGTCGTATATCTGATGAACGTCGAGGGACCAAGAAAAAAATGTAACAAAATTTTGAGAATTAATGGATAACATTCGATGGTAAGGTGGATTTTTTCCGTAACGTCGGAACAACCCATCGGACTTCAACACCATATGTAGTAGTGTCAAGTCTAGAAAAAGTGTAAAAGGGACAAAGTTGTCAATTTTGGATTGATGCAGAATTCAACTAGAGTATCAGATCAACAATCTAAAAGTTATTGTGTACTCGCCATCAGCAATCGATACAAAACTTTTCCTGGTTCCTAACATATTTTATGTTACAAGTGATAGAAGTTAGCCCCCAACATTATTTGAACCAAATAAAAAAGTTGAAAAAGGGCAAAACTGTTGATTTCAAAGAGCTATAACTTTTAGCTCAGAACAAAGAATTAGGCATGAGTATAGCCGTTGGAAATTTGGTTCAGATGATAATAGAACTAAGGGGTGTGAATTGGGAGAAGTGTTATAGATCCTTAATAAATTGGTATAATGAAGGACTTGTAACCTTAATGGAAGAAATTATGCAATGTGCATAAAACTTCCAAAAGTTGAAAAGGCACTGTAGACCTAGAAATTGGGATGGTTTCTCATAGCCTCATTGGTATGCAAAATTATTATAGAGCTAGAGACATGTTTCTACAACATACTAAGTTCAGAGTATTCAGGCAAGGTATGGAAGTTGTCTTCCCAAATAAAAGAGTTGTAAAGTTCAAGAGTATCGATGCAATTAGTTAATATGTACAACCATGAAGCCATGATAAGAACAAGGATGGATCAAACCAGGAGGTGAGGAATGGATTTAATATGTATAGGAAGGTAAGGTAAGACCCCTTAGTTGTGAGTATAGAAGTGCATAGACAAATCTTGTTTCAAAATAGAACAAGGACCTGTTGAGATAATCGATGAGCCTTGGAATGGGAAAATAATCTTTGGGAACTATACTATGAAGACCTAGAAGAATTTCTAGCTATGAACTAGCTACTTTTGTCTAAAAGTATTCAAAGCAATAAATCCACTTTGTTATCAAAGTATGTAGAGGAAGCGAGATCTAGGTGCAAGGAATTAAATGGATGGAATAGTGAAGGTCCATTCACCTTAAAGTGACAATGGAGAAATGTGACATTCCATTGGGAGTAGATTGGTCTTGAGTGCAAAAAATAGGGCTTTAGAGGGAATCACTCCATGGAGTGAAGAGAAGTATTCAAAATTGAGAAAAGATAATGGACAACTAGAGGAAATTGTAAGGGATTCCATAATGAGGATGCTTAATTTAGATGGAATTTACCACAACATCGATCATAAGATGGAATGATAAACATTACATCATTCCAATCTATTGGAAGGTTCTGGCAATGTAAAGTTGGGGCATGATTGCCTAAGTGGAAGCAACTGGAAATAGGACATATTGGTTGGAATCACAATATGGCCAAGTGGGACTTGGATAGAAAATGTTCATATCAGGGAATGTTAGTGCACGGATTAGCAGAGTGAGAGCACACAAGGAAGCGAGGATCTAGAGGAATTCAAGGACAAACATTTACAACAGAAAAATAAAATAAAATAAAGTTGGAATAAATATGCATTGGAGAGAATACTAGAAGTGATGCATAATGCATATACGAAAGATATAATGCATGTGCACTAGTAGGCATGTTTTGAAAGAATGCTTGGTGCATATAGACATGCATTAGTGCATGTGACAATGCCCAGACATGCATATGGAATGCTTATAGACTAATGGTAGTATGTTAATATATATATGAAATAAATTTATTATTATTATTGAAAGTTTTAATGATGGATTATGTATCTAGGAAAAAGGTTTATATTGTGGTTGAAAGTGATGATGTTGTTTTTGCATATGACAACCATGCATATGAAGACAAAATGAGGATGATAAAATATTTATTAAGAGGTTGGTGAAGAGAGCCTAAAATCTTCTATGAAATACCAGTTGATCAGGTAGCATCAAGTAATTTTATAACATCCATGTAGGCATGAATTTGGTTGATTATGATTCATACATGTTGAAGGGAATTGAGGTAAGAGTTCACTCAATGAAAATTCAATATTTGAATTGATATGCACTATGATCACAACATTGCATGATATGTGGTAAGAGAAGAGGTCCTTAAACATATAGGTCTTATTTAATTTTTGAATGAAATCATATGAAAATTTAATAGCATGTCATGTTATATTGGTTATGAGTTTGTAACCAAGGCAGTCAAGAGATATACTCCTATTATAGAAATGAATCCTAGTAGAGATAGCCATGTGTGAGACCATGATGTGGTTGGATATGGAAGGGATATAGCACTATATAAGTAATCAATGGTCTTCCTACTTATAATTGATGTTTGGACTCCAACCTCTTTGCTGACATTGAAGAGCACTAAAGGATTATCTTATTGGTGTTGTGTATGGTCCAAATAATCAAACAAGTAATTGGGAAGAGTCTGAATAATGTGTCGAGGCATTGGCTAGACCTTCCAACTCACCATGGTGGAATACATTATACAGATATGTGGTATTATAAAACCAATACAAGGATGTATTGCATAGATGTAGCCATGAGTATTGGTGCATTGGTTTCTTGGTAGAATATTTAATTGCATTATGAAAATATTGGTGTGTTAGATAATGCATGGGTAATTAATGATAGTTTAATTCTATTTGATATGAGTAACAGTTGAAGCAGCTGAATTGATTCTATGATATAATTGTGAGATCGCTTCATGGGTTGTTGCAAATGTTACAATAAAAAGATAATGTGCATGAATACTGAAAAGTTGTTTAGTTGATTGAAAGTTCAGATGATTTTGGATAGAATGGTCTTGGTTATGGCAATGAGTGTAAGCCCATAAGGAATATTGATACCTACTACTACAAGAGACAAACATTATGAGAAGGAATCTCTTGCTTGGGAGATTTGATTTCCTATATTAAACGAATTTGAAAATTAATAAGTGAAATTGCTATGATTATATCTCATGATGATTTTATGTGTGTGATACAAATGAGATAATGGAAATTGAAGCTGGAAAGCTTAGGAAGAAGACCATTGTTATGACATTGGAACCCTATGGTTGCCACAATTTATTGGCTACATACTGTTGGTGGATGTATGATAGTAAGTTGTTTCTTTTAATGCACGTGAATTCCTTGGCAAGATGGGTCTCCCTAGGGACTATGTAGTAGTGAAGGGGATGCATGAGCCTAGAGGGTGAGTATAAAAAGGAAGAAGCACCTTACGAATGCACATGGTTGGATTCATGAGGTTTTGTAAGAGGTTGAAATATTGCTCGTAGTATATTTTTGAAGCACCATAATATCCATACAGATAAGTATTGGTTTGTGGTTGTGAACTTATTCTTAAATAAATGTTAAAATTTAGAGTTGAGAACTCATGTGGATAAGCTAATTGTTGCATGATAATGGCTATAACATGTATATTTCCTTGGTGGCTACTATAGGAACAATTGAAGGAATGAAGACATGAACTGAGTACTTGGGAAGAAGAGAATCGGGAGGAAATGTAGCTCAAGAACAAAGGCATGGAATAAGTAAAGTCCAGTGGACTTGTCAGAACTCGTAAGAAACAAAGAGGGAGATGGAAAATGCAATGCAGGAGATGCACGTGTAGCTATTTTGGAAATTTTGGAGACTCCATTGTTGTATCTAGAGTTCATGGAGACATAGTTGTGATACTTATTGTTCAACTTGTGATAGAGCCTTGGAAGGGAAGTAGGACATCCTGAGGGACTGTAGTGCAGAGAAGGGGGTACACTTCCTTGGGTTGTGCAAGTTGAGGTGAATGAGAGATTTTTGGTTGGGATTGTTGCATGATTCAATCATAAACTAAGAAGTTGTTGCAGTTGGAGTTCCTAGAGTCACAATTGTTAGACTTCTTTTTCGGTATGTGCTAGAGACTTGGAGGGAAGTGGTACAGCCTGAGGGAATGCGGTGCGGAGAAGGAGGTACACTTCCTTGGGTTGTGCAGACTAATGGGAATGAGAGATTGTTGGTTAGAATTGTTGTAAGAATTATCAATTGTAAAATCACTATTATGGTTTTTAGGTCAAAGTGCCTATGTATATATGTCTTGGTCGGGGTGCCTATGTATATATGTTTTAGGTTGGAGTGCATGTGTAATATAAGGCTAGAGAGCGTAGCATTGTAATACGAATGTACACCTTTATAGTGGTGTACTTAATACAATTCAAAAATAAACGAGAGAGGATGTAACATCCCCAGTTTCAATCCCCGTAAATTATAATGTAAATGTACATGTGTTAAATAGGCTAGTGAGATGATATGTTTTAGGCCAAAGAGCCCACATTGATCAATATGGCCAAAGGTCGAGCTATGTAAATTGTACATTGAAATCACTAATAAAAATAAATCATTGGTTGTGATAGGAGAGGGGCGATAACATTGGCGGGGTATGATTCCACAAGAGAGGGGTCTTAATGGGGGTTTGAGGGGTTTCCAAAATCCTTGAGTCTTAAGCCATCTTCATAATTCAGTTTGTCAGTTATCTATTTATATCTTTGAGTTATTACACACAAAATCATTCAAGTCATGTAATAGGTTGGTGGGAGATTCAACTCATCTAGTTATGATAGCATGGGTTGAGTGTTATCATATTTGGGGGGGGTGAGAATCAAACAAACATGGGAGAAGAAGGAAATTCGAGTAGGAGAGAAGATAGATTTTACAAGCAAGTTTTTGGGACAACAACATAGAACTGGGTGCAGGGAAAGAACATATGTCATGTTGTGTATGAGATCATAAATGAGAGACTCACCATTGATATTGTCCATGTGGAACCACAAAATTTGTTTTGAACCTATCTTTAGGAGTGATTCCAATTTTCAAAAATCCACTTTTAAGATCAAATTTACTGAATACATTATTGCTACCAATCTTAGCAAACAACGCATCTTTGGACGACAGTGGGTATCAGATGGGAAAGAGAGGTTTATTGAGGCCCCTGTCATTTATTACCATTATTGTCTTGCCTATTTTCTTCTCAAAATGTTTATTTACACATAGAATGCGGGACTAGCCCATGGAATGCAGCCAGGTTCTATTAATTTTATATTCAAGAATTCTACAATCTCTACTAAATTTCAATACTCTAGTTCTGAAGGAGACATATGGTTAGCAGATGATTTCTAAGGTTTGTCGGCATAACCTTTAGTATATGGAAGATCTACAAAGTACTACTCTCTCATCCAGAATGCATCTGGATAATCTGATGTGCAGTCAGTTTCTATATTTTTTTTTATATCATAAATTATTTCTATCCCATGAATATTTGCATGCCTAAAAATTTTATTCAATTTGGCTAACTTTTATACAGATAATTCAATTTCATCAGAAACATGCATTATATATTGCACTCTATTTTCATATGATTCTTTACTTGGAATCGTTATACTTTTCCCTTGGATGGTGAATGTAACTTCATTAGTTCCAACTTTCATGGGTAGATATTTTCTTACAAAGTCATGTCCAAGCAAGATATCATATCTTGTGTCAAAGTTATACAAATTTACAGTTGTTTTGACTCCATTCAGATAAAGAGGGAAATCTAGAATAAATTCTTTGATTGGAATTTTTGTTTTTTTAACAGTAGTAAAGTATGTTTGAATAAGATGCCAGTAGCATTCAAGTATGGCACCAAATCTTGTACAGGAGCACATTGCTCCGGTATCTATTTGTGCATCCAAGGAATATGGATTATAACCTGATAGCTTGATATCTATTGTGATAATGAGCCTATCATTTAAACCTTTGGAGTCGGGATATAGGGTCATTACTGTTATAGCAAGATTTTTCCTCTCCCCATGCAACTTCTCAGAAGGCCTTTCCCATTTCCCTATGCAGACATGAAGTCCCTTTTGCACTTCCTAGAGCCAAAAAACCATGTTTTTCCCCATATATGTGCCCGAATAGTTATACAATATGCATATACGTAGGTTGCACCATTATAGCCCGCGTACATCATGTTTTGTGTCCAAAATTAAAAATTGTGTCGAGTTTCCATGTCACGTCATGAGATCCATGATCCTTGACCTTCCATATACTAGAAACATCCTGACTTGACCCTTCAGTTCCATTTCAAGGCTCTAAATTGGGCCATATCAAAGCCGTGGAGGGAGAGAATTCAACTTTTGAGAGAAAAGTTACTCTGGAGAAATTATTCACTTCATATTGAGTCTACATCCCTTTGTCCTTTAAACTCTGAACACGTTGTTCAACCCCCAAGCTCTTCCCTCTTTGATGGAGAACCTCATTGTCTCTCTTATATGATCTTGCCTTTGGTGGAGGATTGAAGTGATGGAGGCCCAGCTAGAAGGGACTTAGTTTCTTGGTTCCGAGACGTGCCGACACGGAATTTTATCACTCATACACTTTTGTTGATCATATTTTAATAGAAATACTATTTTCTTGTCCAATTGAGGTCTTGCAAATATTTGAATTATTATTCCATGGGCGTATTTGCTATGAATGTTAATGGATTATGTTATTTTATGTGCTAAATTTAGATATTATCACCATATTCTTTCGTATCTTGGTTGTTGAGGACAAGTTGTAGGTATAAAGCTTTGAGTTGAGTGCTCAACGGTGATCTTCATCGAATGTTCTGACGAGGTAGGCTCTTTATCTTGTCTTGTTATCATTTACATTTATATAGAATACTTGGGATTAGATTCGATTTCTACAATCATTCTGTCTGTTGTGGTTTACCCCATGCCATAGAGTGATTTTCCTCATAATAGAATTGGCGACCATACTGTGGATTGAATCTTCTATTTTGGGGTTTGGAGTGTTTTTCTCCTTCGATTGCTCTCTGGTAGCTTAAGTTTTCTTGTCGCTTGATTACTTGACAACCTATTTTTACTTTGTATCTAAGTTTCTTGGCCTTATCCTTGCGCAGTCAGTGTTTTAATACATATACATTGGTTTTCCCTTGACAAATGCGTACATACACAAGTTGTCATTCTATAGGGCACGTACATATGTGGGTTTTCCTTAAACAGTCATGTACATCAAAAAATTTAGCTTAATTTTTTATTTTGGTGTTTAATGGGTGAGTTTTGATGGTTCTTTAGTCTTCTTGAATCTTCGTCCTACCTTTTGAGTGCTTGAAAAGTGATAGGAAACCTTTTTATGGTTGAATTTTCGGGCAGTTTCTCTTTCTCATCATATTTTTCATTGGTTGTCCTTGCATATTGGTCTGATTGTTTGCTTCTTGGTATCCTGCTTGGTTGGTATTTGTTTTCTTGCAGTAGGGTCTATATGTCAAGCTGATATTCAGTCCTTGAATTTTCATTTCTTTATATTGAAAATACAAAAATATACATTTTTCATTTTGGGAATTCGCTCTTTGGTTATTTAGTATTGATCTTGATATTTGTGAAAAGATTTCATCTTATTGAAATTGCAGAGATAAATTGAAAGTTGCATTTTGAAAATCTTATCATCTTTTAAGAATTGAAGTTTAGGACTTAGCTTTATATTCATATTCATTTATTTTATATGTCGAGTCATAACATCATCAATTTCATGACCACGTCTTTTGAGTAAACAAAGCCATTAAAAGTAACACTGATAAATTTAAAATTGATTAGAGACGATTTTATTTTTCAGGGTACACAAACTAGCTTAAGATATAGAGCCTTGGAATAGGATTTTGTGAGTAAAATTCTCCAAGGATATTAAACTCAACATATCTGTCTGACTAGGGAGTGGTGAAATACATTGTGTAATTAGTGATGTTAGGATGCTTCACTCACACCATAGTTAAGCACGAGGTCATGAAAAGTTGGTCGCAGAGATAGCCCTCTAATACCTTCTTAGCGTCAAAGTTATTTCTGGGGATCTATTAGTATTTGGGGGTATTTCTTTCAAGATTTAAGGATTTGTTACCCTGCCCATATGGTGGACCTGACTTATGACTGTTCTCTTGTGCATTAGTTATATTGTGGTGGATTTATTTGCTTGACATAGGTAGCCACATAGGTTACTTGCAAGGGTTATTCTACAGGTACCATGAGTTAGATAAGGGTCGGACATCACACAACCTTTATGGAGGATTACCTCTCCGAGGGGATCTGACCGAATGTGTTGTTAAGCCCACGAGGGCCCTTATAACTGATTATGATACATCTGATCTTATGAAGGGAGTCTCAGGCCCCTCTTGGGTGAGAAAAACCTACTATAGTGAGGGAGGCCCCTTTTCAGCCATTATATTCTATTTGTGTGCATTGGCCTTTTTTATTTACTTTGGTGTGCTCCTTGATTATTAGTTGGCCTTAATATTTTGTATTGCGTCGCAAGTTTTTGCTATGGTTAGTGGAGCCCCCGTGACTTCCTCATTTAGCGCTACCCATCCCATGGTCTTTGCTCATTCCATAGGTATGAATCCTTTTGTACTTCCAATTGGTACGTTGAATAATGATACTCAACTAATAACTTGGGCCTCTAATCATTTTTCTCTTCGTATGTCAGACATGTCTTCGCACTTTCCATCCTCTGTCTCGTCTTCTTATGCGAATCCTAGTTTTGGGTCTGGGGGCATGATGCCTCCTTTTTCTTCCTTTTCGTTTGGTGGTAGTCATATCCCTCAACCAACTCTTACGCTAGGAGGTTGTAATATTCCTTCCTATGGATCCAATCCTAGCTTCACTTTTCCAGGAGCAAGTGCTCAAATGGGAGGTCATTCTACGTTTTACATCCCATCCATCTATCCTTCTTCCAGTATGTCGGTTCCTACAAACTCTTTTCTCATGGCGGACTTCCTTTTGTCCTCTGGTGTTTCATCTAGGGGGTTTTATAGTATGGGCAACCCCCTTCACGAAGTTCCTTCATCTGGGGGCAACATATATCCTCACCTGAGTAACCCTTGTCATGTCACTTTCTCTTCGCAAGCATATTCCTTGGTGATGATTCCCTTACAATCATTTATGAATTAGTTTGGAAGAGAATACCATCATGTCGTACAGGGCCATGTTGTATACCAGAACCCTTCATGTCCCGCAATTTCTCAAAACTAGTCTTTCCTAGAACCTTGGTCTCAAATGTCGCAACCAATTGTCTCCAGTCATGTTGGAGACACAATTTTATTCATTGTGACTCATAATGGAATTGTATCACCAACCTATGCTAGTCATGTTGGAGATAGGTCAACAACCTATGCAAGTCATGTTGAATACCAGGAACCATTCATTGCATGTCATGTTGGGGGCACAACTCTAGTCACTACTAGTCACACTACACATACATCACCAACCTCTGCTAGTCATGTTGAGGATTCATCACCAACCTCTGCTAGTCATGTTGGGGATTCTTCAACAACCTCTGCAAGTCATTTTGAAGATATTCTACTAGCCTCTGCAAGCCATGCTGGGAGCATGTCACCAGCTACTGCAGGTCATGCTGGGGGAATTTATATGATTAAGAATCCTAGATGTATAGGACATAAGCCCAAGTTCTTTTGTAGAATTTGCAAAGGAGGTCATCTAACTCATTTGTGCCATACTACTTCTATGGTACAAGAAACTCAATCATTGTCTGATAGCCCTTCGGGTTCTCAGTCATATTTAGTTTCCCAATAACCTAATCATTCTTTCGTTGATACAGCGGTCATGCCAATGAAATATTCAGTTGATCCCACTCTCCTTTTCGGGGGTGATGTGTCTCTTGACCATGTTGTCTTGCATAATGTTCAACCAAAATTCGTTTCGATGCAATATTCGGCCGAAACCACTCCTGTTTTGGGGGGTGATGCATCTCTAAACCATGTTGTCTTGCATCCTATTCAACCAATGGTTGAAGAAGTGTTTGTGCTGAAGAAATATTCGGTCGATCCCACTCTTCTTTTGGAGAGTGACAAGTCTAAAATAGTGACATTCTCGATGCAATATTCAGCCAATCCCACTCTTCTTTTGGCGGGTGATTGACCCAGATGGATATTGGTGGCCACCCACCTATTCCAACTAGCTCCTCATGTCCATTTTTCTTCAAAATGTCTTTCTTTATTGTTTTATAATTGTGATTTATACACTTCTAGGGCTGTCTAAATCCTCACACATTCTCCAAGTGGGTACGAGTGGCCTCTCGCCTAATCCAACTAGCCAATTTTGTATCTTTTCATATCAACACATCTTGTTGTACTTTTAGGGCTGTTTTGAGGCCCTAAAAATTGTTTTTTTTACTTGCCATAGTCAAACTATAGAAGGAGTCAAAGTCTGATGGAAAAATGTGTATATCTCTGAAATACCTTTCCAATGGGCTATCATGCGCCTAAAACAGAGGTCGTATGCAAAATTTATGACCCTAAGAAGTTGAGGTACCAAATTACACCAACTTACCCATAGGGCCCGCATGACTTTTACTGTTTCACCTTCTAGGGTTAGCTTTTTGGATTTCTAGGGTTTTGCAATTCATGCGTAATATGAAAAGGGCCTATGGAGCCTCATTGTAATCCATTATTCTCATATGGATGCGCGTAGCAGCCACATCTCTTCTCAGAGATAGCTACCACCATTCGAACAAGTTTCAGTTCTACAGTTTTACAGTTTCAGCCTATTTCATTATTTAATAGAAGATATTGTTCACTGAATATTTTTGTTATTCTTCCTATCTCTGTGTTTATGGTATTCATTCTATAATCATTTTGTTCCGCTCCTAAATCTGGATCAGTGGTATCAGAGCGGTCTTGTCTTCATTTATTTTTCTTCATGCAAGTCCCAGATAAGGTCTGGGTACAAGAAGTTGGGACTCGAACCAATCGATCCATTACCAAATTGGTCACACCGAACCCGAAAAAAACCCATGGGAGACAAAAATAAAGATGATGGAGCAAGAGATCCTATTAAAATGTTTCTCAAGGAAGTCCTCATACAACAAAGTAACGAAATGATGGACAACTTTGTGCAGATCCTTCAACGGTTTCCCACGGGAGAAGCATCTTCATCAGGCAGATATGAAACCCCCTTCAAGGTACAGGTAAATTTAGATATTCCATTATTTGAAGGACTGATAGATGTGGATGTTGTAGATAAATGGTTAAATCTGCTCGAAGGATATTTTTCAGTCCACAATTTTTTCGATCGGGAAAAGATCACTTTTTCACTCCTCAGGGTCGTTCCCCATGTTAAAGACTAGTGGGATACCTACTCTGAGCAAAGGGGCTTGGAGGAATCTGCAATTTTTATGGTGGCCCCTACATGGGATTCCTTCCGGTTCACCATTAAAGAATAGTACTACCCTGTTGGAAGCTACAAGGACTAATGCACCAGATGGACCACCCTATGTCAAGAAAGGGACTAGACAGTACCAGACTTCACCAATATTTTCCATACCCTGTGCACCAAATTGGGTATCAAATATTCTGAGCATAAATTGGTGCTCAAATACCATAGTTTTTTGCGTAGATACATTCAAACAGAAATGGATTTCCTAGACATCGCCTCAATGGGCACAGCTTGAAGATACGCTATCAAGATAGAGAAGAAATTTAAGTAGAAACAACGAGAGTTTGGATTTGCAAACCCCTCACAGCCGAAGCAAGGAAAAGGCAACCCCAACCCACACAGCAGGGGACCAAGTCACAATGGCCACCCTCAAGACAATTTGTCCAAGCCCCAACATAAGAAGGGCAATGAGAAGATGAAGAAGGACACAGGAAAATGGTGCGAGTACCATAAAAGTCTTTGGCACAACACTGAAGAATATCACTCCAAGAAGTCCCTCATGGTCGAGCTGAAGGCTTCTAATTCAGAATCCGATTATGATTCTGAGTCAAATCCTAAAGGAGGGAATCAAATTATCAATGTTGAACCTAGTGCCATGGTCGCTACCACGAAATTCCGGCCAAGCGAACTAGAAGAACCATAGGAAGGGGAACGCCTCTTTCACTCGCATGTGTGGGTCAAGGGGGCTCTGATTCACTTCATTGTCGATAGCGATAGTCAGAAGAACCTTATTTCAACAAATTTCATCAAGTGGTTGAACCTACCAATGACACCGCACCCGCAACACTACACCATCAGCTTACTTCATCAAGTGAGAGATCTTTGTGTCATCCAACAGTGTCATATGTTCTATGGCATCAAGCCTTTCAAAGATGAGGTACTGTGTGATATTGCTCGCCTTTAAGTTTGTGATGTTCTTTTAGGACAACCATATTTGTGGAAGCATCATGTTTTGTATGAGTCTATACCTCGCAATGTTATTATTATTTTGGGTAGACAATTGTACAGGATTCCAAAGGTGGCACTGCCTACTGTTATTTCTTTAATCTCTGCTAAGAAATGCAGTAAGGTCATTTCACATACCGGAAGTTTTTCTTTTTTGTGATCCATGCTCATAGTAAGAAGAATTTTTTTGCCACATATGTGGCCTCTACACAACACCTCTCTTTACAGCAGAAGAAAGTGGACAGGATCGTGGAAGAATACAGAGACATCTTCGTCTCACCTACAGGGATACCGACACACTGCCAAGTCAAGCATCCAATTGATCTAACCCCCAGTGCACCTCTATCTAATGGACCATTATATCAATGCTTGTTGATGGAGAATGACGAAATCAAGTGTCAGATCCAAGATATTCTTCAAAATGGGCACATCGGACCCATCGCCTCCCCTTGTGGAAGACCGATTGTACTGGTACATAAAGAGGATGGGACTTGGTGACTATGCATTCATTATAGAGCCTTAAAAAAAATCACAGTCAGGAACTACTATCCCATTCCCAGGATCGATGACCTTCTTGACCAACTCAAGGGGAAAAATTTCTTCAGCAAGATTGACCTGAATTTTGGTTACCATTAGGTTCCCATCGAACCAACGGATGTCTAGAAGATAGCCTTCAAGTCTAAGTAAGGTCTCTACGAATGTTAGTCATTCCCTTTGTATTAACAAATGCACCAGCCACTTTCACGAGGTTGATGGATGATGTATTGAGACCCTTCACCAACTCCTTTGTGGTAGTATATTTGGATGACATCCTCATCTTCAGCAGAACATGGGAGGAGCACATGTGGCTTATTCAACGGGTTTTGAGCACTCTACGGAAGCACAAGCTTTATGCTAACTTGGAAAAATGCTCTCTTGGCATGAACAGGGTCCAATACTTGGGCTACATTGTTGATGAGCATGGGGAACATGTTGATCCAGCTAAGATCCAAGTCATTCGTGACTGGATAGCCCTAACCACACTGACCGAGCTTCGAAGCTTCTTAGGACTCACCAATATTTATCGACGGTTCGTGTTGGGATTCTCCCATATTGCATGGGCCTTCAACCAGGTGACCAAGGGCAGTGGTAGGGCCAATTTCAGTGGGGGAAGGAGCAGCAATGAGCATTTGAATATCTGAAACATCGCTTGTGCTCATCTCCCATACTCTCCTTACCCAATCTGCAACAACCATTCGAGATTGAGGCTGATGCATCTGACTATGTTGTGGGCACAGTTCTCACTCAACACAGGCATATGGTGGCATACCATAGTGAGAAACTCTCTGATGTTTTTCGTAAATACCCGACCTATGATAAGGAAATATATTCCATTGTACAATCATGTCATCAATGGAAACATTACATTCTGGGGACAGAGACAATCATACACACTGATCACAAGCCTCTGCAATTCATACAAACACAGGAAAAATTGTAGAATGACTGCCATCAGAAGTGGTCCACCTACTTGCATCAGTTCCATCTCAATATCAAGTATAAGATAGGTATCTCCAATCGTGTCATTGACTGCCTCAGTCGACCTCCTCTGGCTTCACTTACCACTATGCTCCATTCCTGTGGACATGAAACATCGGAGTGGCCCCAACTTTACCAGCAAGATCCGAACTTCGCCACCACATATAAGCTCTTGGGTACAGGTGCCACTGTCATTGATTTTCACATTCAAGATGGACTCTTATGCCACCTGGGCGATATCTTTGTTCCTACAAGTGATCATGCGAAGATGATTTTGGAATCCCACTACAGTCAGGTGGCAGGACATTTTGGCGTAGAGAAAACTATGGTCGTCCTTCAGAAACATTTTTATTGGCCAAAACTATGACTGGACGTCAGAAAGTATATATGATCTTGCACTACATGCACCATTTCCAAGTTGGCCATCAAGAATCAAGGCTTATACACCCCTCTTCCTATTCCTTATAAGTCATGGGATTCCATCTCCATCGATTACATGTATGGTTTTCCGACCACCAAGCACGGTAATGACTGTGTGTTTGTGGTCGTTGATCAGTTTTCAAAGATGGCCATCCTCAAGGCCTGTAAGAAGACTATCACAGTGGCCAATATTACCAAGTTCTTCTTCGAACAAGTTTGGGTGCACTTTGGGATACCACAGACCATCATCTCCGACTGAGACAGTAGCTTCCTCGGCACCTTTTGGTCGAGTCTCTGGTCTCTTTTGGACACCAAGCTCACAAAATCCACTTCTTTCCACCTGCAAAACGATGTCCAAACCAAGGTTGTCAATCGGATGATTGTGCACATCCTGCGCATGTCCAACTCTAAGAATCCTCATAAATGGGACGAGAGTCTCCCATATGTCCAACACAGTTACAACAGAGCTCTCCATAGTTCCATCATCCATATCCCATTTCAGGTGGGTCAAGGATTCCAACCCTTGGGACCCATTGGCATTGCACTTCCTCTTGCCACCGCATAGACAGACTCTTCCCCTGATTAGTCTATGGTCGACAAATCCACCAGATTCATTGAGCGGATTCAGCACATACACCAACATGTCCAAGAGATTTTGTAGAAATCCAATGCTAAGTACAAGAAACACCATGATAAACATAGGATACCACACCATTTTTAGGTTGGTGACAAAGTCTTGTTACATTTTCAAAAGGAGCGTCTCATCGAGCCCCATCGAAATCTTAGGCCACTTCGTTATGGTCCTTACACTATCACCAAGGTTGTGGGTAGCAATTCTTTTGAGCTCAGCACTCCACCCTTCCTTGGTCTGCATTCAGTATTCAATGTGGACCTCCTTCAGTCATATTTCCCACCATTATTGGACGCCTCTGATATCGTCGAACAGCTGACACCAACAGAGCTCAACCCTAACTGCATGGAAAAAGCATCCACCGACCATATAGTGGACACACAAGTCAAGGGAAATTGTTAGCAGCAGATCCAGGTTTATCGGGTTGTCAAGGCAAGGAAACTCCTACACCAAGGCAAGTGGCTCACCCAGGGCCAAATCCAACGAAATTTTCCTCACTTGATGGGGGAAATCAACGCAATAGAGACCATTGCTTCCTAAGGGGGGAGGATTGATCCAGATGGATATTGGTGGCCACCCACTTATTCCAACTGGCTCCTCATGTTCATTTTTGTTCAGCACATCTTTCTGTATTGTTTTATAATTGTGAGTTCTACACTTTTGGGGTTGTCTGAAGCCTCACACATTCTCCAGGTGGATATGGGTGGCCTCTCTCCTAATCCAACTGACATATTTGTATGTTTTCATATCAGCACATCTTGATATACTTTCAGGATTTTTTTGAGGCCCTAAACCTTGTTTTTTTGAATCGCCATCGTCAAACTATAGATGGAGTCAATGTTTGATGGAGAAATGTGTATTTCTCTGAAATACCTTTCCAACAGGCTATCACATGCCTAAAATGGAGGTCGTATGAAAAACTTATGACCCTAGGAAGTTGAGGTACCAAATTACACCAACTTACCCATAGGGCCCACATGACTTTTGGCATTTCACCTTCTAGGGTTAGGTTTTTGGATGTCTATGGTTTTGACATTCATGAGTAATATGAAAAGGGCCTATGGAACCTCATTGTAATCCATTCTACTTTGACGGATGTGCGTAGAAGCCACATCTCTTCTCAGATATAGCTACCACCATTCGAACAAGTTTCAGCTATGTAGTTTTACAGTTTCAGCCTATTTCATTATTTAATAGAAGATATTGTTCATTGAATATTTGTGTTATTCTTCCTATCTTTTTGTTTATGGTATTCAGTCTATAATTAGTTCGTTCTGCTCCTAAATCCGGATCAGTGATGTGTTTTTCGACCCTGTCCTTAGCATTTCTAGTTCTGTACCTTTTGAACAAGGGAGTATTCCACTCTCTTTAAGTACGCTCCCTCCAATTCCTAGGGTGGTTACCATTGATTGAAATGATCTTGTAGAGCCTCGATTTCCTTCTTCTACGCCCTTCCAGATGAGGGGAATTCTTCAATATATTTTATATAAGGTAACCTCCGCAAGTATTTTATCCTCCTCGACTTGGAAAGCTTTGGGTTTTCCAAAACTAGTGTCAGCTATCTATGAGTTGTTGAATTTCGACAGAAGTCTTGCACAGGAGCCCTGGCCTCCCCCATGATATGCTACTTAGAACATCATTCTCAGGTCTTAGTTAACCTCTTTTCTTACTCTATAAAAAATTGAAAATAGATTGTTGAGTGAACTTGTCTCTTTCACACTCGTTAAATGTATTTGAAAGGATGTCTATTTGGTTTAAGTTTAACACTTTTTTGGACGAAGTAGAATAATTTTGAAAAACGAATACTCTAGTCACTAGTGGCTAGAAGAGTTCTCTTGGGTATTGTTTTATAATTTTTCAAGCTTAGGGGACTAAATTTACGAAAAAGGATATTCTTTGGAGTTAAGTTGTGATTGCATTCCATTATGTTGCTTTCAATATTGAGCCTATTTTAGGTTCATGCTTTCTCGTTACAAGCCTATTACCTTAGCAATTGGCATCACCAACCAAGTAGAACCTTGTTTATATTCTTTGCAACTTGACACCGTGTACTCTAAGAGGAAACATTCCCCTGAATGTCCACATCCTGCATGCACCTCCTTGCATTGAGCATAGGTATGTTCCACTGTTAGAACTAGTTTCTTATTCACAACACTCGTTTCCTCCACTATATCATAGCATTCATTTTCTTATGAAAAAACAAAAAAATATGGGTGGGAAAATAATATTATCTGATGTTGGAAGAAGTCATGTCTCCTTTGAACAGAGCACAAACTTTTGAGTCCACGTGTCATACAAAGTTTGGGTTTAGCATGATCTTAGGAAGTTGATCTCATTACTTAGAGTTTACTCCTCCGACTGGTTACTCTTCCAGACCCTATGGAGAGTTTGATTGGTGCCTCCTGCATCACAAAGTTTCATTATCAAGTCTATGATGTCGAATTCCTCCATACATCTCATGCTCTTGTTCAAAGGAAGTCTATAAGTATGCGTCGGCCATTCCTCATAATTCTTGACTTTGCATGTCGTCAATACCCTTAGTGTGTCTCAGATTTACATGAAGTTGTAGTCCTACCGTGCACCCTGGTCCTACTTTCATTATGGTTAGGTAACCTTGAACCCAATAATCAACATCTCCTCATTGGTCGTTGACTGGGGGGTTTCCCTTGTGTTCGACGGTAACAAATATATTCACACATTGGGATTCATGCAGTGCCTTTGATGCCATTATCCTTATTGGTGGTTTCCTCGCATTTGTCGGCAGTTTTCCTTATTGGGTGATATTCAGAGGGTGTTTTTCATTCATTACTTTCATCTGGTGCATGCGAAAGATGCACAATGTCATTGGTTCGTGAACATCATCTTCATTTGAGTTCCTCCAAATCATCAAGCTATTTATTTGTACCTCATGTTGAATGATGAGAGATTACTTAATGCTCTCCTTTCAGTGGGTCTCCTTCCATTAACTTCATCTCATCTATTCTAGAAACGAGGCCTAGAGTCCTATGAGTACCTATAGGCTTGCAGTCATCAGTGGCAGGTTATCTCACCATCGATAGTTGCGAATAAATCAATGTCTCCTAATCGATGGATTATTCAAGTGTTCGACCTCAATACCTTTATTCACACTTGTAAGAACTTACCCGGTGCCTTGATACCTACTTTCATTATCGGTAGGTTGTCTCATGTTTTTTAACAGTATACCTTAATGACATGATGTACACTTGCACCTTTGGCGGATCGTGTAGAAGACTTGAAGACATCAGTTTATAGTCGCATATTTCCTAACATGTTGATATCATTCATTGGAACAGTACCTATATGACTTCAATGATCATGGGAGATCAGATTGTACTCCATTTTATACAGATATCTTCAAATTGATTTTGAGACTAATTTTCACTAGGCCTTGTTTGTGACTATGAATGCCTATGGCATGTATCTACTTTGCATTTCCTATTCATGGCCATGAACAACTGCTTGTTATATTTCCACATGGATCTGCAGTGTAATTCAAATTGGCATCCATGTGTACAAAGTCATTATGGATTGTAAAATTCTCATGAGAAACTAGTTCGTCCAGCTGAGTCTCCATTACTCCACTTTTGGGAATTATAATGTATTTCGTCCACACAGATACTCCTCTGATCTCACACATTAGGGGGCATCTGTTATAGCCAGATTTTTCCTCACCCCATGCAACTTGCTGAGAAGGTCTTTTCCATCTCCTTATGTAGACTTGAAGTCCTTTTTTCACTTCCCAGAGCCAAAAAACCATGATTTACCACATATATGCGCCCTAATAGTTATACAACATGTGTAAACACAGGTTGCACCATTACAGCCCATGTACATCGTGTTTTGTGCCAAAAATTAAAAGTCGTGCCGGGTTTCCATGTCACTTCATGAGATCCATGATCCTTGACCTTCCATATACTGGAAACGTTCTGAATCGGCCCTTCATTTCCATTTGAAGGCTATAAATTGGGCCATATCAAAGTCGTGGAGGGAGAGAATTCAAATTTTGAGAGAAAAGTTACTATGGAGAAATTATTCACTTCATATTGAGTCTACATCCCTTCGTCCTTTAAATTATGAACACATTGTTTAGCCCCCAAGCTCTTCCCTCTTTGATGGAGAACTTCATTTTCTCTCTTATATGAGATTTCCTTTGGTGGAGGATTTAAGTGGTGAAGGCCCAGCTGGAAGGGACTTAGTTTCTTAGTTTTGAGACGTGTTGACACTGAAGTTTGTCACTCATACACTTTTGTTGATCATATTTTAATATAAATACTCTTTTCTCGTCCAATTGATGTCCTGCAAATATTCGAATTATTATTCCATGGGCGTATTTGCTATGAATGTTAATGTATTATGCTATTGTATGTGCTAACTTTATATATTATCACCATATTCTTGTGTATATTGGTTGTTGAGGACAAGTTGCAGGTATAAATCTTTGAGTTGAGTGTTCAACGATGGTATTCATCGAACATCTAGATGAGGTAGGCTCTTTATATTATCTTGTTAGCATTTACATTTATATAGCATACTTGGGAATAGATTCGATTTATGTAATCATTCTGTCTATTGTGTTTTACCCCATGCCATAGAGTGATTTTCCTCGTAACAATTACTGATTGATCATTAGGAACCAAAGAATGTGCTTCCTTTTTTGTCATTTTGGACTGGCTTTGTGGACCAAAAAATTCATCTAACCCTTGGTTCATCTCTTGTTCCTGAATATGTTCAAGTTCTTTTTTTAGTTATTCTAACTCTACTTTGTCATTTTTTACAGAGTTTAATATTTCATTTATCAAGGACTTCTTTTCTTTTATCATTCCTTCCTTATCCTTGATCGGTTTTTCCAAAATTTCTTTAGAACTGAATTGTGTCCAATCTTCTTCATCTAAAAACTAATTTTTTACTAGGACACGATGCTTATTAGCATAGGATTTACTTTGATGCAGGAATCCTAGTTCTTCATATTTTTTGTATTTTTTGGGAGGCTTCTGTTTAGAATATGTAGGATTTGAAAATGAAGGGAGACGGGTTAAATTAGACTCAAAGTACTTGTCAATAGGATAATACTTTTCAATATTTACAACGTTGAGATGCGTGAGATTTGAGATTTGTTGCTGGAGAGAAGAGATGTTGACACGAATTTTATTGGCTAGCCTAAAATCACCAGGGGTGAGAGATGAGAGGCAACATTGTAGCGAAGAGATTTGTGTTTGTATTTCATAAGGAGAGGAGTTAGGAATACCAAACATCTTGATCTCGGGAATAGAAAGAAAATAAATATTATCATAAGAAGAGGAGGAATCAAATTCAAAGTCAATAGAGAGATTATTTACAAAAGGAAAATTTTTAGGTTCAAAATCAGATGATTTAGTAATGGAAATATACTCACCATTTGAACGAGTGTCAACCAAATCCCATTCAATCATTTCATAAGAATGAGTGAATATATCCATCATCTTGTGTTGGAATTTAGTCTTACATCATAGAGGACATTGATTTTCGCAATGGCCAGGCTTGTGACAAATATAACAGGAAGATTTTTTACAAGGGTTCTATCTTTTCTTGAAAAATGTTTTCCTAGGTATTTTATCAGGTTTATTGAACTTATGTAGTTTCTTAAACATGTACCTTGGTTTGTATGGCCTATATTATTTGTATTTACATTCTTTGCAGTTGCAATGTGCTCCACAGTCTTTCTTCTTGTGTTTAGATCTACCACAACCAAAATGGTAAGTTTCAGCAAATATATCATATTTATGTTCTAAGACTTTTGCGACCATTGTTTTGATCAGAGAGTTCTTTCGGATTCATCGCATAGGTTTTTTTATTTTCGATGTTTCGGACCAAACTAGTGTGGTCCATCATCAGGAAAGCATTTTGTGAGAAAAGAAGGAAAAAAGGATATAACAGGTATATAAATACTTGAAAAGTTTTTATAAGGAGCTGACTTATTAAAAATGACATTTTGTCACGCAAACTTCTCGTTCTTCACACTACTCTGGAAAATATTATCCAACCATCTCTCTGGACATGAATAGATGCCTGCTCCTCCCTAAAAACTGTGAAATTTGAAGAAATCACTGTAAACAAACAACGCAGCAAGTTCACCCGCCTAGAAAACGCGCAGAAACAGGTACATATGAATAGTATACAAGGATTGTCTCCTCACCCTAAACAAAACGGACACTCTATGCCTACGCTCCACAATCCCAAGCCTTCACAACTACAAAACATTTATAATCCTTCTATCAGCGTAATAAACACTGCCTAAAAGAACAGTTTAAATAATATTATAAATAGTTTTATGATATATAATAAAAACATTAATATTGAAAATAATAACAACTTTAATCCTCAGAAATCCCCAAGCAACGATAACACTAACTACTATGATTACATGCGTGTAAACAAATGAATCATCTCTGGTGTGTGTTCAGTCGATAACAATCATCGTAGTGATAGCCACATTGACCAAAACTGTCCCCACGTGAACTCAGATAATAATTGTAATACCCACGCCATAAATAATAACCCTCACACCTCCATTACTCAGCTAATAATTCAGAATTCGAACCACAATGATAATAACCACAAACTTACACACGATTTTGATAACAAACCAAACAGTTTTGACACGCCGATAGAAAATTTTGATAAAAAACGTAGCAATGATAGCTACAGCAATATTGATCACAGTCGTTGTAACCTTCCTGTTAAACCTAATAATAACACCTGCCATATAAGTAATATTGAACCCAATTCTGTTATTAGCATTAATCCCCCCACCTCCATTATACAAATAACCAATTCTGATATCACAAATACTAGGAATAATATTAACAACGTGCATATAATGAATAATGTAAACAACCACAACGGTAAAAGCCAATGTAAAAACAAACCAAATAGTAATGATAATAAGATTAAAGAAATAAGTCTACCCAACACTGACACGATCTGCAATAATACCCGTGAACCCAAATCTTGTCCTTAATATCTCCAATAACGATAGTAAACAAGTCAACAACCTTGAACTTAAGACTAACCAGGTCAAAACCATTGTACCCAAAAATTTAGTTATAAACTTATCAACCCATCCCATCAATGAAAACACTACTAGGTTACTAGGAAAAGTTCTTAACTTTGCCATTGCCCCTCGCAAAATTCCTATTGAACATATCTTATGCAGCATTGAAAATAGTATTAAAAACCTCCCAGATAATGCTAAAGAAGAAATCAGACAAGACTGCTCAGTTATTCTCCGTAGAGTAAAACCACCAAAGACCAATATCACCAAAGAAGAATTTTTGGCTCTAAAATCCCTAAACAATAATAAGAATTTAGTTGTTCTAAAAGCAGACAAAGGTGGGGTTGTTGTCATTATGAATAAGGAAAACTACATTGAAAAAATGTTGGATCACCTCAATAACAGTGGAAGTTATAAGAAACTCAATAAAAACCCCTTAAATAAGATTGCAAAAGAAGTTTCCAATGCCATTAAATTAAGCAACATAAAAGACGATGATAAAAAGAAATTGATTGTTAGCTTCCCCTCCACCCCTAGGATATATGGACTTCCTAAAATTCATAAGGAAGGAGCCCCTCTTAGACCCATCGTCAACACAATAGGCAGCCCTACTTATCAACTTGCAAAATACCTAGCGGCTCATAAACTCAAACCCTTAGTTGGAAAGACTAGCTCCTTTGTTAAAGACTACTCTTTCTTTGTAAACAAGATCAAAACATTAAGGAAGTCGACAAGGATGACATCCTCGTCAGCTTTGATGTTGTTTCTCTCTTCTCTAAAATTCCCATTGACGGAGCAATGAAAGTCATCAAAAACATCATTGACTTAGGCACTGCCAACTTAGTTGAGATTTGTTTGAAATCCACTGCTTTGGTTCCAGGAGCAGCGTTTATGAACAAACACGGCTGGTGCGTATGGGATCCCCCCTCTCTCCCATCATAGCCAGTTTATTCATGGAAGATTTGGAAAACAATGCCCTAAACTCATCACCCTTCAAACCTAAATACTGGAATAGGTTTTGTTGATGATACTGCTTGTCATCTGGCCACATGGTTGTGACAAATTATATGAATTTGTGACTCAAATTAATAAACAATCCGATCACATGTTTCACTATGGGGGTTGAAAATAATGATAGTCTTCCTTTTCTAGATGTGAGTCACAAAAAGACCTGATGGAACCTTATCCCATCAAGTTTATAGAAAGAAAACCCACACTGAACAATACCTTCATCTTTGATTCCCATCATCACCTCAAAAACTAGGTGTTCTAAACACCTTAGCCACTAGAGCCTTTATAATTTATGATGATGAACACCTAGAGGAAGAAAATCACCTCTCGATGTTTTTAAAAATATGGCTATAAAAACATCGGTAATGGCTTTTCAAAATGCCACAAAACACCTAGGAATAAAGAACTAACAAATAATGATGTGTCTAAGGTTTACTTACCCTACATCTGAACAACGAACAAACTTTAGAGAGGATTTTAAAAGAAGAAAAAACATTGGGGTAACTTTCAAACCCCTAAAAACTATTAGAAACTTTCAAACCCCTAAAAACTATTAGGAATTCCCTTAGGTCAGTCAAAGACTTTGTTGATCCCATCGAACATAAAGGCATCTATATGATCCCGTGTTCGTGTGGTAAACAATACATAGGAGAAACAGGTCGTTCCTTTAGAATTAGGATTCAAGAACATGTCGCTGACATCAAACACAATCGCACTCGTCCCTCGGCTCTCGCAGAACACTCAGATAAAACTAAACATCACATTTGTATTGAAGAGACCAAAATCCTTGCCAAGATAGATCATTATCACAATAGAAAATTCAGAGAAGCAATCGAAATTGAAAAACAACCTAATAATCTAAACAGAGATGATGGATGGAAAATTAGTCAAAATTGGATCCCTACCCTAGCCAATATGAATAATTCTAAATATTAATTTATAAACATTTTCTAGTCGGCTCTTATTAAATAAAAATTATTAAACAAACAAATAATTAATTATTAAACAAACAAATAATTAATTATTTAAACAAACAATTATAATTTCCAAAATTTTATAATTCTTGATTTCATTTTTAATAAGTCGGCTCCTTATAAAAACTTTTCAAGTATTTATATACCTGTTATATCCTTTTTTCCTTCTTTTCTCACAAAACGCTTTCCTGATGATGGACCACACTAGTTTGGTCCGAAACGTCGAAAATCAAAAAACCTATGTGATGAATCTGAAAGAACTCTCTGATCAAAATATATCATAGACAGGACCATCAAAAACTAGTTGTTTCTTTATATACTTTGAAGTTTTTATGTGCATGCATTCTTTCTGCAAAGTAGTCATTATTCATTCATGCACACCTGTAAGATAAAATTATTCTATGTCAATTTGTTATTCTTCCATTATTTCTCTGACTAGGTCAGGGATCCTACCAGGCATTGTAAACAAATATTTTTTAAGATAGAAGGGTTACCAGGGTCACTAGATTTCTACAACATATTTTTCATAGTACATTAAAATTATAGGAGATATTTGATACTACACAATATTTGGTTCATAAACAAGTCTAAATATAGATGTGTATCAACTTTAAATTTCCCATAAAATTATATACTACCCCTTTTACTAGTTCATGTAAAGGTTTCTTAGATTCCTTGATGTGCAGTTTATCAGTTGGATTCAACATTTTCCACCATAGTTATAAGTTACATGTAAATCCCCAAGTAATTCTTAAGGCCAATTCTCCCCATGTGAATTTGTTTTTTAATATAGCCTTTTTTGTTTTAGTCCAAGAAGACCACCTATGAATGACCATCATAATTTCATTTTTAGATTTGCAATTCAGATTGGTTATTGGTGTTGGGTCTATATTTTCACAACTGAAACTAGAGTGGTCATCGGAATTTGCTGAATCAAATGGAATTTTTTTGTTTGTTCCATATTTAGTATTGCACCATTTTTCCCAGGTAGTTTTGAAAGTTTGACTACCTTTTTCATCAGTATTGTTTGGCATATATTCTTGGTTAGCTCCTGAAATTTCAGGTTATTCCTCTTTTACAACTTTTATATCATTTTTTTAGATAATTCGTTTTTCATCATTTGGATCTTTTCCTGTGCCAATTTGACAAAATTTTCTACCCTTGGTATTTTAGAATCAGGCTTATCAATTCCTTTTAATACGAGGTTTTTTCTTCTAGGGGATGGTTCAGGATCAAAGAAATTGAAGCTTTGTTGGTTAACTTCAGCCAAGGACAAAGGAGGGGAAGGAGATATTTCTTTTTCTTTTCTCAAGATGGTTTTTAAGTTAGTTATGACTTCCATGATTACATCCATATTTTGGATAATTTCTTTTAGCTCCTAGGATTGAGTAGTGGAATTATGTTCTAGATTCTTTGATTCTATATGTATTCCTACAATATGATTTTTTGTTTGCAAAATGCCTTATGCCATATCATCTATGTTTTGTGCTATACAGACCGAGTGGTAATCAGAATAATTTTTCATTCTAACGATGTCTTGGGATTTTTCATTATTGGCCTTTCTATATTGCAGAAAATCCATATCCACAACCAAAATTTCATCTTTGAATTTGGGAGTAAAGTTTTCTAAGCCAAGTGATCTTTCTGGGACAAGATTAGTCTTACCAGATAACTCATTTTCTCTTGGTAAATCATATCTAATCATTTTGATTTCATAAGAAGTAACTATCTGAAGACAATCTGGATGATGTAAATTGTTTCCTAAATGTTCTTGTTGGGAAGAAGAGGCTAAAGAAGATGGTATGGATTGAATCATTTTTTCAGCATACCTCGAAGTGTTAATTTTGACACTTTGTGATATTCCCAGTCTTAAAAGAGGGCCTTTATCATACTGGTAGAGAGCTAATTAGTGTGGCTCTGTAGGAGGAAGATATTTTTCTTGTAAACCGGTATACTTTGCATTCCATTCTTATGGGATACTTAGTTCTATGAATCCCAGTTTTATTGGGGTAACATTTCTCGGGTTGATCACCACGCCTTCATGCATAGATCGAGTTAAAATCTTTGGATTCAAAGAAAGTAGATTTGTTGAAACAAAACAAAGACATACAGTAGTGTGTAAATGTTCAATCTCATATCAGGGAGACATATAAAATCCATAAAAATTGAATATAGGCTTAGAGAAAGTCAAGGATATGTGGATCTGTAAGTGAAACTTCGAATCTTGAGGGGATGGAAGACCATACTAGACCATTATGTAGAGGGGATTGAAAACCACCTATTAAGGAATTCTAGAAATTGGAGTGTCTAGAGTCGACAACACAACATAATGAAGTCACATTTAGTCCCAGTCTGACCAATGGATTAATATTGAACTGGATAAGTCCTAGATGTACATATTGAAATCCTAGAATTTAGTTCAAACATAAATATTCACCAATTCCCATGCCTCAAGAATGAGAATAAGAATGAGACAAGTTCTTTGTGAATTATATACAAATTTTGATGACCAGTCTAGTTTCAGTCGTGAAACTATAGACCTGACACTAATAACTTATCCGAATTGCACATCTAAATATAAAATGATGGCCATTTAAAGGTGCTCTTCTTGGGCTAAAACAAAAAAGGATATATTCAAAAACAAATTCACATGGGGAGAATTAGCCTTAAGAATTACTTGGGGATTTACAGGTAACTTATAACTATGGTGGCAAAGGTTGAATCCAGCTGATAAATTGCACCTCATGGAATCTGAGAAACCTTTAGATGAACTAGTAAACGGGGTAGTACATGAATTTTATGGGAAAGCTAAACTTGATACAAATATATATTCAAACTTGTTAATGGACCAAATATTGTGTAATATGAAAGATCTCCTAGAATTTTATTGTACCATGCAAGATATGTCGTATAAATCTTGTGACTCTAGTAACTCCGCTTATCTTAGAAAATATATGTCTGCAATTCCTGGTAGGATCCCTAACCTAGTCAAAAAAAGAAAGGAAGAAGAACAAATTGACATAGAAGAAATTTCTCTTGCAGGTGTGCATCAATAAATAATGACTACTTTGTAGAAAGAATGCATGCGTAAAAAAATTGCAAAGTCTGTAAAGAAACAACTAGGTTTTGATGGTTATGTCTGTGATATATTTGTTGAAACTTATCATTTTGGTTGTGGTAGATCTAAACAGAATAAGAAGTATTGTGGGGCACATTGAAACTGCAAAGAATGTAAATAAAAATCATATAGGACATACAAACCAAGGTACAAGTTTAAGAAACCAGGAAAATTCCCCAAACTTGATCAAAGACCTAGAAAAACATTTTTCAAGAAAAGATAGAACCCAGGTAAAAAATCTTCCTATTATATTTGTCACAAGTCCGGCCACTGGGAAAATCAATGTCCTCTGTGAGGTAAGAATAAATTCCAACATAATCACATGGATATCTTCACATGTGCTTATGATCCAGCTAAATGGGATTTAGTTGACACTTATTCATATGGTAAGCATATTTACATTACTAAATCATCTGATTTTTAACCTGAAAATTTCCTTCTGTAAATAATCTCTCTATTGACTCTGACTTTGATTCCTCCTCTTATTTTGATAATATTGATTTTCTTTATATTCCTGAGATCAAGATGTTTGGTATTCCTTACTCCCCTCCTTATGAAATCAAAACAAAAATCTCTTCGCTACAACATCGTCTCTCATCTCTCACTACTAGTGTTGTAGCATTATTAACCCCCTAATCACTAAGACATAATCTCCTAGAGGTCACCTACCCAATTCACTCATATTTCATCATCTTCCCATTTATTTTCTAACCTAATCTCCCTTCGGTCGCCCTTGTCATTTATCAAGCTCGCAACCAAAGGGGTCAGTCACTCTTTCTTGACTTCCAAGTTGCAACCGTGACATTCTATATGTGTACTCAGGTCACGGTCAAGCCTAGAATCTCCATTTTCTGGATTTGGTTTTGATGGATGAGACCTCTCTATTATTTCCCGGGGTTTAATGGAATATATGATGGATGTTTCCCTCTAAACGATTGTTCATGTAAGTTTGTATGTTTGTTGATAGAGGATTGATATATTTCTAGATCATGACATATTATCAAACTTAGAAGCATCCTTTGCTCATATATTTGTTTATGTCTTAGGTATAGGAAGAGCCTAAGGGAGCTCAACTCCTGCAAGGTAAAAAATCCCTACAACATACTAGCGACCATACTGGGGAGATTTCCTCTCAAGTGATTTTCTTCCTTCTTTATATGCTTTCTTTCTAAAATTGTTACCCATTAAAATGTCATGATCTAATTGCCAGAATTTGTTATTCCCTTTCCTGAGTTCAATTGAAGAAACCAATAGCTTAGATCTGATAGATCTCATCCCAAATATTTTTTTTTTCTTTTTTTTTCTGGGTTTTCTGAGTTGGTCCCAACTTCCCCGTTCACACAGAGTGACGAAAGTCTTCTTGGTCGCGGTTTGCCACCTTTGCAGCAGCGACCATCCCTTCTCTCAAACTTGTTAGTCATGACCATACTCTTCAATAACACTGTGTCTCTCTCTGGTTAGCGACCCATCCACACTGTCTCCCTCTATAGGGAGCAATCGAACCCATAATCTTTACTTTTTGAAGAATTTATCCTTCAAAAAACTCAACCAGGCCATTTTAGGTTGTTTTCCTTCAACACTCCATATTTGTATGAAGACTGGCTCTTTGAATTTGTGTCATCTTGTTTGAAATTCATGCAATTATCTTCTCTTGGTATTCATCTCATGTGATTGATAGGTACAAACAAGATCACCTAATATAATCCTTTCAGTCCTGTAGAAGATTGTTTATACATGCCTGAGAAGTCTTTCTTTCATTAGGTTGAATGTTTGTTGTTTCCCAAATCATTTGAGAACTTTTCAAACTTTCATTCAGACTTAAAATATTTTTATGTTCTTTAAATTTGTATGCTTGGTATTGTCTTTCTTCCATATTTTTCATTCATTTCTGAACATGGTCCATTGAAAGCAATGGTTGAAGAAGATTTTTTTTTTCACTTTCATATCATTTGAAAAAATAAAAGAAACAAAAAACATTTCATTTAGAGTGCTTTAAACCATCATTGAAACAATTTGTGCTTGGTTGGGAATATCATAAATCATTTCGTGAGTTTGGTTGAAAAATGTTCTTTTATCTTAGTTGCAAGAATATATATAAAACGGTAAGCATTAGGGTGTTTTCTTTTATAAAAAACAAGATACTCTTCTCCCTCTCATAAATAGGATTCATCGAAAAGAAAATTGTTCAAATTTCATCCCTTTTCATCCTTTTGGAGTCGAATTTTTTCACATCATAAGTTTCACTTCCATGCAACCTTCTGACTAAA
>SNQJ01S0007637.1:243197-254631 GCA_010110895.2 Picea sitchensis
GAAGGATTATTTAAATAATAAAGTGAAGTGACAAAATCAAAGAAGATTATTTAAATGATAAAGTGAGGTGACAAAGTCAAGGAGGAATATTTAAGTGATAAAGTAATGGAGAACTTTCTAATTATGAAAAGTGGTTAACCCTAAAAATGAGGAAAATATGTTAAGTGACCTATAAATGGGTTAAGTGACCTAGAAATGGGTTAAGTGACCTAGAAGATGCTTCTAAGGAAGATATTTGGAGAGTATAAATAAGAGGCAAGGCTTTCTCATTTTATATCACACTTGAGCATATTGAATATCTATAGGTGACTGAGGTAACCAAAGGATATCTAAGCCTAATTTCATAGGGAAGGTGAATAAAATAAGGTCGGAATTCAAGGGCGGATAAATTATTTTGATGATGCTTTCTAAGGTATGTTCTTTATAGGTCATCTCACCATTTTCGCAATAATTTTTTTTCTAGAATGATTCAGACCGTGAAATTGATAGGCCATTAAGGAAACATATCCAAGTATCTTTGGTAAAAATTTCATCTTTTGTTTTGTTGTATTTTTGGAGTTACACTCCGTGGAAAATAAGGTTTGTGGCTAGTCCCGAAACTAGTCTAAAACATGTGTTTTGGGTAAAAACGTCACAAATTATTCATAACAGATCCAAATTTAGTAAGACCAATTGTGTTGGTTAGAGTACATTCTGCAGTATTCTGTGTAACACTTTAAGATCCATTCAACAAATATTATGTGTGGGGTACACTCTACAAGGTCTCTCTCTAGAATAATACTGAATTCAGCAAGGTATGCCATTTTTGCTATAACTCCTTTTCCGAAAGGTTCCAAGTAGTGACACTTGGAGGAATTGCATAAACAAACTGAAGAACATTTCATACTATTTTATGATCTTTATTCATTATAGGTACATAGTTATGATTATTTAAAGTTAGGGTTGTTGACTAATCCCAAACTAGTCACGTGAGACTAAAGAACAGTTTGATGAAAATGCTAGTCTCTTGTTGTGAAAGTTAAGGAAGATTTGCAGGTATGTGATCATATACACTAGGTCTATTACATAGTTACAAATCATATTTGGATGATGAAATTGATGAGGGCCTTTGGTTAAGGTTCATGTTGGGTACATGGTTCAGACAAGTAGTTGATGAGTTGGCACATACATGAGGTGTATAGTTGATGATGTTGGTACATCTTGATGAGTCATAATTGATGAGTATTTGATACATGATTGGTACATGGTTGGAGGCACTTGTTAGTAGTATTGTTGATACATGGTGTATGGATGATCTAACATATTTGTATTGGTATATTATTAGAAGAACATATTGATCTTGGTGATGATTATGACTTGTTGTGTTATGGTTGGTTGATGCACATCTTTGCAAGTTGTCTTGGTGATTGATCTTGGTGAGTAGATCTGATTTGGTTGATAAGACTGATGAGACAGGTTGTTGTGATAGGTTGTTTGGACAAGTTATTTTTACAGGTTTGGTGCATGGTTGATGCACTTGTTCATGGTACATGTTTTTTACAGGTTTGGTGCATGGTTGATGCACTTGTTTATGGTACAGGTTGATTATAGGTTGAGGTACAGGTTGATGCATGGTTAATGCATGGTTCAAGTTTATTGGTATAGGTTTACGGTGGTATATCTCAGAGTGATAGTGTATATCTCAGGGAAGTTGGACGGGGAAATGACAAGTGGTTGTAGCCACCTTCCAGCTGTAGCCAAAGAACATAGGGGGTTGTAGCCTCCTTCTGGTTGTAGACAAAGAATTCGGGAGTTGGAGCTTCCCTTAGGTTGTAGCCTCCTTCCAGTTGCAGTTGGAAAACAAAAGAAGTTGGTGCTTCCAATGAATGTAATTCCTCAAGACATATAAGAAAAATCATTTTGTGGTCTTCTCCCGCTTTGGGTTTCCACATAAAACACTGGTGTACTGTGTATGTGTATGATTTTTCATTTGTTCATTGCTGATTTACTCTACAATTATTGGATGATAATGCTACATTGATATAACACTTGGATTATATGGTTAAAAAGGATTTTATTTCTTTATTACTGATTCACCCCCCCTCTCAGTAATCCAATAGGTGTATGTGATGATGATTGTCTTTGGACATTTGAGGGTGGAAGCGTTGGGTATGGAGATAAATGCGGATATATCCATACCAGGGGTCAGAAGAGTTAATGAGGAACACATATTCATCTGGCAGTGAATCTTGGACCACTAATTTGTCGATGACTTGGGGGAGATCGGTCATTAATTCTGCAAAGACTAGGGACTTTTTGGATTTGAGAGAAATCGAGGTCAAATTATTGTAATAAGTCAATCCATTTTGAGTAACGACCTCCCAATATTTTATGTGGCAAGATATATTGCATAGGATTGGCGTCAAATATAACGGTAGTAGTTTGAAGCAGAATGTAATGTCGTAATCGCTAAACAATGAAAAATGCTGCCAGGCATAAGGATAATGAAGTTCAACACCAACTAAGCCTTTACTGAGGTAATAAATAACATGTTCATTATTGTCTTCATCAGTTTGGACTAAGACTATTCCAATAGTAGTACCGGATGTTGCGAGATATAAGGTAAAATCTTGATTATAATTTTGGGGTATCAATAGACGAGTGGATGTAAGAATGTGATTTAGTCGATTGAAAGAATCCTGAGATTGTTCATCCCAAATGAATGGGACACCTTTTTTAAGTAATCACATGAAACCCTTAGTAATCTCTGCATAGTTGACGATGAACCGTCTTAAGAAATTTGCTTGTCCTTGCAATTTCTGAAGTTGGTTAATAGTAACAAGGGGAGGGAAATTGATAATGGCCTCTACTTTAAGGGGATCCACTCGGATCCCAAATTTGGACATGATAAATCTAAGGAGATGACTATATTCTACAACAAATATGCAGTTTTGTGGGTTGAGACATATGTTGTAATGTCGACAACGAATAAGGATTTTTCGTAGATAATTGATATGATCTTGTCGCTTAAGAGATATGATTGGTAGGTCATATAAATAAGCTACACGATGTGTTTTATGTTGTGGAAAGCATAAGACATGGCCCATTGGAAAGTGGCGCCAATTGTTTTGAGACCAAAGGGTAACTTTTGATAGGCGAAAGTGCCCCACGGGCATATAAAGGTGGTTTTGTGTTGGTCTTCTGGTATGATTTCAATTTTATTATATCTAGAGAAGTCTTCCATGAATGAGAAGACTTCACATCCAACACAATCATTGATGATCTGATCGATGAAGGGAGTGGGGAAATTGTCCTTAGGACAAGCCTTCTTAAGGTCCCTATAATCCACACATACTCAAACCGTGCCTTGCTTCTTGGTGATGGGTACAATGTTGGAGACCCATTCTGTAAGGGGCACAGGATAGATAAAACCAACGTTCAATAATTTTTGAACTTCGGTCTTAATTGCTGTGGCATTTCATAGGTGAACTGGATGGAACCGTTGTCGAATGGGACGAGCTCCAGGATATGTCTTAATTTCATGAACAATGATCTGTGGGTTGATCCCTATCATTTCTTCACATGACTAAGAAAAAATATCGCATAACTCTTTAAAAAGTGCAGTGTAACATTCTATCTCTTCGGGAGAGAAATCTGCACCTATCTGTATGTGTTACATGATCCCATGTTTAACTGAAATATCAATTGAGATATCTTAGAAACATTTCCCAAGTTTCCTTCTGATGGGGGGGAAAATGACGTCGACGATGATGAGGATGGGTCTTGGGTGTCAGTATAAATGAAGGTTTGAATATGTGTTTATTTCCTCTCTTTATTGGGAATAAAAGAGGATCAATGGTGATTGTCTTCCCAGGGTCGGTCTTGAAGAGATATGACTTCCATTATAGCTTCATCAGATGGGAAGATGAGATCTAGGAAGTCATCCTTGAGATGCTCATGGGTAACCCAGTAAGCAGAGGAGAAATGATCAGACTCCTCATCTAGAAAGAGTTTAGAATCAATGTTAGCAGATTCATCTGTTGTCTAGATAGATGAATATGATAATTCAACCGGGGATAACGACATGATAGCTATGAAATATTCGATAGATGAAGAGTGAGGAATGGTACATTTGTGCTGGGATTAAGTCGCACGTCAAGTGTATAATAATCAAGTTGGTCTATTGTCACTATATTTCCTTAGTGGGGAAAGCGGATAATTTGGAAGATAGACGATGCTACTTCCTTCATAGCATAGAACCATGTATGACCTAAAAGGATATTGTAGTCGAGATTAACATCGATTACTTCTACTTCGACGAAGGCAGTTTTTCCAGCTAGTTCGATTGGTAGGGAGGGAAAAATACCATGAGGTTTGAAAATATGTCCATCAAAGGCCTTCAAGATAGTTTTCGATGTAGTAAGCTGTGGAGAGCCTAAGGATTTCCAACAATTCATTGACATAAGACAAGTGTCCACACCTTCATCGATCATGGTTCAATTTTGTTTTTTGTTAAGTGAACGAACGATTTTTTATAATGCAAGTTGGTGTGAAAGGCGGGCTTCAATTTGTTCCATGTTAAAATAAATAATTTTGACTCCGAGGGATAAATTTCCCCAATGGATGTTAATAAATCTTTTTGTTGGGTTGGACAACTCTGCAATAATTCGAGGGCGGACATGGTGCATGGGGCTTGAGCAAGATCCTTGACTATACTATAGTGTTGGGATGTTAGAGCGTTAGGGTTATGTGTCGTTCGACGAAGTACTCATTTTGGAGGTGAAAAGTGGGTTTTGTACTTGGTTTCTCGAGAGTGAGAGGGCCATTGGGTGGTTTTGGGATAGGGGGATATTTTAATGGAGGATTTTCCTTTGGAGAGTCATAATTCTTTGTTCTGGTGGATAACGCCATGGATTTAACCATAAAGATATTTGCGGTTGAGGACTCAGGGTTTCCATAGGTGGAGGTGGTTGTGTTTTCATAGTCATTTGTTTTTGCTAGGGGGGAAAGGGTTTGTTAACACTGCAGGTGTAGAATAGGATGGGCCTCATTCGTGACATTGGTGGATTTTGGTGAGACGGGGGTAATATTTGGTGAAATGATCCTCCTTACAAATCATGCAGGGATATTTGACCTTTTGTTTAGGTTTTCCCTCAACATTGTTTTCTTGTGTCTTGGGGCCCAATTGCTCAAAAGAGTTTTTTTTTCTTATTATATCTACCCTTATTTTTTTCCTATGGATGACTGCGGGTTTTTGGGTGCGATGGATTTCACTGAATTAACCTCAGAGGTTTGGGTAGGGGGATTTGTTGGAGTGATTGTGTGGACAAATGAAATGGGATTGGTGGATTTATTTGATGGGTTGTGTTTCCTCTGTAACGATGCCTCCCATGGAGACATCTCAAGCGATAAGTGGCAGAAGAGACTTGGTAAACCAATCAACTAATAGTTGGTCTGGGATTGTGGCTTTAATTAGTCACCACCGACATCGCCACTCATGAATGTGATGAGAGAAATGGGTGGAGGTTGACTGGCGTAACGATGCTAAAATTTCAGTTTAGTTTCATATCTGATTGGTAATTGGAAATCTATAAAAAATGCCATAGAAAGTGAATTAAAGTCATCAAAGGAGCTTCACAGTAGTTCTATACACCATTTGGCTGTGACTCATGTAAGAGTTCGTTGGTAAATTCGTAGCCGGATGGAATCATCCATCAAGGAGTTCAAAGAAAACCATAGGTGAAAACTCATGATCTGATTGTTTGGATATTCTCCAGTCTTTCCATCGAACTTTGAAATATTGGAAGGGAGTTTGGTAGGAATGGGGGGCTAGAAAGAGGAGTGTCGTATGGGACCATTAGTCAAACTTGAAAGATCAGACAAATTTAAGGTTGATAAAAATGGAAGTTGTTTATTGACCTATGGAGGTGGATTATGTGGTCCTCCTCCATATGGGTGTTGTTCTAGAGGTCCTCCTCCGTAATGTGGTCTACAAAGGGGTCCTCCACCATAGGGCGGTCCTCCGGGGGGTCCTCCTCCATAAGGTGGTCCCCTAGGAGGTCCACGTCCATAGGGGGGTCCTCTTACATAAGGCGGTCCTTCATGGGTTCCTCCACCATAGGATGGTCCCCCTCCACCATGGGGTAGTCTGCCAGGGGTTCCGCCAGGAGGTCCTCCACCATAGGGTGTGCCTCCAGGGGTCGTCCTAGTTGAGGAGGTTGGTTCCATACAATATTATCTATTCCTGGGTATGGATGGCCATATAGTAGGCTAGTGGTAGAGAGAATAGTCTGGCCCCATGATGGGTATTGTTCGGTAGCTGGGGGTTTCCCTCTAGTTGATTGGTGCCCCGAGAGTGAATATGGACCTGAAACTGGGGGTTTCCCCCCAGTGGGTATTTTCCACCAGCTATATAAAGGTTGGATCCTGATCGTAGGTAATACCCCTGTTAAAAATGATCCAGAAGTCGAGGGTTTCCCTCCGACAGAATGTTGGATGGACATTTGCCTTGGGTACAGGGGTGGTCCCCTAGTGAAAGGCTAGCTCATGGATATTTGTTGGCCAAAAAAAATTAGTTGGTTTCCTTGGGGAGGTAATCCTCCCGATGAAGGTTGTTGTCCAAAGAGGTTGGGATTGCCTCTTAAGAATAATGGGGTAAACAAAGGTTTCCCCTTAGTGGGGGGTGTAAAGGGTTCTGTTATTAAAGGTGGTGATACAATGGTAGGGACAACATATGATACATATGTCATTGTTGATGTTTGGGTTGTGGTGATGTTTTACTGAGCCTATTGTGGTGTAGGGTGGATGGGGGAGGATTGGGGAAAAGAAATTTGGAATGTACAAGAGATACTATATATGAGGGGTTGAGGGCTATGCGAAGAAGAATGTGATTGATCATGTCACAAGAGTTTGAAATCAGAGTCTATGATTGTATCTACTCTAGCGAGGATATCGTGTGGTTGTTTAGGGGTTCACATAGGGTCATATGGACCTGAAACCATTGGTGGTCTGGTGTAACCATCTGATAAGTGGATCTGTTGGGTTTCCATACTCATGACATCTTCATAGGGTACAAGATATAGACGTTGGTAATCAATACCAAGTTCAAGTTCTATGGAGGAGTTTACCTAAAGAAGGAGGGGATTGAAAGAGTCAGTCAAGGGTGGATTTGCAGGGAGTACAAAAACTTCTCGAAATTTTTCTCCTTCTGGGTGTTCAAGCAAGGGGGTAACAACACTTCCAACCTTAGAGTGGTTTTCCTATAGAAGATGATCTTTAGGTGAGTTGGGAGGTAATAGTTCATAATGTAGTGGAGGCAAACCTATCATCCTCGAAGATCGACACAAGTTTTGATCGGCCAATATGAGACATGACAATGACAGTCCTATAGCCTACTAAAGAAAAAAAAAGTAGCACACACTAAAAACGAATCTAGAAATCAGACAAACAAACCAAAGCTTCTTGCCATGGGCTCACTAGTTAGTGATGAAATCCAAAATTGTAGGGACATGTGAGAAGGGGCAGGGACAAGTGGGTGGATTAGTTATGTTGGAAGCCTGCTTAACATACATACACCTTGGTGCAATATTCCCTACAGTCTATCCGTGGGTCACCCTCCAAGTTGCTCGAGTGAGTTTGACCAACATCTGATCCAAGTATAATGAAGACTCCACTTTTCCATCACCTTGTGTAAGACCCCTAAATATTATGGCGACTAAGGTAACCAACTCACAGTCAGCCTCCAGGAGAGTATAGTCGACAAACGGGTCTGACAGTATGGGAAGGATATCAAGTCTAAAATTCCTCAAGAGGATTGAGAACAAGAGGACTGGAAAAAACTTCAGAGGGCCTTGAATGGATTCACGGTTCATGAAGTTATGAGACCAAATAGAAACAACCGATTGTCAAGAAGAATCCCCAATATACTGTCGTTCCATTATGTTTGGTTAAGCCTTAGAGGGGTAATCTCTGTTTCCTAGCTGCACACGACCTCATGTGTAACCCCTGTGTGAGAGGGGGGTCCTGTCTATGCCTATACAAAATTTGGATTTAGGCACTCTTTAACATTCTATGGTTTTTTTTCATTCTCTTGGACAATTTACTCACTTTTCTTAGTCCAAAGACCCTATTCCTAGACTATTCTTTGGTGTTCTTTATAAGAGAAAATGTCTAGTTAGTTTTATTAGTGCGTGTCCATTTTTAAGGATGTTCTTTAGTCAGAAGGTTGCATGGAAGTGAAACTTATGATGTGAAAAAATTCGACTCCAAAAGGATGAAAAGGGATGAAATTTGAACAATTTTCTTTTCGATGAATCCTATTTATGAGAGGGAGAAGAGTATCTTGTTTTTTATAAAAGAAAACACCCTAATGCTTACCGTTTTATATATATTCTTGCAACTAAGATAAAAGAACATTTTTCAACCAAACTCACGAAATGATTTATGATATTCCCAACCAAGCACAAATTGTTTCAATGATGGTTTAAAGCACTCTAAATGAAATGTTTTTTGTTTCTTTTATTTTTTCAAATGATATGAAAGTGAAAAAAAAAATCTTCTTCAACCATTGCTTTCAATGGACCATGTTCAGAAATGAATGAAAAATATGGAAGAAAGACAATACCAAGCATACAAATTTAAAGAACATAAAAATATTTTAAGTCTGAATGAAAGTTTGAAAAGTTCTCAAATGATTTGGGAAACAACAAACATTCAACCTAATGAAAGAAAGACTTCTCAGGCATGTATAAACAATCTTCTACAGGACTGAAAGGATTATATTAGGTGATCTTGTTTGTACCTATCAATCACATGAGATGAATACCAAGAGAAGATAATTGCATGAATTTCAAACAAGATGACACAAATTCAAAGAGCCAGTCTTCATACAAATATGGAGTGTTGAAGGAAAACAACCTAAAATGGCCTGGTTGAGTTTTTTGAAGGATAAATTCTTCAAAAAGTAAAGATTATGGGTTCGATTGCTCCCTATAGAGGGAGACAGTGTGGATGGGTCGCTAACCAGAGAGAGACACAGTGTTATTGAAGAGTATGGTCATGACTAACAAGTTTGAGAGAAGGGATGGTCGCTGCTGCAAAGGTGGCAAACCGCGACCAAGAAGACTTTCGTCACTCTGTGTGAACGGGGAAGTTGGGACCAACTCAGAAAACCCAGAAAAAAAAAGAAAAAAAAAATATTTGGGATGAGATCTATCAGATCTAAGCTATTGGTTTCTTCAATTGAACTCAGGAAAGGGAATAACAAATTCTGGCAATTAGATCATGACATTTTAATGGGTAACAATTTTAGAAAGAAAGCATATAAAGAAGGAAGAAAATCACTTGAGAGGAAATCTCCCCAGTATGGTCGCTAGTATGTTGTAGGGATTTTTTACCTTGCAGGAGTTGAGCTCCCTTAGGCTCTTCCTATACCTAAGACATAAACAAATATATGAGCAAAGGATGCTTCTAAGTTTGATAATATGTCATGATCTAGAAATATATCAATCCTCTATCAACAAACATACAAACTTACATGAACAATCGTTTAGAGGGAAACATCCATCATATATTCCATTAAACCCCGGGAAATAATAGAGAGGTCTCATCCATCAAAACCAAATCCAGAAAATGGAGATTCTAGGCTTGACCGTGACCTGAGTACACATATAGAATGTCACGGTTGCAACTTGGAAGTCAAGAAAGAGTGACTGACCCCTTTGGTTGCGAGCTTGATAAATGACAAGGGCGACCGAAGGGAGATTAGGTTAGAAAATAAATGGGAAGATGATGAAATATGAGTGAATTGGGTAGGTGACCTCTAGGAGATTATGTCTTAGTGATTAGGGGGTTAATAATGCTACAACACTAGTAGTGAGAGATGAGAGACGATGTTGTAGCGAAGAGATTTTTGTTTTGATTTCATAAGGAGGGGAGTAAGGAATACCAAACATCTTGATCTCAGGAATATAAAGAAAATCAATATTATCAAAATAAGAGGAGGAATCAAAGTCAGAGTCAATAGAGAGATTATTTACAGAAGGAAATTTTCAGGTTAAAAATCAGATGATTTAGTAATGTAAATATGCTTACCATATGAATAAGTGTCAACTAAATCCCATTTAGCTGGATCATAAGCACATGTGAAGATATCCATGTGATTATGTTGGAATTTATTCTTACCTCACAGAGGACATTGATTTTCCCAGTGGCCGGACTTGTGACAAATATAATAGGAAGATTTTTTACCTGGGTTCTATCTTTTCTTGAAAAATGTTTTTCTAGGTCTTTGATCAAGTTTGGGGAATTTTCCTGGTTTCTTAAACTTGTACCTTGGTTTGTATGTCCTATATGATTTTTATTTACATTCTTTGCAGTTTCAATGTGCCCCACAATACTTCTTATTCTGTTTAGATCTACCACAACCAAAATGATAAGTTTCAACAAATATATCACAGACATAACCATCAAAACCTAGTTGTTTCTTTACAGACTTTGCAATTTTTTTACGCATGCATTCTTTCTACAAAGTAGTCATTATTTATTGATGCACACCTGCAAGAGAAATTTCTTCTATGTCAATTTGTTCTTCTTCCTTTCTTTTTTTGACTAGGTTAGGGATCCTACCAGGAATTGCAGACATATATTTTCTAAGATAAGCGGAGTTACTAGAGTCACAAGATTTATACGACATATCTTGCATGGTACAATAAAATTCTAGGAGATCTTTCATATTACACAATATTTGGTCCATTAACAAGTTTGAATATATATTTGTATCAAGTTTAGCTTTCCCATAAAATTCATGTACTACCCCGTTTACTAGTTCATCTAAAGGTTTCTCAGATTCCATGAGGTGCAATTTATCAGCTGGATTCAACCTTTGCCACCATAGTTATAAGTTACCTGTAAATCCCCAAGTAATTCTTAAGGCTAATTCTCCCCATGTGAATTTGTTTTTGAATATATCCTTTTTTGTTTTAGCCCAAGAAGAGCACCTTTAAATGGCCATCATTTTATATTTAGATGTGCAATTCGGATAAGTTATTAGTGTCAGGTCTATAGTTTCACGACTGAAACTAGACTGGTCATCAAAATTTGTATATAATTCACAAAGAACTTGTCTCATTCTTATTCTCATTCTTGAGGCATGGGAATTGGTGAATATTTATGTTTGAACTAAATTCTAGGATTTCAATATGTACATCTAGGACTTATCCAGTTCAATATTAATCCATTGGTCAGACTGGGACTAAATGTGACTTCATTATGTTGTGTTGTCGACTCTAGACACTCCAATTTCTAGAATTCCTTAATAGGTGGTTTTCAATCCCCTCTACATAATGGTCTAGTATGGTCTTCCATCCCCTCAAGATTCGAAGTTTCACTTACAGATCCACATATCCTTGACTTTCTCTAAGCCTATATTCAATTTTTATGGATTTTATATGTCTCC
>SNQJ01S0007638.1:0-10024 GCA_010110895.2 Picea sitchensis
TTCTAAGAATCTATTTTATGTTTTAAGGCCATGTTTGAAAAAAGTTGTAATTTTAACCCGGTCAGAAAAATTGGTGCTATCGGTAGCACCACTTTTTGATTTGGGGGTTGATTTTAGAGTATTTTTTAGCAACCATTTTATCCTTTAAGCTCATGCTTGAAAAAGTTGTAATTTTAACCCGGTTACAAAAAATGGTGCTATCTGTAGCACCACTTTTTGATTTGGGGGTTGATTTTAAAGTTTGTTTGAGAAACCATTTGATCCTTTAAGCCCATGCTTGAAACAATTTGTAATTTTGACCCGGTTACAAAAAATGGTGCTATCGGTAGCACCAATTTTTGATTTGGGGGTTGATTTTCATGTTTTTTATGCAAAAATATGGGTTTTAAGGGCTAGAGTTCTCGTTTTGAGGTCATAGTTCTCATCAAGTTGGTAATTATGTTCATGGTCACTTGGTGTTGGATTTGAGCCCTTAGAAAGAGATAAAGGCTCACCCATTTATCTCCTCAACATTGTACATTGAAGATTTGAATATAAATGAAGGACCCATGGGTGGTAGTACTACCCAATAATTAGTAGGTGTGAAGGTATTTAGGTTGATGGAGAGAGAATCCTTGTCTAAGGGGAATAGAGGAAGGATATTAACAATCTTCTTTCCCATCATGTTGACACTTCTCCCTATTCCAAACCCTATCACATCATCTCATCAAAACCATATCTTAAAAAGATCACCAAAGCAACATTTGACTTATTAACTATGGCCATGAGGGCCAACTACCGTGCTAGGACAATTGGGATAAAATTGGCTATATGAATGTTATTCCCAAACCTTCAATAATTATCTTGAATTGTTAAAAACATTTACCAGTATATTCTCCTATATTTTATATTTCCATGGCTTTTGGATCACCTCATTCAAACTTTCCAATGAAAGGTTACACCAATTTTAAGTTCACATATTTTTTAAGCCCTTATTTGAGGAATGGTTTGCAGGATAACCCTATAATAGTTGTATCTTAAAATTTAAAATCCAATGAATATGAAATTTTAGTAAGGAAGAATGTAATATGTTTACTCTGTAATTCCACATGCTTCACTAAATTATGATTTTCCAAGAAAATGTTTTGGCCAAATGTGCCAAAACTTGTTGATTTTCACCTTTATCTAGAGACTGAAGTGTTATATGTGATAACTCTATCAATTTTGCATTAACAAAGTAAGTTTTTGGACAAGTAGTAGATTTATATTTCCTCTTTCTGTTGTAAATAATCTCACTTCAATTGGACCTCATAATCTTCAAATATGCCCTTTTTGTAACCCAGTCAAAATTTACCCAAGTTATAGGACTTGACACAAGCACTTACCTATATCGACTATAGATTTGAAAATTTTGTGCCTTTTTTTATTGAATTTGGAACTTACATTTTTTGTTTTTTCCTATTTCCAATGCTTCAAGTCTCACTGGATTTAAAGTTCCATAGCACAATTTATAGAGAAAATTGTAGAGGGTCTTGTTGGAAGGTTCCCAAAATAAGAATAATCCACTTTACTACGAAATGTTATGAACCAAATAACCAATTAAGAATAAGAAAGATCCAATTCAACAATTCCATGCATAAATGAGATGAATGCATGAAATAATAAGAATATTCTTAAAGGGGAAAACCCCCTAGTACAAGATATCCAAATGCACCACACACGATGGTTATTCAAACGAGTCTTCTTGATGTCTATTTAGGAGATACAGAGGGTTAGAGTGCATCTACAATAACAAGCCTACTTAAATATAATTAATTTCATGATAACTAATAAGGGTTAGGAACATAATAGTTCTCCAACTATCAATCAAAGTTAATATACTCCAACCTCCCTGCACAAGCACTTCAAATGCCATTTGGAGTGACATAGTAAATGCTCACCAATTCCTTGAAGAACTGTTCCATGCATTCCTACATATCCCTTTGAAACAATTATCTAAAAAATAAATTTCAATTTGTTTTTATCCCATTTTGTTTTTGGGAATGTAGGTCCTTCATTTGACTAATTGGCCACATGGGTGGGAGCGGGTGTGGGGTGGGAAGGGTTCTTGTTGATTTGGTGGCTTCTAACCAGACACGATGAGGTGAGCTAACATGTACTTGTGTAAGATGACCTACTAAAAAATATAGTTCAGAAGAGGTGAAACAAAGGTGGCTATGGTATAAGGGGTGGAGAAAGAGGAGATGGATGATGTACAAGTAGTGGGATGAGGTAGAGGTGGTGGAGATAACTACCACTAGTAGAAATGTTGTGGAAAGAAAAAGGGGAGGATAATAAAGGAATTACTCTAAGCAATGAGGGAGTGGTTGAGTAAGTGCATTGCAAGTAATTTCAAAGTGGGGGGAATCAAGACAAGAATGAGATGGAGTGGGTTGTCTTAGTCAATCGAGATAATATGGGGATTTTTCAAGGAGAATGGGAATATTTATCTAGGTTGATATGCCAATTGACTCCCTGGAAACCCCAAATTCAGCTACAGATAGGTGAGTCTAATCAAGGATGGGATAGTGTGGGACATGACTGAGACGCCCATGAATAAGATGAAACATTTTTATATCGTTCAATTCCCACAACCACTATGAGATGATATACTTGTTGGAGGGACACACACAAATAATATGACATCCCTAAAACCAAACAATATTTACCTCTCATTACATAAATTTGAAAATTATATTGGGTTCATGGATGAATGGAGCATTTAATGTCTTTGGGATAGGTGAAGAAAATTTGTGGCACTTTCTTGGAAACAATAGGAAGCCAAAGGTGGAGTGTAATGTACTCCATTTCTACTTGACACTTGTAGCTCTTGTGGGAGCTTCTTGGAAACTCTATGGTGAATTTCTTTGGAGATGGAGTGTGAGACACTCAACCCTCTCTTTCCCATTTTTAAAACCATGACATTTTATGCTAACCTTTATATGCTAAACCAATGAACATTCCACTCTTCATATACTAAAATTAGACATGAACTTGTGTATTATCACAACAAAATAATTAATCGCGCTCTATTACTCAATTTTGAGAACTACCATTTGGTGTTTAGGAAGTGGAACCAAGCATGTGTTATGCCACCATAAATATCATAGAGAGAACTAAGTAGAAAAATCAGTGGCTCTATAATCCATAGGTGGCATGCAATGAACTTGTAATCCTAAAGATGAGTTACATGAGGCCTAACAAACACAAAAATGTGAAAGTTGTGTTTTTCTATTATATATCGAAATGGAGCATGTAGTGTATCACTAAAAAGACTCTAGGATGCTCTAAAGCAGACAAATATTAAAAAACAGTTCTAGTGCTAATAGACTACATTTTGTAATCCTTGAGGTTCAACCCCTTAATGACATAAATTGTGTAGGTCATAACTATTTTGTATGAAGTTGAATTTAAAAAACGTGGGCTTGTCAAAAAGCTCTTCATCCCTTTGAGCATAACCTAATTCAATGATTGCCAAGTGGAATATTCAAGATCATGAGAAATTGGTCATTATGACTTAAACAACAAAAAACCATGTGGTGGCAAGGGTAGAGGAACATAAAAAACTAATTGATCCTCCAAAAAAGAACACAAGAAAGAAAAGAGGATCCAAGAAACATCACATCACATAAAGAGGAGCCATTAATCATCTCCTTGATTCTAGACGTATCGATATCCATGAAAAAAGGTCGATACAAAGGATGATTTATTGGATTAGAGTGAAGGAAGAAGGGATTTAAGACCTTATGAAACTTTGAACAATGAAATCTAATTATGATTGGATTTTATTGAATTGAATTGTGTTTGAGTTTTGAAACGTTCCAAAATTTTGAGTGGACACTTTCATCATTAAGGGATCCAAATACAACTTTAATAAGATAGAAAAAAGTGTGCCTTTAAATAGAGTAAATATAATGTGATAGAATTAGATGTTAAGAAATAACATTCAAATAATATTAAAACTATTCAAGGAAAGTAGACTTAGTCAAAGTAATTAAATTAATAATAAAAATATTCAAGAAAAGTGATTTAGTCAAAGTAATTAAAATAATATTATTATTAATAAAGAGTCGGGTCAAAGTTAAAATAATTATAACTACGAAAAGGGAAATAACAAAGTCAATAGAGCTACATAAGAGAATAGGTCTTATTAATAATTGAAAATTAATCCTTAAAGAGTTAACATAATGATTAAGAGGCATTCATTTAATATATATAACATGTGGATGGAGGGATGAGGGTGGTTTGCAGAAACCCTAACCACATACCACCTGGGGTATTTTATGTCGGTCCTTGCAAAATAGTAATTTAGGTTTTAGTCATGAGGTTTCTCATGGTTTTTCCCCAATTTACCATTTACCCTTCTGCGTGGTAAACATACGTGTTACCCCCTATGGATGAGGACATAAAMCTGGTGGGTTATTCATTGGATCCGTTTGACATCGAGATGATATGGAAAATGCTAGTTGGATACATGGATTCTTTGGACTCAAGGTCATTTTCCGTTGCTATAGAGATGGGGGATCGGATGGAGGATGCCAATCCACTTGCTTTGAAGGAAATTCTCGAAGAAAACTTTTTCCAGGTAATACATGGCTCACCCTTTTTTGTTTTTTTCTCTAGATTTTGGTTTGGGACTAGGTTTGGGTTTTCGGTCCGCCCCCTAGGATACTCTTCCTCTGAAAAACCTTGGGAGACTCCCAATTTCTCATTCCCCAGAGTCCCTCCCTAAGAAATGGCCACGATCTCCTTTTAGCTTCAGCACAACTCTGGTAGAAGCCTTTTTTGTTCTCGGTTCGACAGATTTAAGCCCCTTGTCTCATTCAGGTAATAGGTTCGGTGGTATTTTTCTGTGTCCCTCCTCTAAGTTCGGTGAGGGGCCACAATAAGGGTCAACGACCATTGTTCCTATTGGAAACATTCCTTCCCTTGCCAACAATAGTGGTGTTTTGCAAGATTTGACTGGATTGATAGAATCTTTACTTGAAGAGATAATAGGTCGTGAAAAAGAGGAAGGGAAAGGGCCTAGGATCTACCCCCCGGGACTGGATCAAATAGTGTTTCAACTCCAAGGAAAACAACCCTAGTTGTTGGTGGTCCTCGAACATCAGAAAATGTAGAAAGAATAATTGTATAAAGACAATTGGACAGGAAATTAAACTAGTACTGGGCCAAGATATTTCAATTCCACAGACGGTGGATATGACATCTACAACAATGTTTGGGAGGGAAATAGGTAGGCACTTTGGCTTCAAAACCCTAAAATAGTGGGTTGATAGCTCCTGGTCATAAAAAATTCACCCCTTCTCGAGGTAAAAACCCTTGCAAAGGGTTTATTTATTCTAAAATTTGCAAAAGAAGAGGATGCATATTGGGTTCTGAAAGCATTGTGGAGCATTGAATCTACACCAGTTTTGCTGAAAAAATGGTCCTTGATGTTCGATGCCAACAAATAAAATATGGATGTCGCTCCAATCTAAGTTTGTCTACTTGGGCTACATGTATAATTTTGGACCAAAGAGAGTTTCAAGGATCCAAGGAACATATTAGTCACTTTCATGGATGTAGACATATCGTTTTACACAACATGGAAGATGTCAGTGGCCTGGATTATGGTCTTACTAAATATAAGGAAAGGGCTAGCAGAAGAAATAGATTTTTTCTGGGAAGACAAACATTATCTACAGAAGTTTGACTACGTGGGTATACCATTTCAGTGTCGTCACTGTCATATGCATGGTCATAATGCAAGCCAATTCTCTTTTTCTTTTAATTCCCAAGGTGGAGGGAGCCGAAGATAGATACAAAAAAAGAGAGGAGCATCTTAGGCATAGATTGATATCTATTCCCCTTCAGAAATTCAAGGTAGAGCAAGGGAAGCTCATCAAATTTCTACGCCACAGGTGGAAACACATGCAAGAATCAAACATAATTCCCTTTTGGCATCAACGGTATATCCATCTACAAGTGAAGAGTCATGACAATTATCAACAATGTAGTTGGAGCCTCAAGATTTCCTTCAGGGTATCTTGTCTCAACTGGGTATGCATTTCTCTCATCATTTGTTTATTAATCATTTGAATAATGCATTAACTCTGTTGGGAAAGGACTGGCTTATGTCCCTCAAACCTAAAAAAAATTCCTTCCTCCCCACTCGATATGGGATTTTTCTCTTTCTCACCATATGATACGTATCCAGGTCATTGCTCCCTTTCCCTGGGAAAGCCAATTTCCACTCCTAAAACTACTTTGATAGATTTAGAATCCTCTAGGGACTCGAAGGAGGAAGTGGTCACTTATCATCTATAGAACATACGCATACATGCTTCTAGAGCCATTGGTAGGAAGGTGGAGGTATTGGGAAAACATCCAATTCTTCCTCAAGGAGGAAAAGGGAGAGAAAGAAAGTCTCATCTCTAGAAGTGCAAAACTAGGCCTTGATAGACATGGAAGAAGAAAAAAAACTATCCATATTTGGGGCACTTAGAGCATCGAATGCCTCAGAAGAGGCTTCCTAATGAATTTTCTCTCTTTCAATTTCCGAGGTGTGGCGAGCCCCTCCAAAAACTCGGCTCTCCATCAACTATTGGAGTCAAATAAGCCTAACATTATTTTTCTCCAAGAAACTTTGGGAAGTGAAGAAACAATCATACCACTCATGGAGCCTCTTTTGAAGAAATTGAGGTTTATAGGAACATATGCAAAAGGAAGATCATGGGGTATATCCATTGGTTGGAATCTTTGCTTAGTAAAGACCCTAAATTCTTGGGGTTTTGACTATGGTATGGGGATGGAACTCTTCTCAGATAATTTAGGAAGAAAACTAATGGTGATAAACGTCTATGGGCCTTACCTAGACCGAATATCTTTATGGGAATCTCTACTCAATAAATATTTTTTGAAGGATGATAAAATTATCTTGGGAGGAGATCTAAATTTATCTTTGGGGATAACAAAATCTTGGGGTCCAAAATCCAAGACAAATCCCCTTTCAGACTTTTTATTTCACATATTGGGGGAAAATAAATTAGTAGATGTCACACCGGTAAATCTTAGGCCTACTTGGAGAAATAAGAGAACAAGGGATGATTAGATTGCTAAAAGAATTGAACATTTTCTTGTATCAAAAAACTTTATGGAGCTCCCTTTGCAGTTAAGACAATGGGTGGGAAATGGAGGTGACTCTAATCATTTCCTAATTTTCTTGGAAGTGGTTGGAGGGATTAGCAAAACAACTAACCCCTTTAAATTCAACCCGCTTTGGTTGAAGGAGGAGAGATACAAAAATTTAGTAAATACCACTGGGTACCCTTCTCCCACAATGCTGACATTCCAAGTACGTTTCAGTTTGTAGAAAATTTAAAAAGGATTAAAAAGGAATCGATAGAATGGTAACGAGCAAATAAATTGAGGGATGAACAAGAACTAAAGGACATTGAATCTCTCTTATAGGAAGTCTATGAGTTACAAGGTGGAGGGTATTTAAATCAAGAAACAAAAGAATCTCTGCAAACTATGGATAAGTGAAAGAGACAACTGTTGGAAGAAAGAGAAGCAACTTGGAGACTGAAAATTCATGCCTTTTGTTTGCAGAGTGGGGATGAAAACACAAAATTTTTCTAGGCCTAAGAAAAGGGAAGAAAAATATCAAACACCATCTGGAGTCTATATGACTCTTTAGGTACATCTGTCTCCTCTTTTGGTGGACCAACCTAGCTTGGAAAATCCCATTTCCAAAGCCTCTTTAAGGAGGAAGCAAGAGCCCCTATTATATATGTTTTCAGAATGGCCCTCTTTTTTCCAAGATTTACAAATTAAGAGAATAACATGGACCTTATGACAGATGTCATGGAAAACGATTTGAAGGAGGTTCTTCATAGTTTCCAGAAGGACAAAAGCTCAGGCCCTGATGGATGGACTATTGAATTATTCTTATGTTTCTATGATCTCATTGCTAGACATTCTGAAAGTGGTAGAAGAATCCTACTCTCAAGGCCACATGCATGCCCACTTAAATGCCACTTTTATAAATCTAATTCTCAAGTCAGATAACCCTACTTCTATAAAATATTTTAGACCAATTTCTCTGTGCAATTGTAATTATAAAGTAGTAGCTAAAGTAATTGCATGAAGAATTAAGTCTATTCTATCAGACAAAATATCGAGAGAACAATTTGGCTTCCTTGAAGGAAGGCAGATTCATGAAGCTATAGTGGTTGCTCAGAAAGCTCTTCATAGGATACAAACACGAAAAGTTAAAGGTGTTGTGTTAAAAATTGACCTTTCAAAGGCATATGATAGATTCATCTGGTTATACATCAGAATCTTATTAACAAACCTTGGATTTGAGATGCCCTTTATCAATTGGGTAATGAGTTGTATTTTGACCATCTCCTTTGCAGTCCTTATTAATGGTGAAACCTCAATCTTTTTTAATTCTGAACGTGGACTTAGACATGGATGTCCCTTCTCCCCACTCCTCTTTCTTTTGGTAGCGGAAGGTCTAATTAGAGCAATTGAAAGTGCAAAGGTCCAGAGGGATTTTTGTGGAATAACCATCACCCCTACTCTTTGACTAACACACCTTGTCTTTGTGGACGATGTTATGATATTCTGCAATGCTCTTAGATGAGATGAGAAAAACATGGCATCAATCTTGGAGCTATTCAGATGTGCAACAAGAATGAAAATTAATGAGAGAAAATCCACGCTTTCAATTCACAAGATGGATAAGGTTGAAAATATGCAATATCGAWTTTTTTTCCCYTATGAGTTGCACRAGATTGATGCAGGACTAAAATACTTGGGATTCCAACTGAAGCCAAATAGATACAAAAAAGAGGATTGGCACTGGCTGTTAGCAAAACTGGAMAAGAGGCTAAAATCYTGGATCTTCAGATGGATCTCACGGGAAAGTAGACTAGTTCTGGTCAAATCAGTGCTAGAAGCAATCCCAGTCTACTAGATGTCGCTGGATTGGATCCCTAAAGGAATTTTGGAGAAGGTGTGGAGGGTCTGTTTCAAATTTCTATGGGATGGAAAATGTTATGAACATAAATATACATATAAAATAGATATTAATAACATAATAATAAAATGATAATTAATAAATAATTATTATTAATAATGAAAGGACGTGTCTCAAAGGACATGACTATTGGTTATGGGCACCCCTGTGTCGGTATATAAGTGAGCCCCCATTCTTATTTGTAAATCATATTACTATTCATTCTTATATATATATAATCTCCCTGGGTCTATGTTTCATTGGTATCAGAGCATTTGTTCTTATTAAGCTTCCACCATTAGTGTTCAAACCCGTCTATGCCTCCATCTCAAACCCCCTGTGCATATTTCTATTTTCCTAACCCTTTCCCCTGTTCCAGTTCCGTGCCCCCACTGTATCATGTTATCTGCATCATGTCCTTGTCATTACCCGTCCACGTCCCGTCCACCATAATCCCCACTCCACCCATTCCCATCCCCCTCAACATCCCCGCACAACCTGCCCTGAAAACCAACAGACCCCTCTCTCGACACCCCCTGCACAACTGCGACCACCCACCAGACTCGACAACCAATATCCAACATGCCCCCGATAGTTCCTCACACCACTCCACTCTGTGATCTCCTCCAACATCCCCACTACCTTCGAACACAACCCCCGAAAGCTCCTCACACCACTCACAGTTCGTGACTTCCCCCTAAAACTTTCCATGACAACCCTGTAAAACATGTTCCCCATTCCCTATTCCCCTACCTGACAATCTCCGACAACTCTCAGACCACATCCTACAGACTTAGTCCCTAACAAGACTACCCTAACAACTGTCCAATCCATCCCATGCTTGTTCGACCAACCGTTGACTTATTCCTTCCTTGTACGGTCGTATGATTCCACCAAATATCATACCCCTTTTAAAATAATTTATTTTAATTTTTTTATAAATTCATAAAGTTAGTATAACAAACTAGCTTTATATATAATAATAATAATAATAATGAT
>SNQJ01S0007638.1:23722-36491 GCA_010110895.2 Picea sitchensis
GTGCAACTTTCGTCAGGTTCTCTGAGTCTATACCCTTGCTTGAGCGTCTACAAATCATTTCAGTCTTTAGTTCGCATCTTCTGACTTCATACTTTGGGGGGCATTCTGTTACACGTCAAAATTGCTCAGATGGATAAGTGCCGCATTGTCCCTATAAGTCGTCGCAAGTGTCGCATCTTCCCTACAACTTTTGCAAGTGTCGCAAGTTGATTATTAGTGTCGCAACCAATGTTCAGACATGATGCCATGATAACGACGCTAATAAGGCACTTATGACACCTCATATGACTGACTTGAAGGTCAAGAACTGATCCACTGGAATCAAACAACTCTTGACACCTGGAAGAGGCCCTGAAACAGTGGTTTGGAAGGGGAACGCTCTTCTAATACAGCTGGGGAAGCGCTGGCGCTCCTCTACCATGATCCAGAAGTGTTATAACGCCTTTCAGCCCTTCTGGAGGAGCGCTGTTCACCTTAAGAGCGCTGGCGCTTTTCCAAGGCACACCAAGAGCATTACAACGCTCTGATACCCCTATTGGAGGAGCGCTCCCTATTCTGGGTAAATTGTTAGCCCGTTGAGTCGAATGAGGAGGAGATCATTCGAGATTAGAAGACAGTTGTGATCGAATTCTCGATTTTATCAAAAGATCCTTGATCTAAGGAGAAGGTTCCCAACTGGTTCTAAACATAACTCAAGAGGTTAGGCCCCTCCCAACCTATATAAACAGGCTCTATGATGGTGGAAAGGGGAAGAAATGAACATATGAAACTTATGATCTTGGAGGAAACTGATAGTCAGCCAAAGAGAAGTGATCAGTGAAGCCCCTGCTATCCAGGTTGTGGATCTCTCAGGCAAGGGTTGGACGAAGAGGACATGACGAAGTTGTCGCATTCGCATCTACAATTGTAAGTACTGCTGTCGTCATTCTCATTAATATGACACGCTTGGCCTGTTTCTTTCTAGTTCGTGTCTGATACCACATGAAATTATCATTTATTGATAGATCTGTTTTCAAGCTAATGTCAATAGAGTAGGAAGTGGTCGTATCTTGTTTTGTCCACAGACCTCAGCGAGGATCAAAGGATCGGAGTGCAACTCGGAGCGTGCAGGGACAAACGTTGGTTAAAAGGTACTTCTATCATCCTCCCTTCTCATGCATTAGGCTTAGATAGATTTGAAAGGAAGTCAGTGTCCACGTTAAGCATTTTTTTGTCTAGGGTTAAGGTCAAGCCTTAGAGGCAATCTACCTGTCCGCAGGGAGATTTTCCTACAACAATGATGATGATGATAATAATAATAATAATAAGGCGTCTATAAAATCCAACCAAAATTGCGGAAAAGTATTGACCACCAAATACGAGGAAGATATCAGAATTAAAAACCTAGATCGAAAAAATAGAACAAGAATGTAAAAATGCCCGACAATTACTCGAAAAGGAAATACAAAAAACTAATGATGAGCTCAAAGAAGAAATACGAATCAATAATGAGGCACTCAAACAAGAATTGACCCATAACCTTAAAGAAAAAAATTCAGCGGAAGTCATAATCGAATTGCGACAAGGCATATATAATCTAAAACAAGAACTTAAAGACGATACTCTTCATGAACTCAACGTTAACCTACAACAATGTTTGGGAAACTTAAAATGAGAAATAAAAGAAGATTTGTAGGAAATCCTGATTGTGATAACACAGCATCAGGAAGAAAAACATAATGAGCTTTTAAATTTGATAAAAGGCCAAGGACACCAACAAGCCACCCAACCACATCCAAGTGACTCAAGCACATCTAACACATCACCACCACCACCGCCACCACCTCTCTACAATTCAATATCAAATCCCCAACCTATATCAAAATATCAACCCTTAATGATTTATCCTCCTAAAGCCAAAATAGAACTCTCAAAATACAATGGAGGCGATAACCAAAGTGTGGTGTGGTTTAACAAAACTGAAGAATATGTCCATATATATAATATTACAACCGATGAAGAAAAGGTTAAATATGCATCAATGTACCTTGAAGGCACTGCATACAATTGGTACCTGTGGTGGAAAGGAAGAATCCAATCATACACTTGGAATTCTTTCAAAAATGATTTTTTTAAAAGATTCCAGGGCATTTCTGAACAAGAGTTTTTCTCAAAACTCACCAGGTTACAACAAAAAGGAAGTGTAGACGAATTTATGCACCAATGGGAAGCCCTTGCCACCCGAGTCTTTGGATTATTTGATAATCAATTACTCCAGTCTTACATAGGTGGTCTCAAGCTACATATCGAATATGAGTTAAAATTGCATGAGGTTACAATTGTTGAAATAACAAGATGCAAGGAAAAAGCAGCATAAGAAAAACTAGAAGGCCAATCAAGATTTGGCAAGTTTTATTCAAGAAGGAACATACCCTAGACGACAAAAAAAGAAACTGAAAAATATATACCATACAACCTACGAGAAGATAAAAGAAGAAGTTTGGATACCCAAAGAATAAAATAAGGAAAATGTAAATGCTATGGAGAGAAATGGGACTGAAGACACATGTGCCACATAGAATACAGTTAAAAAAAATTATATACTTGTGAAGCAAAAAACAACGATGAATCAAATTCAGAAGAATCAATAACTGAAGAAATGGAAAATAGCCAAAATGCCTTGTCAAACCTCATGGGTGACGACACACCAAGAATATCACTCACAACCATCACATGCATTAGCCAATCACAAACTCTCAAATTAAAAGGACACATTTAAAAAGATAATGTCACAGTATTAATCGACACGAGAAGTACCCACAATTTTCTCGACATCAATGTTGCAAGGAACCTCAAACTATTTGTATACCCAATTCCAGACATGAAGGTAATGGTTGCAGATGGTAAGAAAATTGAAAATGTAGGAAAATTCCATAAGGTGAAACTCCAAATTCAAGATTTCAATTTGGAATTAGAACTCTACACCGTACCCCTAGGAGGAGTAGACGTGGTTTTAGGAGTCCAATGGTTACAAATATTAGACACATACTCAGTCAATCATTAAGAGAATTTCATCAAATTCAAGTGGCAAGGGAAAAGGTATAAACTACATGGTTTTCAACCTCTCCAAACAAAAGTTGTATCATCTCAACAGATGGAAAAGCTGATCCGAAAAGGAGAAATTGCCTATTTTATCTAATGCCACCAAATGGAACTACAAGAATTAGAACATGATGACTCCAAAACTTCAGAAATCCAAGAACTAATTAAAAAACACAAGAAGGTATTTCAAGACCTTCCCATGGAATTACCACCACAAAGAAGAATTGAACATATAATTGAAGTTAAACCAGGATCAAGTCTAATCAAGGTTAGACCATACAAATACCCCCATCATCATAAAATAGAAATAGAAATATTAGTCCAAGCCTTGTTAAAATGTGGTGTTATCACAAAACATAGCTCTAGTTGTATTAGTACGAAAGAAAGATGGTTATTTCAGATTATGCATAGATTATCGAGGGTTAAACATGATAACGATCAAGAATAAGTTCCCCATTCCTTTCATTGATGAAATGTTGGATGAACTTCATGGAGCCAGTTTTTTTTCAAAAATTGATTTGAGATCTGGATATTACCAGATTAGAGTAAGATTAGAAGATGTACACAAGACCGCCTTCCAGACTCACGAAGGACACTACAAATTCAAGGTGATTCCTTTTGGGCTAACTAATGCCCCTACTACCTTCCAAGCAACTATGAATGAACTATTTCATCCACACCTGAGAAAATATGTCTTAGTCTTCTTTGACGACATCCTGGTATATATCCAAACATGGAGGGAACACATCAATCATTTGGGACAAGTATTATCTCTTCTAGAAAAAAATAAATTCTATGCAAAAATGTCAAAATGTACATTTGGCAAGGAGGAAGTAGAGTATCTCAGTCACATTATATCCAAAAATGGAGTCAAGGTAGACCCAAATAAAATCAAAGCAATTACAAAATGGACTAGGCCAAAATGTATATCTAAGTTAAGAGGATTTTTAGGCTTGGTAGGACACTATCGAAGATTCGTCAAAAAATATGATCATCTAACTGCCCCCCTAACAAATCTCCTGAATAAAAACTCTTTTCAATGAAATGAAGAATCTGAAAAATGTTTTGAAAATTTAAAAAAAATTATGTCCACAACCCCCGTGTTAGCTACATCTGACTTTTCAAAACCCTTTATAATTGAATGTGATGCCTCGAGTTTTGGGATCGAAGCAGTCTTAATGCAAGATGGACACCCGATAGCATTTGAAAGTAGGAAACTAAACAAAAAGGAATTCTTATAGTCCACATACAACAAAGAAATGCTTGCCATCATGCATGCATTAAGAAAGTGGCGACAATATCTCTTGGGAAGCAAGTTCTTGATACATACAAATTATAATAGTCTACAATATTTGTTACAACAAAAAACATTGACCACTGGACAACATAAATGGATAGAGAAAATTGCCACATTTGATATGGAGATATTACATAAGAGAGGAAAAGACAACATAGTGGCTGATGCTCTCTCACGATAAGATGAAGAAGCACAAGTTTTTGTAGTATCAATACCAATTCCAGAATGGTTGAACCAAATACGAACTAAGTATGCCAAAAACACAGAGACATGTTCCATAATCAATGATTTAAACCAATACCCAAAATTTGAATGGAAGAATGACATCTTATGGTATAAGGGAATACTTTATTTGAATACCAATTCAAAATTTAAATCCAAGGTACTTCAAGAATCCCATGATTGCACGATCGCAGGGCACCTCGGATTTTTCAAAACATGTTATAATGCTCGTCAATCAGTTTTTTGGAAAGGGATGAGTGAACATATTCAAAAATATGTAGCATAATGTGACCTTTGTCAAAGAAACAAGAGTGAAAATATATTAACACCCTGGTTACTCCATCCATTACATATTCCTAACAAAAAATGGGAATAAATTTCAATGGATTTCATTGAATGATTACCCATATCAGAAGGGAAAGATAAAATATTAGTGGTAGTAGACATACTAACCAAGTATGCACATTTTATGGGAGTAAGGAAAACAGACTCTGCAAAACAAATAGCTGAAGTCTTCTGTAAAAACATTTATAAATTACATGGTTTCCCCAAAGTCATTTTTAGTGATAGAGATGCCAAGTTTAAAGGAAAATTTTGAAGAGAGTTTTGCAAACAAATCAAGACCTCTCTTAATATGAGTTCATCTTACCATCCTCAAGCAAAGGGTCAAACGGAAATGGTCAACAAATGCTTAGAAACCTACCTTCGTTGCTTTGCCACTGACAAGGAAAATAAATGACTTTAATGGTTGCACCTCACTGAATGGTGGTATAAATCCACATATCACACATCGACCAAAATGAAACCATTTCAAGATCTTTATGGATATCAACCACCATCTTGGAAAGAATTATCCACAAATCAAACAAAAGTTGCATCAGTAAAATATCATTTAGATGAAAGTCATTTTTTTTTTCAAATACTCAAGGAAAACTTAGTAGTTGCAATAAACAGAATGAAGCAACAAGCCGACCAACACTGGACATAAAGAGAATTCGAAGTTGGAGAATGGGTATTTGTAAGACTTCAACCCTACAAACAATTATCTTTTAAACACCAAGGAAATAATAAATTGGCCCCTAAGTTTTATGGGCCATATTAAATGAGCAAAAAAATCAGCCACATAGCTTATGGGTTGGAATTACTAGATAAAATCCGTATCCACAATGTTTTTCACGTATCGTGTCTAAAAAGAGTCTTAGGACAACACCAAAAGGTGCAGATAATGCTCCCTATGTTGGATGAAGAAGGAATAATCATTTTAGAACTAGAAGCCATTATTTCCACTAGAGAAAAGAAGTTGCGATCTCGGGTAAACAAGAAGTATCTTATTAAATGGAAAAACCTTCCGGAAGAAGATGCAACATGGGGATCAGATCATTTTCGCCAGTTACACCCGTCTTTACTAGTGCTTTGAGGACAACCCATTTTAAGGGGAAGGAAATTTTATGAACATAAAATTACATATAAAATAGATATTAATAACATAATAATTAAATGATAATTAATAAATAATAATTATTAATAATGAAAGGACATGTCTCAAAGGACATGACTATTTGTTATGGGCACCCCTGCATGGGTATATAAGTGAGCCCTCATTCTCATTTGTAAATCATCTTACTATTCATTCTTATACATTATATATATATTTGTCTATTATTCCTTGTGAATGTTGTATCTCCTTGGGTCTATGTTTCAGAAAACAGAAGAAACATGTTATGCCATGGGTAAAATTGGATACGTTGGTGGTCCCAAAGATGCTAGGAGGATGGGGAGTAAAGAACATTTTCATGTTCTCAAAAGATCTGGCTGCAAAATCCAATTGGAGGTTGATCACTATAGAAATTTTGTGGACTAAGGTGACCATTCATTAATATATCCACCCTTTGTCGATGGAGGAATGGATCATGGATCCATTAAAATAATGCTCAATTTGTTCAATCATTTGGAAGGTGGCCATACAATCCTTCCCAGTTAATGGAGAAGGACTAGCATGGAGAATTAGGAAAGAATTAGGAAGGGCACTAAGGATCACATTAGAATTGACTCATGGGCACGAAGTGGTTTCAGTCATCTTCTCCCTCAAGCACTGGTCCAACAAATAAATACTCAAGGATTTTACTTCTTTAGTCAAATTGTTTATCCGATTCATACAAATATTTGGAGTCAGGAATGGAAGGGAGTAGATATTCTTAGATTAGAAGGAGGCCACTCATATTCTTTGGTATCTTTCATCAGTGCATTCAAAAGATCCCACATTTGAATCACACACAGAGAGGATGAATTAGTTTGGCAACATGCTCGACATGGAGCATATACTCCAAAACTAGGTTACATTCAACTAAACATAGACATGCTTCAAAGGGACCCGGTATGGTGGCAACGAGTTTTGTGGAAAGTGAAATGTCCAGGAAAAGATCACATCTTCATGTGGCGTCTTATTGCAAAAAGGGTCCCTACCTGGGATAGAATGAAGAAAAGGAATGTAGAAGGTACAAGACGGTGTTCTTTATGCAAGGCATAGGACGAAATGACGACTCATGTTTTCCGTAGCTGGCCTTTTGTCATTTAGACTTGGCAAGAATGCTCTAGGGCTGTGGGACATAAATGTGTCTAGAAAGTTACATCTATTGAAGAAGCTTGGAAGGTCTGGCTATCCAATCCATCCTATCACATCATCAAGGCTCTCTCTCTCATTGTAAATTGGAGAGTATGGCTTGCTCAAAAATCTTCTATTTTTCTCGATAAGCCCTCTCTCCATGGTATTATTGCAATTCAAGGCTTGGGTATACTGTCTCATTTCCCACAAGAGAAAGGAGGGGGCACTGTGCATTTAGTTTAGGAGAAACATGTGGATCATTCTAGGCCATGGGATTTTTTTGATGGAGGTTCACAAAATAATGAATGTGGTGGTGGAGTAATTCTTTTCCTAACTCATAGTCATTTCAATCTTCAAATTAAAAATGGGATTGGGATTTGGCACAAACAATTATGCTGAATTGATGGCCCTAAAAAAAATATTTCTCTTTGTCGAGGAAAAAGGAATAAAAAATCTACAGATCTTTGGGGACTCTCTGCTAGTAATAAATTGGATTCAGAAATTACAAAAATGTCACAATATCACTCTTCTTCCAATTTTTGATGAAATTGACACAATTCTTGATACTTTTGATTCTTTCTCCATTCAACATGTCTACAGGGAACATAACTTCACAACAAATGTACTCTCTAAAGAGGGCATACAACTGGATTATGGGACGTGGATGATTGCAAAATATTTGGATGACTCCCACTATGAGTACTATCATAGACCCTCCTGGCCTATAGGGTGTATAGATGTAGTTTTTGGCATATATACTTGGTTATCATTGTGATCTCTCTTTTTGTAGATGTTTTCATGAGACTTTTTTTGTTTAGCTTTGACTATAACTATTTCTGATTGGACCTGCACAAATATATTTTTGTAAATATTTTTGTAGCCTCACTTATAAATGATGGATATATATCAACTCAATATAATCGCAACACTATTTTTTTGTGACATGAAGGTCTGGACAATTTTTTTTTGCAGCTTTAGATTTTATGATTTTATGTTCTTGCAACCATATTACTTGCTGATCCTTTTTGAAAAAATACATGACTCCATGTACTTTTACATAATGTAAATTTCGATTTTACTATTGAAATAAAATTTATGTTTTTTCCAAATGACTCCATATACTTTTACATAATGTAAATTTCGATTTTACTATTGAAATAAAATTTATGTTTTTTCCTTTGGAAAAAAAGACAATAATTAAGATACTAAAAAAGAAATAACTAAAAAAGGCATAAAAGGCATAGTGATATATATATATATATGACAATGCACACTATTACTAATTAATTAAATTAATGAATATACAAGACGTGAATATGCCCTAGGTACAAGAGAAGGCTAGGTGAATTGTTTGATTTAAAGGAAGGATCAATGAATGAAAAATTATATATTGTAAAGTTAACTTTAACATTAAAGAGTTTACATATAACTATAGGAGTAAACAACGTTCACTATGAAAGAAGGCATACTGTAGAAAATATATTATCATCTAAAAAGATGGAATAAAAACCACAATAATAAAGGATAAAAATTAAGAAATAGGGGAAAAGAAAACAAAACAAAAGAAAAGGGTGGGAATTATTAGAAAAAATGATAAATAAAAGGAGGGATAGAAAGATAAAGGTAAGGATGAGGAGAAATTTCTATGGACATACATGATGGATGATGGGTTTCAATGAAAGGTTAAGTTTATAGCCATCTTATAGATTAAAATTGTTAAAAAGTTTAAGGACTTCTCTAATAATATGAGATGAGCAATGGGATGCTAATGCTAGGATTTTTTCTTGGTTAAAGTAAATGAGGTGTTCGGTATTATAGGAGTGCTCTATGATAGCTAACTTAGTAAGAAATTTATAAAATGTGTTGATTATACATTCTTTGAGATGGGTTTGGATCGACCTACGATTTGGCCAATGTAGGATTTTCCATAGGAGCAAGGAGTTTGGTAAACACCTTAGGCAAGTATAGGATCAAATTTATCTTTAAGTCTTCTAAATTTCTTTAACAAGAGTTTCAATATTCTTCTTGGATAAGATCTTAGAAATGTGATTGATAATTCCATGAATGTAAGAGAACAAAATTAGGGCTTGGGGAGGGGAAGTGGAGAGGGTGTTTTTGGATTTTAGATGGAGGGTGGAGAAAAAGGCTTTGTCAATTTGGGAAATAGAATATCCATTGTCATGGAGAGAATTAGTGAGGTGATATATTTCTTTTTCTAGGAGGTGGGAGGTAGAAATCCGAATGGTTCGAGTTACAAGGATTTCAAGAATGACAAATTTTTGAGGTGGGTGTTGGTAGGATTGGGCATGAAGGTATATGTTAGAATGAGTATTTTTATGATAAACTCGGTGGGATAGGGAGACATTGGGTTGACAAGTGACTAGAACATCCATGAATGGGATAGAGTTTTCCTTTTGGGTTTTCATCGTGAATTGAATGTGGGGAGATAAGCTATTAAGGTGGTAAAAAGTGAATTAAGGGAGGATTGTCCACGAGTCCAAATGATAAAGGTGTCATTGGAAAACCAAAACCAACATTTGGGCTTGATATGGAATCTATTTGGGGCCAAATCCTAAAAGTTTTTCATGAAAATGTTGGTCACAATGAGGGATAAGGATGATCACATAGTTGTTCCTTAAATTTGTTCATAGAATTTTCCTTTGAAGGTAAAGAAAGTAGATGTAAGACAAATCTCAATAAGCTTTAAGATCCTTGGAAATGAGGTCAATAGCTTCATGAACGAGTATTTTGGTGAATAAATAAATGACATCAAACCTTACCGTGATGTATTTCTCATCTATATGGAGATTGCAAATTTTATGGATGAAGTTGGAACAATGTTTAAATGAGGGGATTTTTCCTACAAAGGGTTGAAGTTTATTAGCTAAGAATCTAGATAAGGCATTGGAAAGGACTCCAATGGCATTGAAAATAGATTCAAGAGGGTTATTTTTCTTATGGATTTTAGGTTGCACATAAATTTTAGGGGTCAAATTTTTTTGGTAACTAAGTTGATTTGATTAATACAATTTCTTAAGACAAATTTCTATGAACATTCAAATCTTATGGATAACTACTATAAATCAAATGATTATGAATGTAATGAAGAAAAAAAGTGAAAGCCTATAAGAGTGATAGCAATATGGGCAATGTGAATATTCGATCAAGGAAAAGGAAACAATATATATATGTGTGTGTGTGTGTGTGTGTGTGTGTGTGTGTGTGTGTGTGTGTGTGTGTGTGTGTGTGTGTGTGTGTCATTGACGATGATAGTAGGGTAGGAATTTCAAAACTAATTTTCCCATCAAATTTGATGGTTTTGACAACTCTGGTGTGTGTGTGTGTGTGTGTGTGTGTCTCATTGACGATGATAGTAGGGTAGGAATTCCAAAACTATTTTTCCCATCAAATTTGATGGTTTTGACAACTCTAGTGTCTGTTTCGATAGTTTTAATGAAGAAAATTGATGGGTAGGAGGAAATTTTACCTATATTTGATGGGAAATTTCCCCGTGATGAACAATTTTCTCATCAAATTCCGTCCATGCATGCTAGTATAAAAGAAGATTCCATTTTTATCTTTCAATAAATTTGGATACATGTAGAAATAAAAAACTAATACTATATTGATTGAATCGCAAGGGTGCTCGCCTAGGATTCCAAAACACAATACGACTTAGAATCTGCAATATATCTCATGATGACTACTGGGGGAGGGATCATTTCTCCCTTCTACAACGAAGCAATGGCTAGGCACTCCTCAACTAGTCTTACTCCAAATCACCCTGAAAAAGGAAAAGTAGTGGATCAAGGAGAAGGAACAGGATGGGTAGGAAGCGAGACAATAGACACACCCAAATCCAATTAGGAGACCCAAAATATGAAGAACAATAACCAAATCAGAGTAGGTCGATGGATTCCAAAAGAAATATAAATACCATAATACGAGATCACCGCAAATAAGATCAAACAATATATTTATCACATGTTGGATCATGCCATCATTGAAAAATTCATGGGCATTTGGTCAATGAAGAAATCTCTGGATTGGTGGATCTAGACTCATTGGAAACCCACAGGCTAGGTAGAACTTAAACTGGGATCCAAAAGGATTCTTCACAACAATATTCACCAACTTAGAGGATAAGGACACCGTCTTTGAAAACAACTCATATTTCTTTAATTCAATAGGATTGTACCTATGTCTTTGGACTGAGAAATTCAACCCCAAAAAAGAAGGTTTCATACTCACCCCATTTTGGATCATGTTGTACTGGTTGTCACATGAGTGTTGGGATGAGGAGATCCTCAAAGGTATAGGGAATTCTATGAGATATGTTATTAAAATCTTAGAAGTAACCAAAAAGGGGCGATACACCTCTTATGCTAGGATCTGCATGTACCTGAACATCTCCAAAGCCTTGTCGAACTCAATATGTTTGATATACTAGGACATCGAATGGATTCAAACAATACATTACAGTCCATTTTAGTTGTCGTAAATGTCATGAACATGGGAATCTCTTTAGGGTTTGTCCCTTGAATTGGATGCCACATCCAAAAATTAATGCTAATACCAAAGGTGTTGAGGGTTTCAAAACGATTACGACAAAAAGAAGAAAATTCGAGAAGCTGACAACGCCCTCAGATCAAAAGGATTTTCAGACTAGTAATAGTTTGAAACTCTCTTGCAAACACCGAAAGAAATCAATGAAAACAAACTAGAGGATGCGAAAAAATAGCCAACTATTGAACCAAATCAAAGCCCTAAGGAAAATCAGGAAGAACAGGTAAAATGAAAAACAATTATGGAGGAAACAAAGCAGGTTGGCGAAGATCCAAATATATACATGGTGCATGAAGGAGAAGAAAAAGTAGATTCAGAAGATGGAGATGAAATGGAGCTTAGTGACCTAGACCTTTAGTCTCTAGTGGAATACTAGAGGAAAAAATACCTAAATTCCATCCTTGAGCAACAAATCCAGCTCGTAAAGGATTCCCTTGTCTAGAGCAAAGATCAACGAAACACCCCACAAAAAGGTAATCCCTCCACCTCTTCATCCCTAGGAGTTAAAACTAATGCTTCTAAGGATCCATACAAACTAACCAAATAAGCTAAAAAGTGAGGTCGAATAAGTAACAAACAACTCTTTCAAGATCTTGGAGAAATGTTGGTCAACTCTAGGACGATAACACTGATGATGGATGTGTTCCTCCCCAACCCCAATAGTTCCACATGAATATCCTCTCATGGAACATCATAAATCTCAATGGAAAGAGAAAACAATGGATTTTAAAGAAAAATATATCCAAAGAGAAACCTATTGTCATAATTCTCTAGGAAACCAAGTGCAACAACAACATAGTATCAATGATTGCTTCCAAAATTTGGAAGGGTTCCCAGGTGATTGAAATTAATTTCTAGGGGGTAGTAGGAGGTATAGAAATCATTTGGAACCATATTGAGATCTGATTAAAAACCTATTTCTCCACTCCAAGGCTATCTCTGTCCACTTTCAACTCATATGATCAACAAAAACTAGATTTTTAACTAATGTCTATGCCCCC
>SNQJ01S0007638.1:44205-69558 GCA_010110895.2 Picea sitchensis
ACTTCACCATTGTCTAGATAGTCACTAGGATATGCAGTTAGAAGATCCTCTCAATAAGGAATATTTGGCATTGGTAGAAACATATTGTCCTTCCATAGATGGGGTGACAGGGGGTCATTAAGTGCAATGAGTTGGGACAATCTATACCCTCATAGTTTGGGAGCCCACCCTCCTAAGGCCTTCGTGGCGGGTGACCTTGTCATCTCCCACATGTGGATAGTCAATATGATGGAGGCTAGAACATGGAGGATTCACTCCATCTATGCACATGAAGTTGGGATGGTTATTGCATCTCACACAGTGAACAAGACCATTCCCTAGGGAGTTTTAATGCCACTTCACTTAGCCGTCTATCTGGACTCTTGTACTCGTAGTAGCATTCAAATGGCAAAGGCATAACACATTGGATTTTATTCCTCTCAGGTGTTTGGCACTCGAAAAATATGGAGGATGACCAAGAAAACAAATATTGGAGTGGGGAGCATGAAGGAGGCACATGCCAATATTAATCTCCTTTAATTGGGGGATAAGGGCTATAAATCCATCCACAATGTTATTCCACATAAACTTGAAACCCTCTCGACGACCGCCTCGACCTCCTCGTTGTTGTTGCTATGGTTGCTTGGATTCCCCACAAGGCCTTGAGAAAGCACCATATCTGTACGTGATTATCCTCTCCTCCAACACACTCTAATGGCTAGGGGTGCTTCGAGTCGGAGAGGTAGACAAAACAGACAAAGAATCCCCATGCCACGAGCCCAATAAGAGGAAATAACAATGGTAGAGGTGTTTAGGATTAATACACCTAAATATATTAGAGAGGAGATGGAGCGCGTTGAGTTTGATGTTCAACTGGAATGAATCCTGGTCTTAGATGTGGAAATTTATTCCAAGCTTAGTCCATGGATCCCCGACATAGGTAGCTTGCACTCTAAAGAGATGAAGTACCATCACACAATTGACCTTTTCTAGCATATGAAGAATCTCCTAGAGAAGGTGATTAATGAGAGGAACATGGCCTACAAATACCTCTAACTACAAACCAGGGAAGTGGACCAAAAAATTACTCTCTTGGCAGAAAAAGTAGTGGGTTTGGATCTCAATGAACCACGTGAAGACAATCAACAGGTTCTTGTGGAAATCATGAATTCCCCACCTACTTAATATTTGTGTGGTTAGTTTACCAGTATTTCGTTTTTATCATATAAGCTATGATAGGCCATTCAAGCACCAACTTATTCAAGCACCAACTTAGATTCAAGATTCTCAAGAAATGGAAAATAATTTTTTGTAAATTTGTAAACAATGACTGACTATTTTTTGGTAACAGTAAAACTATTAGCTCCAAGAAATGGTTATATTGTTGTTGGTATGGTTTCCAAAGTGGTAAGCCAATAACACGATATATGTACTTTACTCTTTTGTTAATATGATATAGGTTACAAGTAGCTTACAAAAAAAATTATTATTATGATTTGAAGTTTCACGTATCTTTAGGAAACTTTCTTAACCTGCTTAATAGCAAGTTATGTGCTCTCTTCCTTATTAGTTTCCTTTTATAGATAAATCACCAACCTCATATCAATGATTGGGAAAATTTCCAACAACAAAAAGTCATTGAATATAAATTTTAATGGTGTTGAGAGAGAACACAATGATTTTCACGAAAGTAGGTTAATCGAGAGAGAACACAATCCGATATTCATATGAGCGCCATGTTTCTATTTCCCTCTCTCTMTTTTTCTACCAATATGATTCTTTTTCGCTTCTTGATATCCATCCTTAACAAAAATATATGTAAAGTAAGGTTGAAAGTCAACAATAAAAATAAATACATTAAAATATGATTTAAAAAAATATTAAGGTACTTGGTTGGTGGGGGGTTGTTATCTTTGTAATTTTTTTTAATAAGAAAAAAATAAAATTAATTTCTTATTGATTTGAATTTTGTATAAGCATTTTTTTTGTGTGTTTTAGGACTCTTTGTTAGTTTTTCGTCGTTCAAATTTGAGTTCTCTTATTGATAAATGATTGTTTCTTGGGATGAGCTAATAATATTGAGAATTGGACTAGGTTCTCCGAAGGTGGTAATTATGGATTTCCCTTTGCAGAAGTGCTTGCTAAGCCATTGTGTTATTAGAATATATAAACCTCTACATCTTGGATTCATTTCATTTAATGTTAGGGACTTAACCTACCTAACCCTTCATTTAGGTATAATAATATGTTTTCCATATAATAAAGACCAACATTAGTTAATAAGGCCTATTTAATAAATGTGAACAAGTCAATGTAAGAAAACTTAATAGAAGCTTCTGCTTCTAGAAAGATCTTTCTCTAAATGTTCTTTAGAAGATATAATTAGTATAAATAAGAGTAGGAGGCATGAGAAACTTTGTCTTGAGAATAATTGTAATAAAGCGTTGCTCTGCTGGAGGTTTCCCCCTCGAAGAGGCAAGTGAGCATTTCTTCCTATCAATAAAGGTATTCTTTTTGGTTGTGATTCTCTACATTTTCTTGTTCCACTGGTATTTTTCTGCAATATTTTCTTCTTCTTCTTAATATAATAGATATAGTTCCTAACAAGTGGTATCAAAGCACTTTCCTATGTGGAAACTGTGGGATTTTTTTCTTCTTCGGGGTGGAGACGTGTACCGTTGGATTCTTTAAAGCACAAATATCTATCGCTCAATGGGTAAAACTGCGGTGGGGAAGACTACACACAGGAAATATATATAGTTTCATGGGGTTTCCTAGAAACAAACGTTTCACCTTGTTGGAAACCTTTGTAACCTTTGTTGGTGCCCCTCAACTAGTACCACATTAAACATAATCTGTACACGACTATCACTCCCAATTATCAACAGGTATATTGGGAGTCCCCTAGGTCTCCTGAAACCAGCTCTAGATCAACCAAATGACCACCTGAATACTATAGTGACACCGAGAACAACACTCAGGAAGATACTCTCTAGTACCTAGGTAATCAGGTATTACGACTAAGGGTAAGTTCAAGCCTCCTTAGTTGGTGCCCTGAGATATTGGGTCGAGTACTACTATTCGACCCCACACGTATATCAGAGAGGTATAGCATAGGGAAAACCCTTGTCTGTAGGAACCCTGTAAACCCTAACCCCTAGGAAATAAACATAATAGAAAAGGAACATACGAGGTCTATTTTAGTGCAACCTTTCCTGTTGCATTCTAGTTGCAAAATTCCTACACAATTTTTTTTTCAGTGGACCCAACCCTTTCCTAACACCCTTATTTGGGACCTATCCCATTGGATTCCCCTTTTCTCCCTCATTGTCATGGTACCTATCACTTGTCAACATTTTTTCTATGGTCCCACCCACCCTTCATGGCACCCTTAATTTCCACCTATTCCATTTGATTCCTCTCTTTTCTCCATCTGCCATGATACCCTTTACCTGTGATTTTTTTCAGTGCAGATACGCCTTCCCATTTTTTCCTTTGCCCAAATGGCCACCACTAGCGCCCAAGAACTCAATACCTTGATTTCCAACAACATTCAGAACCTAACCTCCCTAACCCCTCACATAGGTAGAATTATATGTTTTCCATGTAATAAATGCCAACATTTGTTAATAAGGCCTATTTAATAAATTTGAACAAGTCAATGTAGGAAGACCTAATAGAAGCTTCCACTTCTATAAATATCTTCCTCTAGAATGTTCTTGAGAGAAGATATAATTAGTATAAATAAGAGTAGGAGGCATGATAAACTTTGTCTTGAGAATTATTATAATTGAGCGTTGCTCTAATGAAGGTTTCCCCCTCGAAGAGGCAAGTGAACATTGCTTCCTAGCAATAAAGGTATTCTTTTTTGTTGTAGTTCTCTATATTTTCTTGTTCCGTTGGTATTTTTCTGCAGTATTTCTGTTTATTCTTAATATAATAGATCTAGTACCTAACAAGTGGTATCAGATCACTTTCCTTTGTGGAAGCTGAGATAAATTTTTTTCCAGGGTAGAGACGTGTACTACCGACGTCTTTAAAGAACAAAGATCTATCGCTCAGTGGGTAAAACTGTAGTGGGGAAGACTACACGTAGGAAATACAAAATATTTCATGGGGTTTCCTAGAAACAAAAGTTTCACCTTGTTGGAAACCTATGCAACCCTTGTTGGTACCCCTTGAGTAGTATCACATCAGAAAAAATATGTACACGACCATCACTCCCACGTACCAATAGGTATATCGGGAGTCCCCTGGGTCTCTTGAAACCAACTATGAATCAACCAATCAACTGCCTGATTGCTATAGTGACACCAAAAAAAACACTCGATAAGATACTCTCTAGTACCTGGGTAATCGGCTAGTACAGATAAGAGTACGGTCAAGCCTCTTTAGTTGGTTCCCTGAGATATTTGGCCGAGTACTACTATTCGACCCTGCACATATATCAAAGAGCTATAGCATAGAGGAAACCCTTGTCTATAAGAACCTTGTAAACCCTAACCCCTGGGAAATAAACGAGATCTATTGGCGTGCAACCTTGCCTCTTACATTATGGTTGCAAAATTACTACTTAATTTTTTTCAATTAACAATTTTTTTTTTTTGTGGACTCGACCCCCTTCCCGGTACCCTTATTTGGTACCTATCCCATTGGATTCCTCTTTTCGCCCTGATCGCCATGGTATCTATCACTTGTCCTAATTTTTGTATGGTCTCACCCACCCTTCCCGACACCCTTATTTTCCACCTATTCCATTTGATTCCTCTTTTTTCCATGTCTGTCATGATACCCCTCTTGCAATTTTGTTTTTCAGTGTAGACCCAACTGCCCATTTTTTCCTCTTCCCAAATGGACACCACCTGCACCCAAAAACTCAATACCTTGATTTTTGACAACATTCAAAAGAAGGAGGACGTCAAGAATCTAATGGAATGCCCCTAGACTTGGTGGGAAGCTACTCAACGAGCCAAGGAAGCACAATAGATTCTATCCTCCCAGACTAGAAAACCATCCTTTCTTCCTCACTCTAAACCCACCAATCCCACCCCTCCTGCAACTCCCCTCAATATCTTGAAACTAATCTGAGCAGAAATGGTTGAATGCCAACTCAAGGATCTTTGCTATAATTATGATGAAAAATATTTTACAGGGCACAAGTATAAGGAACAAAAGCTTTTTATGTCCATGTCTGAGGATAATTATGAAGAGGAGGTCGTTGTTTCCCTTGTGGATGAGCTAACACCACTAGTTGATCTGAATCCACCCTTTGATCCACCAGAAGTTGAACCAATGATTTCATTGAATGCCCTCACTGGCTTCTCTTCCCCCCAAAACCTCAATTTATTTAGTTACATTAAGAATAATAAAGTTATCATCCTCGTTGACAGTGGAAACACCCATAATTTTATTCATCACCACATTTCCCAAGAAATCAATTGTTATATTCGTGCAGTCAATAACTTTAAAATTATGATTGCCAATGGAGGTTCCATGAAATGTGGGGGACATTGTGAAAATGTGTGCTTCCAAATTGTTCGGTATCACTTGAAATATTATATGTTTTCTATAGAAATGGGAAATTCTAACATTGTGGTCGATGCAGAATGGTTACACACTCTCAGACCCATTCTCATGGATTTTAAGTAATTAAACATGCAATTCAAACAAGAGGGACAACATTGTAAGTTGCAAGGCATCACAACAGGCTCCCCTGAGATCATCAGTTCCCGTCGTATGGAAAATCTCCTCAAAAAAGGCCATTCTATCATTATTTCCCAACTCCACTCCATTCAAGCTATTGAGGCACCCTTTGTGCATCCCAACCTCCAATATATGCTCTCCCGACACCAATTTGTTTTTACCACTCCCTAGGGACTTCCCCCTTCTCGTGGCATCTATGATCATTCCATTCCTCTCATATCGGGCATTCTTCCTCCCAATGTTCACCCTTATCATCATCCCTTTTCCCAGAAGAATGAAATTGAGAAAATTGATCAAGAATTGCTCGAAGTGAGTGTTATCCGTCCTAGCAACAACCCCTATTCTTCTCCTATGGTCATGGTACTCAACAAAGAAGGAAATTGGTGAATGTCTCCTAATTTTTGCACCCTCAACAAACTCACAACCAACGATAAATTCCCCATTCCTGTCATTGATGACCTATTGGATGAATTGAGTGGTGCTTAGTACTTCACCAAACTTGATCTCCATTTTGGATACCACAAGATCTATATGAAAGAGGAAGACATTCCCAAGACTACATTTAGAACACATGAGGGTCACTATGAGTTCTTGGTAATTCCCTTTGGCCTGTGTAATGCTCCCTCCACTTTCCAAAGTCTCATGAATCATGTCTTTTATCCCCTTCTCCATCATTTTGTCTTAGTTTTCTTTGATGATATTCTCATCTATAGTAAAACTTGGACAACCCATCTCGACCATGTGGATCAAGTTCTTCATATACTCTCTCAGCACCAACTTTTCCTCAAACAATCTAAATGTTCCTTTGGAGCCTCAAAAGTGGAGTACATGGGTCATATTGTCGGCAAGGATGGTATACGAGTGGATCCTAAGAAAATTGAAGCTATGCAGGATTTTGGCCTCACTCTAAAAATCTTAAGCTCTTCTGTGGTTTTCTAGGTTTAACGAGATATTATCGCATGTTTGTTCATAATTACACAAACATTGTAGCCCCTCTCACTGCTCTCCTTAAAAATAATGCTTTCACTTGGAATCCAATCGTTGATCAATCCTTCCACACCTTGAAAGAAACTATATTGTGCACGACTCATGTCCTGGAAATTCCTGACTTCATAAATACTTTTGTACTGGAATGTGATGCTTCCGGGAAAGGAGTTGGGGTTGTCCTCATGCAAGATGGCAAAACTTTGGCTTTCACTAGCAAACAACTTTCTGAGAGTCATTTGGGCCAATCAATTTATGAAAAGGAAATGCTATATATTTTTCATGTTGTGGATCTCTCACGTCCTTATCTATTGGGGCAATGCTTTCAAATTAAAATTGATCATAAGAGCCTCAAGTATTTTATGGAACAATGAATTTCATCCCCAGAGAAAAAACAATTAGTGACTAATATATTTTTATATGGTTATGAGATCATTTACAAGAAGGGAAAGGAAAATGTGGTTTCTAACACTCTTTCCAGGAATTATGAAGAAGAAGGGTCCCTCTTTTCCTTGTCCTTCATTGTACCATATTGGCTCCAAGCTATTTTCTAGGGATGGCTACAAGACCCCAAAATTTCTCACCTGATCCAACAATTGCAATACCATTTTCTAGCTTCCTTAGGGTACTCTTGGAACAATGAAGAGCTTTGGTGTAAAGTCCGTTTGTATTTAAGAAAACAATTGCTACTTAATTACATGGTGCTTTCTGAGCTTTATGCTTCACCCACAACTGGCCATTCATGGTTTACCAAAACCTATGAATGGGTCAAATGTTTTTTTTTTTTTTTTCTAGGATGGTGTGAAACAAGACATACACACCTTTGTGGCTGAATGTGATGTCTGTCAATGCAACAAGGGAGAAACAATCAAATCTCTAGGCACACTCTAACCACTTCTGATTCCCCCTGCTATTTGGAGGGATATTTCTATGGATTTCATTGTTGGCCTACCTAAATCGGGAAATAATTTAGTCATCATGGTGGTAGTCGATTGTATTTCCAAATATACTCATTTCTGTTCTATTCAACACCCATTCAACGCATCCACAATGGCTCAAATTTTCATGGATAATATTTTAAAATTAATGGCATGCCTCATTCTATTTTCTCTAACCAAGATCCAACTTTCACCAAAACGTTTTTGGCAAGAATTGTTCATGCTCCAGGGAACCCAATTGCATCTCAGCACCACCTATCATCCCGAGATTGATGACCAAGATAAAGTTGTCAACAAGTGTTTGGAAACATATTTGCAGTGTTTTTCATCCAACAAAGTAAACCAGTGGGATCAATGGTTACCCCTAGCTGAATGGTGGTACAACACATCTTACCATATAGATACTCGCATAACTCCTTTTGAAGCAGTCTATGACCAAAAGCCACCATCGGTTCTCTCATACATGTTAGGTGTCTCGAATGTTCAAGAGGTTGAAAAAAATCTTACAGTCTGATAGGCCTTTCTCCATGCCCTCAATGAAAATTTGGTCATGGATCATAATCACATGAAGCAAAAAGTAGATCAGGGTTGTTACGAATGTCAATCTGTTGAAGGGGACTAGGTGTTTCTTCGTCTGCAACCTTATAAGAAGACTTCACTCAAAGTTGAGCACTATCAAAAAAATTCTCCAAAATTTTATTGATCAGAAAAATCCTTAGATGTTGATTATTTTAAAATACACATAAACATCTACTTGATCTTCGAAATAAGACTAATTGCAAAATTACATGTGAAATACTTATCTAGCCATATACACTTTAATGATAAGCAACTTGCAATATAATTGAGCATGAAATGAACAACAATAACGAAATCACATACACAAGTTGGATAATGGAGTTCACCCAATTTGGGCTACCTCTTTAGGTCCGCTTCCAATGGATACCTTCTTTATTAATGATTAAATACTTGCATTTTACAATGACATTTTTACATTTTTCTCAAATGCAGAAACATAGTGCACTGTTGGATTCCTTGTGAAAAATCATGCAAATTGAATATAAATTTCTCGAAATTTCATTAAGGGACCTCTCGACACACTTTATGGTGTATCTCAAAGTCTATGTACCCTTGGGCACGCACTTTGAGACAATCTCTACACAAATTAATGTCCTCTAGCCTCAGTCTGTGTGCCCATTAAATAGGACGTAGGCCCTTAACTTACCCCTGAAATTCGTGGTAGGAAATTAATATAATTTGGTAGGTTCCATAACCAAACCCGTGCCTTAGGCGGATTGGTTATGACATATTGTTATATATGGAAGGTCGAGGGTTTAAGCCCCACTGACCACCATATGTTTGCGCATTTGTTTTGGTATATAGTTATATTAATATAACTATAGTATATATAGTATATACCATTTAACCCCCGCACAAAGATAGGGTATGGTTATATGAAGTTCCAACAAACCATGGACTAGGGTTGAGGGCTTAGGCCCTCGGCCCTTTTAACCACCAAATGAACCTTTATTTAAGTTCATATATATATGAAAATATAAATGGTTAAGAATAATTTGTATTGTGAATTGGCAATAGAGGTTTGGTAAGGTCTTTGGGAGGTCACAGGTTCGATCCCCATCGAATCCCAAAATTTTACATAACTATGATCATAAAGGGTAATGGAAGGTCGCCACGTGGTGACCTTTCATTGGATTATCCATGCCATGTGTCGATGAATAATTCAACCACCTGGAGTGTACGACTCGCCCAATCAACTGCCAATGATCATGTGAAATTTCACCTGTACTATCATGTGCCACATTTCAACCTTGTAGTGGTGATACGTGTCACCCTTTTTCCTATGTTGACTTTGACCTTTGACTTGGTTTGACTGGAAATTTGACTGCTCATAAATTTTGCATACGAAATCCATTTGAGGCAATGCTTGCGCCATTGGAAAGCTATCACTGAGCTCTACACATTGATGACATTTTTCAAGAGAATTTTGTACATTTCAATTTTGATCATTTCTAAACCATTCTAGACCTCTCTGGATGTTTTGGATCCTCCTGGACCTTTGTGAGAATTCTCGAATCCTCCTGGATAATTCCTCCCCATTGGAACCATTTTGAACCACCAAAAGGTTCGATTACTCAACAACTAGGTGAGGGTAGATTTCCCTCACCCTTACGATATCCGTCCATTTTTCTTTACTTGGTTTTACCCCTTTAAGACCAACTCGAAGATATTCCACATCACCTCACTATGAAGTCCTAATCCTTTTATCGACAATAACATCTTCCTGTAGCTCATCCAAATATTCTAGAGAAAAATCATCAACTACAGGAACCTGAATAATTTCATCTTCATCTATAATCATAGGAGGCTTATAAAGCTTCAAATTCTCAACATCCACCACTGAATACATTTCCATGTAGGCTGGTAGATCTAAACGAAAGGAATTACTACCAATATTTTCCAAGAAATTGAATGGACCATATCAGATTGGTCTTAAATTTTTACCTTCACCTTTCATTCTATATTTTTTGATATGTAACCATACTCGATCACCGAATTCAAATTKATGATCAACTTGATGTTTATCAAGCCTTGCCTTATACTTAGCTTGGATCTTCTCCAATTTTTCATGTACTGCTTGATGTACCTGTTGAATTTTTTGAATGAACCTTTTAGCTTTATATGTATCATCATGCCAATCTTATTTACCTGCTTCTCCAAAAACAAATTCCACAGGTGATTTAGGAAAGTACCCCAAACATACTTCAAAAGGAGTTTTATGAGTAGACGAATGCATGGAATGATTATAGGCATGTTGTATATAAGGTAACTGTTCATCCCATATCTTAGGATGATTACTAGAGTACCCTCAAAGTAGATGTACCACTATTCTATTTACCAACTCTGTTTGTCCATTTTTCCGCGGATGAAAATTTATTCTCTTCTTCAATTTAGTGTCCATTAGCTCCCATAAATGAGACCAAAAATTTCCCAAAACGTGAGAGTCTCGATTTGATATAATAGATGTAGGAAGTCCAAAATTAAACCATACATTAGTAAAGAACATTGTGTTGTTTTTTCATATGTGACCTGTTTTTTGCATGGCATCAAAATACACATCTTACYGAACCTCTCCTCCATGACATATAGATAATCATGACCTGTCCTGGACATTGGCAAMCCCCCTACAAAATCTATGSAGATACTTTCCCATGGMTGAGAGGTACTGGAAGTGGCGTATATAATCTTAGTTTTTTGTTGTTAGGATTTCTTGTGGCACACATAACACACCCTTTGATATAATTGGAAAGTGTCTCGTTCATCTGAGGCCAAGAACAATACCTTTGTAACTGTGCTATTATCTTACCAACCCCAAAATGAACAGAGATGAGAGATGTATGAGCTTCTCTTATTGCATTCACTCTTTCACCCCTAAGTATACATAGCTTCCCAACATGATATAACAAATTGTCAAGCACATAATAATCTAATTGTTGATTTCTGTGAGTTAATTCATCATATACATCCTTAAAATCATCATCCTTATCATATTATTCAACATAAATTTCATGAGATAAAGGATTATACCTTAGTATTATAGATGCATTAATGAATGGCCTGAACAACATATCTGCAACCTTGTTATGAATACCTTTCTTATTCTTGATTACCAAATGAAATAGTTGTAAGAAACCCATCCGCCTGAAGTTTCATGACTGTTGTAGCTTGGTATGTGACTGGAAATACTGTAATGGTTGATGATCTGTATGAATAATTGTCTCCTTTCCCATTAAGTAATGCTTCCATTTCTTTACACTTCCATACAATTCCTTATCATATGTTGGATAGTTAATCACAACTTGAGTGAAATTCTCAGAATGACAACATATAGGTTTACCTTGTTGCATCAAGACTGCTCCCATGACATATCTTCTTTCATCGGTTTGAATCTTTAATGGATGTTGTAGATATAACAGTGCCAAAACTGGTGCGGTGCTTATATTTTCCTTCAATGTATCAAAGGATTTCTATTTCTTTCCTCCCCATTGAAATACTTGTTTAACACTTGTTAATGCATGTAGAGGTGCTGCTATGTATGAGAAATTACCAATGAATTTTCTCTAGTACTGTACTGCTCCTAAGAAGCTCCTGACTTCGGTGGAAATAGTTGGCTTGGGACATTTTACAATGACTTCTACCTTTGTAGGATCTATCTTTAGCTGACCATTCCCTACAATGCATCCTAAATATACCAGGGAATTTTTTCCAAATTCACATTTAAATAACTTGATATACAACTTCTTCTTCTTCAAGAGTTCAAATAATTTCTTGACATGCATCATATGATCTTCCCATCTTTGAATAAATATCAATATATCATCTAAGTAGATGATAAAAAAGTCATCTATGTAAGGCATGAACACATCATTCATTACCCTCATAAATCTTGTTGGTCCATTACATAACCCAAATGGCATAACCAACCATTTGAACAAGCCTTCCTTGGTCTTGAAAGTAGTTTTCCACATGTCACCTTCTACAATTTTTATCTAATGGTAACCACTTCTCAAATCCAACTTAGTAAAATACACAACATTCTTTAATTGATCCAATAAGTCATCAATTCTAGGAAGAGGATAACAATTCTTTACCATAATCTTGTTCAATGCTCAGAAAACAATACACATCTTCCACGTGCCGTATTTTTTTGGAACTAATACAATAGGGAACCACACGAAGAGGAGCTTGGCATGATAATTCCTTTATCAAGCAACTCCTAAACTTGATTCTTGATTTTTGCATTCTCGATCATTAATGACATGTACATTTCAATGTTCGGAAGAGGTGCATCTTGTTGTAAATATATTTAATGTTCTACCTCCATTTTAGGACGAAACCCTGAAGGTTCTTGAAACAACTCATCATAATTATATATGATTTTGGCCAATTCCTATTTATGATCTGGATCACAACCTGATAAAGCATCTATTACATCTTCTTCTTCCTGTTTCACTATCACGAGAACAAAATATTTACTTGCACTCATGAGTCTCTTCATTTACCCCGTGCTCACTAAAGAACCATTAGTTTTGATACAATGAGCTCTGACAATATATTCAACCCCATCCTTGAAAATATGATATTTATTCTCTTCTCGGTAGAATATATCCTTCCTGTCAAATAAATATGGACTACCCAAGACAATGTTGCAAATGTCAAGAGGTACAACATCTAACTCAACCTTGTCAAAGAACTTCGCTGTAATTGCAAACCTGATCTTACACTGTTTCGTCACTTGCAACTTAGCATCTTCACACACCCATCCTAATGGATATGGATTCTTATGAGGTGTCATATTTAAACCCAACTTCTTAACAAGCACTTCAGTTATTAGGTTAACTTGAGATCCACCGTCAAATAAAGTATCTACCTTGGTATGCTTGACTATAACTATGACATGAAAAAGCTCACTTCTCTTCTTTTGATCAATATCATTTTCCAATTTGACGGATTGAACTGAAAAATTTGAATTGATTGCTAATATACCTTTGCTTCCTATGGCCATGATATTAGATTCATCTCTAGAATTTGACCCTATATTTTGATGAGCTTATGCAACAGTCTTTTGCTTCCCTTTTTCCTTGAATTTCTTTGGTCGTAATTTTGGATGCATCTTCCAACACTGTGATTCCTCATGTCCCTTTTTCTTACAATGGGAACATGTAGGTATTCCTTCAAATTACTTCACTATGGCTGATTTCTTACTCTTCCATTTACCTTTCGGTTTCTTCTAGAACTTGAATGGCTTCTTTTCTTCGCTCACATGCTTACCCTTACTAGCCTCTAGATGTGTAGCTTGTACTGACACCTTATCAATGTTAGTGGGGATAAACATTAGAATAGTGTGATGAAGATATGAGTGCATGCCACCAATATACTTCATAATATTTTCATGCATATACAACATAATCCCTAATGATAACACCTTCTTTTTGAATTCCTGTGTATATGCTTGAATATTCTGGCCTTTACCATGTCTTATATGTTTCCATTCGATCATTGTTGTTTGCATATGTGCCAATGGATAGAATTGTTTCCTTATAGCCTTAGTAAACTTATCCCAGGAAGAGATTACTTTACCCTTTTGAACAATATCAACTTGCATCTTACGCTCCCACCATATTAAGGAGGTGCCACTTAGTCGAAGAGAAGCTAACTATATCTTTGTAGCCTCGTACATAATATTTTGAACCTTACAATATACCTCTATTTTCTTGATCCAGTTGTCCAATTTCTCGGCATTCAATTATCCATCATAGTTCGACAATTCGAACTTGACATCCAATTTTAATAATGGCATATTATGATCATACTTCTTAGAGGAATTCTTTCGATGAGAATAATGTTTACTTTCTTCAGAAGAAGATGACGATTATGAGAATGGCGAAGGGGCTCTAAAGGTCCACCACCTTCACCTCCTCCTTCTCCTTTTACCAAAGATTATCCACTTACATGATTTTGAATTGTTCATTCTAACTCATCTATTATTTCTTTCAATGATTGAAGTGTAGTTCTAATCTCTTCATGGCTCATGGGCTGATCTTCTTCTTCTCCTTTTTCAGAAGCCATCTTATGTCTTCGATTTTTTTTTCCAATATCGGACTTATAACTTGCAAGTTTTCCTTTACCAAGTTTGAGTTTGGCTTTTGTAAGAATTCACTTGCAAATACTTGTCAAACCCATTCTGATACCAAATTTATCCTAAAAATCCTTAGATGATAAGTATTTTAAAATACACAAAAACATCCACTTGATCTTCGAAATAATAATGATCGCTTGACTGATTGCAAAATTACATGTGAAATACTTATCTATCCATATACACTTTAATGATAAATAACTTGCAAAATAATTGAGCATGAAATGAACAACAATAATGAAATCACATACACAAGTTGGATAACGAAGTTCACCCTATTTGGGCTACCTCTCCAGGTCCGCTTCCAATGGATACATTCTTTATTAATGCTCAAATATTTTCATTTCACAATGACCTTTTTACATGTTTCTCAAGTGCAAAAAAGTAGTGAACTGTTGGATTCCTTGCGAAAAATCATGAAAAATGAGTATAAATTTCTCGAAATTCCATTAAGAGACCTCTCAACATGCTTTACGGTGTATCTCAAAGTCTATGTACCCTTGGGCACGCACTTCAAGATAATATCTGCACAAATTAATGTCCTCCATCCTTGGTCCGCACACCCAATAAATAGGGTGCGGGCCCTTAACTTACCTCTGAAATTTGTGGCAGGAAATTAATACAATTTGGTAGGTTCCATAACCAAACCCATGCCTTAGGTGGATTGGTTATGACATATTGTTATATATGGAAGGTCAAGGGTTCAAGCCCCACCGGCTACCATATGTTTTAGCATTTTGTTTTCTATATTATTATATTAATATAACCATAGTATATATATAGTATATACCGTTTAAACCCAACGCAAAGATAGGGTATGGTTATGTGAAGTTCCAACGAACCATGGAATATGGTCGACGGATTAGGCCCTTGGCCCTTTTAACTACTGAATGAACCTGATCCAGGTGGATATCGATGGCCACCCACCTTTTTCGACTAGCTCAAAACAATTTTTTGGCAATTTTGGCAATTTACTATTTTTAGCAGGTTTTAACTTCCGGGGCCATTTTGAGGGCCTAAATGAACGTTTTTTGATATCAAGGTTCTAAATGATATTTGAAAGCATGATTGAGCCCCCAACATGAATCTCGTAGATGATACCTTTCCAACGAGCTATCATACGCCTAAAACGAAGATCGTATGCAAAAGTTACGACCCAGGGAAGTTGATGTACTAACTTACCCAAATGGGGCTCACATGACTTTTGGCGCTCCATCTCCTAGGGTTAGGTTTTTGGATGTCTAGGGTTTTTGACATTCCTTTTTATTGTAAAAAGGCCTTCAGAGCCTCATTGTAATCATCTTCTTGTGAAAGCGAGTAGCCGTCACATCTCTTCTCAGAGATAAACTGCCACCATTCTAGCGAGTCTTTCACTCTATATTTTTACAGTCTCTGTACATTTCTTTCATTAATAGAAATAGTGTATTACTGTATCTCTGTGTTTATGGTTGCATCTATGATATATTTATGTTATATTATTGGATATACGCGATATCTCTGTGCATTTCTTTATTATATCTCCGCTCTCATTTCATGCCGAAAATAATCTGGATCAGTGGTATCAGAGCAGGTTGCTCTTGATCATTTTTTCAGTGCATGTCCCCGATGAGGTCCGAGTATATAAAGTTGGGTCTTGAGCTTGTCTCTCTTGAAGAAAATATCTCTCGCACACCCAAGAAACCCTCAATAGCGGAAGAAAAGAAAAATGACGGAGCATACGATCTTATCAATCTGTTGCTTGAGCAAGCTCTCACGCGACAGAGGCACGAAATGATGGAGAATTTTTCTCACATCCTTCAATGCCTGCCGATAACATCAGGTGCATCTTCATCAAGTGACCACTTTGGAGGCACCTCACCTTTCAAGGTACAAGTTAATTTTGATATTCCTGTATTTGAAGGACAGATAGATGCATAAGCCCTAGAAAAATGGTTAACTCTGCTAGAAGGTTATTTCTCTGTTCACAATTTTTTCGACAAAGAAAATATCACATTCGCACTCCTTAAAGATATCCCTCATGTCAAACATTGGTGGGAAACTTACTGGGAGAAAAGTTCCACAGAGGATTCTAGAATATATGGGGCCGATCCCACTTGGGAGTTTTTTGTGGATGCGGTAAAGGAACAGTATTACCCTGTTAGCAACTATGAGGACCAGTACATGAGATGGACCACACTGCGGCAAGAGAGGGGCCAAGAAGTTACAGAGTTCACCAATACCTTCCATACCTTGCGCACCAAGCTGGGTATCAAAGACTCCGAGTGACATTTCATTCTAAAATACCGTGGGGCTTTACACANCTCTCGCACACCCAAGAAACCCTCAATAGCGGAAGAAAAGAAAAATGACGGAGCATACGATCTTATCAATCTGTTGCTTGAGCAAGCTCTCACGCGACAGAGGCACGAAATGATGGAGAATTTTTCTCACATCCTTCAATGCCTGCCGATAACATCAGGTGCATCTTCATCAAGTGACCACTTTGGAGGCACCTCACCTTTCAAGGTACAAGTTAATTTTGATATTCCTGTATTTGAAGGACAGATAGATGCATAAGCCCTAGAAAAATGGTTAACTCTGCTAGAAGGTTATTTCTCTGTTCACAATTTTTTCGACAAAGAAAATATCACATTCGCACTCCTTAAAGATATCCCTCATGTCAAACATTGGTGGGAAACTTACTGGGAGAAAAGTTCCACAGAGGATTCTAGAATATATGGGGCCGATCCCACTTGGGAGTTTTTTGTGGATGCGGTAAAGGAACAGTATTACCCTGTTAGCAACTATGAGGACCAGTACATGAGATGGACCACACTGCGGCAAGAGAGGGGCCAAGAAGTTACAGAGTTCACCAATACCTTCCATACCTTGCGCACCAAGCTGGGTATCAAAGACTCCGAGTGACATTTCATTCTAAAATACCGTGGGGCTTTACACAGATACATCCCGATTGAAATGGATTTTCTGGACATCTCATCACTCGGTGCTGCTTATCGATATGCTGTTAAAATTGAGAAGAAATTTAAGCACCAGAAAAAACTGGAATTCAGGTCTGCAAATCCGCAACAACCAAAGTATGACAAAGACAGTCCTAACAAAAAGTCTCCCGAAAACCAGTCCAAGACACAGGAAAATAAGGGTCACGTGAAGACAAAGAAGGACACCAGAAAATGGTGTGATTTCCACAAAATCCCCTGGCACAACATCGATGAATGTCGCTCAAAAAAATCATTGGTGGCCGAGATCAAAGACAAGGAGCTGAACCCTGATTTAGAATCTGATTTTGAAAACACTGGTAAAGGACAGATCATTGACGCAGACCCCATTGCTATTGTCGCGACCACAACAATTCAACCAGAAGAACCAACATATTCTGAAGAGGGGGAGCGCCTTTTTCATTCACAGATGTGGGTGAAGGGGACCCCACTGCATTTTATTGTTGATAGTGAAAGCCAGAAAAACTTCATCTCAGCAGAGGTCATCAAACAGTTGGGATTGTCGACAACACCACACCCGCAACCATAAAACATCGGGTGGCTTCGGCAAGGATGAGATCTCTGTGTCAGCCAACAGTTTCGATTGTCATATGACATCCAACCCTTCAAGGATGAGGTATTATGTGATGTTTCCCTAGTGGATGTCTGTGATGTTCTCTTGGGCCAACCATATATGTGGAGACGCCATGTTGTTTATGAGTCTTGACCCTGTAGTGTCATTGTTAATTTGGGGGATCATCTCTATAGAATACCAAAGGTAGTTCCAACTATTGTTCCACCTAAAAAGTGTCGCAAGGTAGTATCTCATACTACAAAATTAAGCTTCTTCACAATCTGTTCAAAAGGGGAACAAAAGGACACTGCAACCACTACAGCTTCGCCCCCTGCACCTTCTATCCAATAGAAGCAGGTCGACGAGATTGCAGCAAAGAAAAAAGATTCCTTCTACACACCGTCCTCTCATGTAGCTCGACTTGTTGAATACCCTCAGCTTCAATAGGTTCATGATAGACTTCCACAAACTAAACAACGCGACATCTCCAACAATACAAGCAGCTCACCGAGATGCAGATCCAACAAACTCTTTCCCCTCTCCCCCGGGAACTCAAAGAAATGGAGACCATTTCTTTCTAAAGAGGGAGGATTGATCCAGGTGGATATCGGTGGCCACCCACCTTTTTCGACTGTCTCAAAACAGTTTTCTGACAATTTTGGCAATTTACTATTTTTAGCAGGTTTTAACTTTCAGGGCCATTTTGAGGGCCTAAATGAAGGTTTTTAGATATATAAGTTCTCAATGATAGATGAAGGCATTATTGAGCCCCCAAAATGAATCTCCTCGATGATACCTTTCCAACGAGCTATCATATGCCTAAAACAGAGATCGTATGCAAAAGTTACGACCCCGGGAAGTTGAAGTACTAACTTACCCAAACCGGGCCCACATGACTTTTGGCGCTCCATCTCCTAGGGTTAGGTTTTTGGATTTCTAAGGTTTTTGGAATTCCTATTTATTGTAAAAATGAATTCAGAGCCTCATTGTAGTCATCTTCTTGCGAATGCGAGTAGCCGTCACATCTCTTCTCAGAGATAAAATGCCACCATTCTAGCGAGTCTTTCACTCTGTATTTTTACAGTCTCTGTACATTTATTTCATTAATAGAAATCATGTATTACTGTATCTTAGTATTTATGGTTGCATATCTGATATATTTATGTTATATTATTAGATATACACGATATCTCTGTGCATTTCTTTATTATATCTCCGCTTTCATTTCGTGCTGAAAATAATCTGGATCAAAACCTTTATTCAAGTTCATATATATATGACAATACAAATGGTTAAGAATCATTTGTATGGTGCATTGAAAACAAAGGTTTGGTAAGGTATTTGGGAGGTCCTGGGTTCAATCCTCGTCGACTTCCAAAATTTTACATAACTATGATCATAAAGGCCACTGGAAGGTCACCATGTGGCAACTTTTCATTGGCTTATCCATGCCACATGTCGATGAATAATTCGACCACATGGAGTGTACAACTCGCCTAGTTAGTTTCCAATGATCATGTGAAATGTCGCATGCACCATCATGTGCCACATGTCACCCTTTTGCCTATGTTGACTTTGACCTTTGAATTGGTTTGAATGCTCATAAATTTTTCATTCGAACTCCATTTGAGGCAATTTTTACGCCGTTGGAAATATTTTTCCGAGCTCTATGCATTGATGGCATTTTCGAGAGCATTTGGGACATTTGAATTTTGAGCATTTCAAAACCATTCTGAACCTCTGTGGACATTACAGATCCTCCTAGACCTCTGTGAGCAATCCCAGATCCTCCTAGATAATTTATGATCGTTATAAAATTATCAAGCGAGTGGGACCCATGGCCTACTAGTTAGATTTTCCCATCCATTCTAATTTCCATCCTATTTTTCATGTCTCATGCTTAAAGAAAGTGATTGGAAGTAAGTGTCACACTCAAACCAATCTCCCTGAGTTGGATGAATAGGGTTCCCTTTGGTTGCAACCAAAAGAAATCTTGGACCAGAGAGAGCGTCTTCTCTGTTAGTGCACCATCAAGGAATTTTTATTTCAATGGAGAGATACAACTCTAGAAGATGCCACTTTAGAGACCACCACCATTCTGCAATAATTTCCTCATCTCAAGTCTTGAGGACAAGGATGTTATTCAAGGGGTAGGGCATGTTAGGGACCTAACCTCCCTAACCCCTCACTTAGGTACAATAACATGTTTTCCATGTAATAAAGGTCAACATTAGTTAATAAATCCTATTTAACAAATGTGAACAAGTCAATGTAAGAATACCTAATAGAAGATTCTGTTTCTAGAACGTTTTTTCTCTAGAATGTTCTTTAGAAGACAAAATTAGTATAAATAAGAGTACGAGGCATGATAAACTTTGTCTTGAGAATTATTGTAATAGATTTTTTCTTAGCTGAAAGTTTCCCCCTCGAAGAGGCAAGTGAACATTGCTTCCTATCAATAAAGGCATTCTTTTTGGTTGTGGTTCTGTATATTTTCTTGTTCCACTAGTATTTTTCTATAGTATTTCTATTTCTGCTTAATATAATAGACATGGTACCTAAAATTTAATCCTTTGTCATTATCAAGATGAATCTCCTTATCCTAGTAATTCTTTCTACAAAATCTCAATAGAATTTCCACCCATTTTGTCCAATGATACCCACCTCCATCCTTGATTATTTAGAGTACATGAGTGTCCTTCATCAGGTATGAGAGATAGATATTTTTCTTCATCATCCCTTGTTCCTTCCAACTCATATATTTCCCTATTCATTAGGGTAGATATGTTGAGGATGTTGTTTCCTTCCTCTTCCTTGTTGCATTCTTGTAGAACCTTTTCTAATAATCTATTCTATTTATGTAGCGACCTGACATGCGGTTTTTAGATGGCCCTTCCACCACACTTTTTGGAAATCCCAATTCAAATTTATTTATAGGTTTAATAGTTTGCTAGTGATCTCATTCCCCAATCTTAGAATGTGGCATAATTTGATCTTTATGAGGGATGATCTCATTTGTAAGATATATTTACATGGATGAATTTAATCTCTAGTTTTTTGTGGAGCTATGCACAATAGTACCACTGATCTAGAATTCTTTGATTTCTCAATGATAATTTAGGAGTCACCTTCTACCTCTAAGAACTTGATTTATGTTTCCTTTTCTAGTTATATACCTTTTCATAGATCCTAATCTCCACAAAATTGTTGGTATATAGCCCTACACTTTAGGCATAATAGTTATTTTTTCCTAATTTGTCTCTAATGATTCATCCTATCTATCTTTGCTTGGACTTCTTCTTGAGGCCCTTGAAATAAACATAATCATAAATATAATAACAATAAATAATTAGCTTAATGAAAAGGTCAAAGGCTACACACCCTTTCACCTCATGAGTAGTAAATGCATATAAGTATATTGTCACGAGGCTAATTATAATAATTAGTTCATATCAATTGTTTATTACTCGATATTTATACACTTGTAAAAATCCTCTATCAATTTTGATAATAAAGAAGGTCTGTTTATTTCTTTTGATGGGTTAAATACCACATTTAATATCAATAGTTCAAGCTTCCTTTAATCACTAGAAATTTCGTACAACCACTATTTCAAACTAAGTTCTTATGCCACATTCATATGTATGCTTTAATTAAGGACAACCACCATCCATCCATATGATTTTTCCATTCATATGATTTCAATTAAATAAAACCACCTTTTTTATATGTAGCCTACTTTCTGCCCTATAGTGCCAAAAATATAATTAGCTTCAATCTTAGGCACCTAACAAAATAAGAATGAATATAGGGTCCCCCAAAAAGGAACTACCAATGAAAAGGAAAAAATACTAGAACCAACTACAAAATATATTCGAACTCATCTAAGGAATGTTGATAAGACCCATGTTCCAATAAAAGAGGAAAGAAAACTGACAATTCCACCTACAACTATAATACAAAAATTACAACTAAATACCTTAAATCTTAAAGTAATCATAAAAAATAGGAATGTAACAATGCATATATTTAGACAATACTCCTAACCATATAGACATCAACTTCACTAAGAAACTAAACCTTTTTGTGTACCCCACCAAGGATCTCACAATGATGATTGTTGATGGACAAAAGGACATTGAGGGAGTAGGAAGATGTCAAAAATCTTGGTTCAAATACAAGAATTTGAACTACAAACAAGATTCTATACTCTACCACTCAATGAGATGGATATGGTGCTAGGTGTTGAATGGTTGATGTAGCTGGGAACTTATACCACCAACCTTGAAGAATAATTCATGAAATTTCACTAGAAAGGAAAATAATGTAAATTATACGGGGTTTAAAGTTCCACCCTCAAGAAAAATGATCTACAACTAATGAAAAAAAAGCAAGAAACATAGTTAAACATACAATAACAAAATCAAGTAAAGAATGTTACAAAGGAGCATCAAGGTTTCACGTTCATCAAATAGGTCAAAATACTTCATAATATGATGTATGCCTTACAAAAGAATCTTACCAACACTCAAATCAAGAGCCAAGTCAAACCCCTAAAACCATATCAAGACAAATATGATGCCTCTAAGGAAACATGCTCAACTAGAGATAATCCTATTTACTATGCTTTGAGGACAATTCATTCTTTAAGGGGGTGGCAATGTAATAAACATAATAATATAATAAATAATAACAATTATCTTAATGAAAAGGTCAAATACCATACACCCCTTCACCTCATGACCAATCAATGCATGTAAGTATACCATCATGAGGCTTATTGTAATCATCAATTCATGCCATAATTTATTACTCAATGTTGTATACAATTACAAAACTAATATGTCAATCTTAGTAATAAACATGGCCTATATATTCCAACCCCATTAAAATTTAGCTTTAGATTCAATAGAGTCAATAGATGAAAATTAAAAGGGATGACCCCTTCTGGACTAGTTGATAAGCATGATTGGAATAACTTGGAGATCTAAATTCCCAATAAATCAAACTTATTTTTGTCTTATACCACCCTCTTAGATCCTCCTCAATTGTTTTTTTACATATGATTCTCTCAGTTATCATTTGAGTTATCTTATTTTGTTTATGCAATATAGGTTTATTTGTCCCTTGGAATATTACATTGTAACACTTCAGCCATATACTCTAAGCAACCATACATTGAATAAATGCCCACAATCTAGCCTTAACTTTGGAATCTAGCTTCCTTTTGGAAACTTGTGAAGCAACATTATTATGTCTTCTTGTTAAAGAAATTTTCTTCACATTCCACATTGCACCCATTCCCAGAGTTCTTGGGCATATAGATATTTTACAAACAAGTGATCTAGGGTTTTTGAGTTATTTAGGAACATTATGCATTAGAGTGGTCCACAAATTCTCTTTTACAAATTTTATCCCATGTGAAACTCATTTTCCATGTTAAATGTCATAAGAAAATGTATATTTTTTGCCATAGGTCAAGATTCCACATTTTTTTCAAAATTCTATCTCTTATGCCCAAGTGATAGTTGTTTAACATTTGCTTATAGGCACACTTGATAGAAAAATGTTCAGTCCCTTACTTATCCCATTTGAGGATGTCAGGCCCCTCTTTTATGAAAATGTGTTTTTTTTTTTTTTCATTTAAGCCATATTTGATCTATTATGTCCCAAGGTCTCCTTACCATAGGTCCAACAAATTCCAACATTTAAAACATTTGGGATTTGAATATGGGGTTGGCATCCCTTGAGTTTCCCAAAAGTGATAATTTTTTCCCCTTCTAAGTGATCATCAATTTCTTGTCTTCCTTGGTAATCTTTTTTGTGTATTAGTGAGGTAAGTTGGTTCCATGTCCTACCAAAAAATTGTTAATATTTTATCTTTAATTTTTTGAAAAATATTTCGAGTTATTAGAGTTATCCTCCTTTTTGCACCGTTCCATATGATATCCATCAGAAAATGTCTTAATTATAAGGATGTCTTTCTATGAGATTTTGTTTGCATAATTTCTTTCCATATTTGAGTCCATATAGTAGATATTTGTTAGTGTCAACTCCAAATAAGTTTAGTTGATAATGTTATTCTAAAATATTCCCTTTTTAGGCTCAACCCAAATTGAACTTATTCTTCCAATCCTTCATGGGCCAATTTTCTTAAATGATTTTTTATTTTTAAATTTATTTATTAGTTTTGAAAGATATTTTTGTAATATTTAAACATTCTATCAAAATTAAACTTATGGAAGGAAACATGGTATACAATTGAACACTATTTTTGGATGAATATAGGTTATACTAACAAAGATGTTACTGTGCTTTCTACATGATTTGGAAATGACATTTCAAGGCTTGCTAGTTGAATATTAAAACAAGTTTAGTGAACTATCTTTACATGGATTCAAAGAAACTCCTTTAAAGAAGATGCAAATAAAATAGGGATAAAAACAAACCAATATAGGAAAACCATTTAGCATTTTCTAAAGTTTAAATACTTTTTTGGGTGAAAATAATATAATTCTTAAATTATTGTTGAATTTTTTTTACAAGTAAACATTCTCAAAATTTCAACTTTTAATCTTGTCTATTAATCTTACATAGACAAAATTCTAATTATAAATAATATATCAAATACAATTTTATTAATCTTACATAGACAAGATTCTAATTATAAATAATATATTAAATACAATTTTACACCATGTATAATTAACACAAACAATCACCAATTCAAAACTATTTATTCCTCTATTGTTTACATGCTCTATAATATTAACGTTCCTACTAAATCAAATAATGCATCACTAGTAAATCAATTGAATATAGTGTGTAATTAACAAATCCACCAATAGTTTAACTAGATAGGACTCCTCTTTCTTAAGGATTTGCACTTCTACTCACATTGCCCTTAGCCTTATAAATAATAAACACAGAATTGGAATTATTTTTGATGTTCTTCGTATCGAGAAAAATCATCGAAAATGATCAATAATGTTTCTCACTATTAAATTATTTAGACAAAAATAACTTTTAAGATTACTAATGCACTAATAAAGTTGGGATCATACTATACCCTCATACCTAATGCGAATTCCTCTATCCAATATATTTTTTTTGCATGACATGGATTTTACTATACATTCTTTTATGGACCATACATTTCTATACGACTTTCTATGTTACATTCATAACTATGATATTGATTAGACAAGTAGGATAAGGAATATGAAGTCATATTCAACCATTCATTTCTAGAATTGAGATAACTGAGTATAGTTAGCTCCCAAACACTCATGTCAAGCCCAAATGTGAATATATTTATCCAATCTATTTTTAATATGCCATAGATTTTGTTAAGAACCAAATATCAATATAGCATAGAAAAACCTCAGAATAAGTACTCAACGCCTTGAAAAAGATATAATTTCAGATAATAAGCCTCTTCGAGGGGGCAACCTCCTTTTACCCCACATAAATGTTCAAGTA
>SNQJ01S0007638.1:69608-109796 GCA_010110895.2 Picea sitchensis
GGTAATGAGCCAATATTAGGGCTTAACAGATTTTGTTACACATTCTTTTATGGACCACATATTTCTGTACAACTTTCCATGTTACATTCATAACTATGATATTGACTAGACAACTGGGATAAGACATATGAAGTCATCTTCAACCATTCATTTCTAAAATTGAGATAACTAAGTATAATTAGCTCTCAAACACTCATGTCAATCCCAAATGTGAATACACTTATCCAATTTATTTTTTATATGACATGGATTTTGTTACACATTTTTATGGACCACGTCTTCCTATACAACTTCCCATGTTACATTCATAATTATGATATTCATTAAACAACTAAGATAAGACATATGAAGTCATCTTCAACCATTCATTTCTAAAATTGATATAACTAATTATAGGTAGCTCTCAAACAATCATGTCAAGCCCAAATGCGAATACATTTACCCAATCTAATTTTTTTATATGACACGGATCTTGTAACACATTCTTTTATGAACTACATCTTCCTATACAAATTTCCATGTTACATTCATAACTATGATATTGATTAAGAAAATAAGATAAAACATATGAAGTCTTCTTCAACCATTCATTCTTAGAATTGAGATAACTAAGTATAAATAGCTCTCAAACATTCATGTCAAGCCCAAGTGTGAATACATCCATCCAATCTATTTTTTTATATGACATGGATTTTGTTACACATTCTTTTATGGACCACATATTCTTATATAACTTCCTATGTTACATTCATAGCTATGATATTTATTAAACAACTAAAATAAGATATATGAAATCATGTTAAGAATTCATTTCTAAAATTGAGATAACTAAGTATAATTCACTCTCAAACACTTATGTCAAACCCAAATGTGAATACATCTATCCAATCCATTTTTATTTTTTTATATGACATGGATTTTGTTACACATATTTTATGGTCTTCTTATATTACTTCCTGTGTTACATTAATGACTATGATATTGATTAGACAATTAAGATAAGGCATATGAAGTCATATTTAACATTGAGATCACTAAATATAGATAGCTATCAAACATTCATGTCAAGCCTAAATGTGAATACATTTATTTAATCTATTTTTGTATATTACACTTTGATTTTATTACACTTTAATCTATTTTTGTATATTACACTTTGATTTTATTACACTTTTTATATGAACCACATATTCCTATATAACTTTCCATATTACATTCATAACTATGATATTAATTGAACAATTAAAATTAAAATAAAAGATATAAAATCATCTTTAACCATTCACTTATAAAATTGAGATAACTAAATATAATTAACTCTCAAACACTCATGCCAACCCACATTAAAGCGCACTTAAGACTCCAACTGAAGTGCACTTAAGACTCCAACTAAAATGTAGGAATCAATGGCAAGCCCAAGTTTAAGTCCATCGAGACTCCAACTATTTGATGGGGCTTTACCTTGCATAGGCCACCAAAACAACCTTTAAATATTTCCATTCAATTGAATGGAAATATTTAAAGGTTGTTTTGGTGGCCTATGTGTAAAGCCCCATCAATAGTTGGAGAATGGAAATATTTGAAGATTATTTTGGTGGTAAAGATATCAATAAAGATATAAAATTACTATAAAACACATATATATTAAATATGTGAATGTGGTTTTTGTATATGGTAGAATGTTTTGTAGTTTTATATCAATGTAATGGTAATTTTATATAATTTTTTCAATTATGTGTTTTATATTTTTATTTATGGACTTCAATATTAATGAAAAGTTAAAAATATTGATTATTTATTTAATGGGGTTACAAATTTATAATATAATAAATTTAAGTTGTTATTTGAATTAAAATTAAAATGTTATTTAATTGTTAAAATTTTGTATTTTTAGAAAAATGTAATGGAAAAATTTATTTTTATTTTTTGTTTTTTTCATCAAACATATATCAATGCATGAATCACATGGAAGTTCCAAATTTGGTTGGATTGCATTTTGTTCTTCCATGTTATAACTAAAAAATTGGACAATATTTTAATCCATGATTACAAATATTCAGAAACATCATGTGGAGGTATTTCAATGAAAGTGAAACATTATATATGTTTTAACTTTTTAATTTGACAAATGATGCTGGGTTACAAATATCTATTGTTGTTGACTTCTAAAAAATATAATATTGAAGTTTACAAATTCATTTGAGGTCATCTCGAATTTATATTTGTAAGGTACTCGACTAGAAGGACGTGAGCACCCTCACCCAATCCGCAAGGAGATAGAATCCAAGGTTGTTTCGACATCCAAGAGTCACACTAGTTAGGCGAGTGTGCATGGGAACACACCAAGGGGCTTGCCAAAGCATGAGGTGAAGCATGGGGCACACCAAAGAGGTTGGGGCATGTCGACACGAGGAGGGCACCCAAGGTTTGGGTGTGTCAGTCCCAAGGGACGTGAAGGTTGAAGAGTGCATGGGTTCATTTAGGCATGTGGATCCATGAAGAGGAAGATTGGTTCGTTTGAGCACATTGGTTCGTGAAGGGGCATGATACACCCAAAGGACACGATGATTCATGAAGGCGATGTTTGGAGTCCATATAAAAGAACAAGGGTTCTCAAACAATAAGGTAAATAAAGAGAGCAAGATCAGAGTCAAGTTTCTGAGGTAGATTCAGACAAGGAGGGGCTCCCTCCCTCAAGGAGCCAAGTCGCTCCACATGCAAGGACTTGTGTTGCCTTGAGGTGATTTTGTGGATAGAGTTGGGGAAACCTTGGGTTGAGTCTAGCAACAAGCAAGGCAACTTTGGAGTTGGGTAAGTCTTATCGCAGGTCTGGGTGAGGCATGCTATGAGATAGAACCGCATGTCTGGGTGAGGCATGCTATGATACATAAATGCAGGTCTCTGTGAAGTCTTGCGACATAGAAGAGACGGTGAATCAGTGGTGGGCGCACATCTAGGGTGCACTGTAGGAGTTGTGAAAGTGGTTGCAACAAAGAGTCTTGGTGTGACAAATCTATGTATGAGTGTCTTGGTGAGGTGAGGTGAGGCATGCGACTTTGCCCAAGTTGTAAACTGAGAGGATATTGCTCATATTGTAATTGTTTCACAATAATAAGATTTAGTCAGGTGTTAGGCATGTATTGTGCCACCCGCACTATATATGTGTGTCTCTTGTTTGTTTCATGACTATTCTCTTTTGCATGCTCATGGATGTATGATTAAATGACTAAGTGTTAAGTTGTTAACAAGATTGTCTAAGTATACAAGTGAGTTGCACTAGATTAGGAGTGTGGCTCACATGTAACTTAGAACATAGTATGGGTATGATATAGGTGAAGAGGCATAGTCCAAACGAAGTATTCTCAGTGTTTCCAAGAAGCCAAGTGAGAACCATCTCAGTTCCTCATGCCCTTAGGAGGTGCATGATTGTAACATTCAGGCAGGCGTCCTATGGGGACGTGATAGATGGTATCAAATCTGATTTTGGTGAATAGATTGGTTATCTCTTCACCACTATCTCGACGATAGATGGTATCAGAGTGTGAAACGTGCTTTAATACTACGGTGGTGATAATGGTGGTGGGGCACAAAACAGAGACAATTTGGGCATAGACTTGGTGCATGGTAAGTGAGGTGGTTTATTCCATCACAAAGACAATATGGGCACAAACATGGTTGGTTTGATTTTCAATGGAAGTAAGTTCTAAACCTGTGTGCACACCTTAAGAAGACCAAGTGCAGAGTTCATGGGTGAACCAAGCACTTGGGAAAGGCAGACAAATACAATACTTTCCGTAGAAATGATCATAGAGGGTGATCACATAAGTGATCGTTGTGGGTGATCACGAAGTGGAGCAGTTTTGGGTTGTAACGAGTTGAAGCACTTGGGTGAGTTAGGCGACTTGATGCAACCTAGAGCAACTTCACATCAATATAGTTGGTTGGACACATTTTCATCATGACATATTTGTGTTTTGCATCATTGAGAAGAATAGTGGAGTCAAGCTAGGTTGTTGGATGAGTAGGTCGACTACAACCTTCGGATGAGGTGACTCTTCATAGAGTTACATAAGTCAATTAAAAACAATATGACTTGGAAGTCGGGCGGTGTGTGCATGGTTCCTTGAAGTGGAAGCAGTAAAGGTGCGGAGATGGCAGGACATTGGAGATGAGTTAAGCCGGTTGCATGGAGTTTGGGACTTAGATGTATTTCTAAATTGGACATATGGAATCAACCTTATATCACAACGAAGGTGCTATGTAGGTTTATGGAGCTACACATAGTGATTGAGGGGAGTTCATGTAGAGAGTCGATGGCTTGGGCAATTGGAGGTCCAGGACAACAAAATTGAATCGTGGGTGCAACTAAGAATATCGTTGGGAAAGGTATGGTTGGTTTTGAGTTCTTTTGTTTCCTAAGTGTTGCGGTGAGTTATTTGAAGGGAATTCAAATGACTTGGTGGTTCAAGTGTAATCTGTTTCTGTAGTGAAAAATAAGAGACTTGAGGGTGGCTCAAGTGGTGCAAATTTGAAGAAGTCATGTAGCAGTTGGGACGCCTTGACTTTGGTGAATGTGTGGAGATCTTAGGGTGACCTACTTGGACTAGTCCAATGGTGGAATTTGGATGCAACTGTGGAGGTGATTTGAAGAGTTTCCTAACTCTTGGATGAGGTACCTTGGTGCATTGTTTCCCTAGCTGGACTTCTTTGGTCATATGATGAATTGACAACCACTATGACCATGCTAGAGTTTGGATGCTTGCAGGAGGTGCAAGCAGTTATTTTTAAAGAGATGGATGGATTCAACAAAGAAGTCGACCAAGAATTGTTGGCAGTCAACCTGAATGGGAAGAACACATACCAAGTGACTTGGGTGGTGTTTTCTCACCTTTGGTATGGAACATTGGATGAGGTAGAGCTTACCTTGGTGACTTGTAGATGATTGTGCGTTGACTCAGAGATCCGAAGTGGGTCGTTGGTTAAAGTTGGAAGGATTATTGGTTTGAACGTTCCTAAGGCATGGACATTATTTGGAGGTGAATCATTCTACTTGGAGTAGTTTGGACAATTCATTAGGATGTTTGAGGAGTGTGGGTGCATTGGTCACACTCATTGCAGATGTTGAGTTGCGGAGAGGTGACTCGATAGAAGGAGGTGAGTTGAGGAATTTCCTTGGTTTGGAGGATCATGCAGACATGAAGATTGCAACATGAAGAGATTACTTGGAAATGGGAGTTTCGTCGGTCTTGGGCAACATGGTGTTGAAATATTGTAACTTAGAAGAATATTATAATTACATTTGAGTTATTATCTTATAGATCAAATACCCTTTCGTGGATTGATCATGTCAAGACTTGTATAATACCAAATCCCCTTTTGTAGGTTGGTCAAACCATATTTACATGTTGGTATTTGTAAAGTCGGCCCCTATGGTTTATAAAGTGGTTTTAACCACTCTTTTAATAAGTTGGCCCTACTTAGTGAAGATACATAACCCTAGCGCCTCCTCAACAAGTATTTATAAGTGAGGATGGCGCCTCACTTGTTCATTCACTCACTCACTCATCTAGTGAACATATTTCGAAGGCAGTTGCAGTTGCAGGAGGAAGGAGAAGAGAGGTGCATGCTCAATCCTAGTTTATTCTTGGTGTTTTGGTCTTAGTCTTGGTATTGTATTGGAAATCTATTATTGAGGAAGTTTTTGCTGGGTTTTCTCCCCCATGAGGGTTTCCCAAGATAAAATGTTGTGTACCTTGTGATTGTGCTTCTTTCATTGATCCTATTTATGCTGTTGTTTTGGAAATGCATTGAATGCTCTAGTAAATTGAAAATAACCTAATAACATCATTAATATTAACATGGTATAAAATCTTGATTGAATAGAGAACCTTTCACTAGGTATCTAAAAACGTCACTGTTGTCGTACAAGGAAATTAGGGATTTTCACTGAAGAGGAATTTCTGACCAAAAACTATCTAGTGGAGTGCGCCCTACCATAGTGCATCCTTTGCTATCTTGAGAACACCTTTTCAATGTCCAGACTCTCTGAAAAGTCAAACCCTAGTTTTGAATGGTACCAAAAAACCAAGAAACCATAACCAATACCAGAAGTACCAGTCCAAAAGTGCACAAGTCAAGTTTCAAGGGGTAAAACTTGGAATTTTATGAAATAGTCAGCTCCAACCAAATTTCTTGAGCCTAGCGCATCTCCTGGTAAGTTCAGATTCATTTTCTGTGCACTTTCTTTTTCTGGTCATTTTTCTAGCTCCAGGTCAAGATGTCTACAAACACCAAGCTTGTTGACAAGTTAGAAGGTGTGGAAAGTTTCCATGCCTAGAAATATAAAATTGGAATCATTATTGAAGAGAATGACCTTGCAAAATTCATAAAAGAAAATGTACCGGAACCTGAAGAAGAAGAAGCCAAAGAGAAGTACAAGAAGGATATGATTGGGGCCAAAAGAATAATTGAAGATTCCATTAAAGACCACTTGATCCCTCAAGTGTATTCTAATAATACTCCAAAATATATGTTTGATTCCCTAACCAGAATGTAGAAGGAAAGAACATCAACTGGAAGATGAATATGAGAGCCCAAGTCAAGAATACAAAGATGCAGAAAGGAGAAACAATTCAATACTATTTCTGTAGGGTTTCTCAATTCAAGGAACAATTAGAAGAAATTGGAGACAATTTAAATGAAAAAGAACTCATAATGACAACTATTAATGGTCTCACAAGACCTTGGGATGCCTTCATCCAAACTATCTGTGCAAGAAAAGAGAAAATCCAATTTGATAGTCTATGGGAAGAATGTGTTCAAGAAGAAGCAAGAGTGGCCAACCGAGAAGCTGCACTATTAAGGAATGAAGACGAATCCCTAGTTGCTCATACTAAAGGAGGAAAAAAATATTCTTATTTCCAAATGGAGACCCATTTTCATAAATAATCTCACCCTCCAATGAGATTCCAAAAATATAATAAGGGTCAAAGTAAGGGAAAATACTTCTCCTCTTATCAATGTTATCATTGTGATAATATGGGACACATTGATAAGAACTATCCTGCCAGAAAGGAAGAATAGAAGAAAAGAAATAACAAAAGACATCATGCCCATGTAATTGAATATGATGAGCCACTCAAGAAGTTGACTAAAGAAGAAATTGAAGATTATGTTTTGTTTTTCACCCTCTCGGGATCTGTGATACCTGGAGAAGATACTTGCCTCATAGATAGAGGTGCCTCTAAGAACATGATAGGTCAGAAAGACATTCTCTCTAGCCTTACAGAAAAGGACTTCTCTCAGGAATTTTCAATTGGATATGATTATCAGTACCCTATTAAAGGAATGGGAGAATCCACATACAAATTGGATCCAGGAACTCTGATGAGAATGAAGGATGTAATCTATGTACCAGGTTTGACAAAGAACTTACTTTCTATCTTAGCCCTAGATAAGAAAGGTTTCAGGGTTGCATTAATAGATGGTGACGTTATTATGTGGCCTAAAGGAAAAACTATAGAAGATGCAATTGTTATTGGAATAGAAGAAGGAGGTTTGTACAAATTAAAAGGTCACTCATATGTAGCCTTAAATCATTCTACTGAAAGTCTTTGTGAACTTTGGCATAAAAGACTAGCTCACATCAACTACAAAGCCTTACCATATTTAAGAAAGGTAGTTACAGGTTTACCAGAATTTAAGGTTGATCATGAAGGTGTATGCAAGGGATGTGCAAAAGGAAAGAACATAAATAATCCTTTCCCAAAGAGAGACGGTAAAATGAAAGGAATCTTGGAACTCATCCACTCAAATGTATGCGGTCCAATTACATCAACCTCTCTATGCGGGTATGTATACTATGTATCATTTATTGATGAAGTACTCGGAAAGTTCAAGGAATTCAAAGCCTTTGTAGAAAACCTCTGCAAAAGAAAAATCAAGATACTCAAGTCAAATAATGGAGGAGAGTACACCTCAAATTAATTTGGAATATTTTGCAGAGATGTCGGGATTGAGAGGGAGCTCACCACTCCCTATAATCCTCAACAAAATGGTGTAGAAGAAACAAAGAATAGAACAATTATGGAAGCAATAAAGACTATGATTCACGATCAAGATCTTCCAATGCACTTATGGGATGAAGGAGCAAAAACAAAATTTTATGTCCAAAAAAGATTATCCCATAGTGCAATTGGATTCAAAACCCCCGAAGAAATGTTCATCGGAAATAATCCATAAGTAATCCATCTCAATATATTTGGTTGTCTAGTATTTGTACACATTCCAAAAGAAAATATAACTAAGTTGGATCCCTCAGGAAATAATGGAATATTTGTTGGATACTGTGAGGTCTCTAAGGCCTTCATAATTTACATACCAGGTTACCATCATATTGATATCAACATATATGTAACCTTTGATGAAGATGAAACACTCAAGAGATCAAAGAAATTCCATCTTGAAGAAGTATATGAAGAAGAACATGTAGCTCCCAGAGTTGCATAACCCATGAAGGAAGTTACATTTAACCATGATGATGAGATTACAAAAGAACATGATATGATAGAATCTCAAGAACCTCCCCGTATGGCGATCTCTCACAAGATAAATCCATATTGGGCGAGAGAAATTATTCAAGATGCAGAGAAGTATGGTGCCCCAAAAGGAACCATGAAGCAAAGCAAGAAACTTGGGCCATTCTCCAACTATATGGCCTTGATGTGTGATCTCATAGAAAAATAACCCACTTGCTTTGAAGAATCCATTCAAAAGAAAGAATGGGTGGATGCCATGACAGAAGAATACCAGTACATTATAAAGAATGATGTATGGGAAATAGTTCCCAGACAAAAGAACAAAGATGTGGTATCTTCCAAGTGGATATACAAGATAAAACATGCAACATGCGAAATTATTGAAAAACATAAAGCAATATTCATGGATCGTGGTTTTTCTCAAAAGGAAGGTATTGATTATGAAGAGACATTTTATCTTGTAGCCAGATACACTTATATCAGAACCATCATAGCTCTTGCAGCCAAAATGAAGTGGAAGTTACACTAGATGGATGTGAAAACAACATTCTTAAATGGTGTTATTGAAGAATAAGTGTATATAGATCAACCACAAGGGTTTGAAGTTGAATATAGAAAGACTCATGTCTGCAGGTTGAATAAATCTTTGTACGGGCTGAAGCAAGCTCCTAGAGCTTGGTATGGTGGAATTGATAGTTTCCTGATGAGCTTGGGGCTTACCAAGAGTAAAGTTGATTCTAACCTTTACTTCAAGGTTATGAATGATGAGCCAGTTATATTTCTACTATATGTGGATGACTTATTCTTAACAGGAGAATAAAATCTCATCACATATTGTAAGAAGAAACTCACTGCAGAGTTTGAGATGAAAGACCTAGGACCGATGAAATATTTATTAGGTCTTGAAGTTTGGCAAAGCCCAAAGAAGATATTCCTTAACCAAGGGAAGTATGTAGTTGAAATACTGAAGATATTTGACATGTTGGAATGTAAATCCATGAACACACCCATGGAAACAAATTCGAAGCTCTTGGTTGATACTTCGTTAGAGGTTGTTGATACTAATATATATAGACATATTATTGGTTCATTGATGTATATGACGAATACCAGGCTAGATACATGCTTTGTTGTGAACACCTTGAGTCAGTATCTGGTAGATCCCAGACGTATTCACCTTGTAGCTACAAAGAATGTGATGAGATACCTTAAGGGTACGTTGGATTATGGTCTCTGTTATATTGGAGATCATGACTTTAGATTGTATGGTTATGCTGATTCAGATTGGGTTGGAAGTGCTTATGATAGAAAGAGAACTTCAAGATGTTGTTTCAGTTTGGGGTCAGCCATGACTTCTTGGAAAAGTAGGAAGCAATCCAACATTGCTTTCAACACGACATAAGAAAAATATATTGCAACATGTTCCGCCAGTTGTGAAGTCATATGGATTTAGAAGTTGTTGTTAGGTCTATTTGATCTAGAGAAGGAAGCCACCGTGATTCTATGTGATAACCAAAGTTGCATAAAGATGATGAAGAACCCAATGTTCCATGATAAGTTGAAGCACATAGAGATCCGATATCACTACATTCGTGATATGGTGCATATAGGAGATGTAAATATCCAATATGTTGGCACAAATGAGTAGGTTTTAGATGTGTTGACCAAGCCTCTATCTTGTGTGAAGTTTGAGTACTTCCGAGACAAGCTTGGTGTTGTCCGAAAGGACCTCCCTCGAAAGGGGGAGTGATGCCAATGATACAATAATATCCTGACCAACAACGGGTAGCTCCATTCGGATTTTATATCCTAGGGGATTGATCATCCCTGGACAGATCCTGAAGGTTCAGTAAGGATGGTCTGTCAGAGTACCTGCACATGTATATGCCAGTTGTGGTCAGTACTGGTAGCTCTGTTATGATTTTATATCCTAGGGAATCTTTTGATTCCTAGGTAGAACTCGAAGGTCCGATAAGGATGATCTATTAGAGTACCACGTGGTAGATTGTTAGGATTGTATATCGTAGGGAATCTTATGATTTTTGGGCAGATCCCAAAGGTCCGGTAAGGACGGTCTGTTAGAGTACCAAAAAATGTTGTTGTTGCACCTGCCTCATTCGGTTGCCATATGATAATGATGTTGTTGTTTGAGCCTCATGATGATGATGTTGTTGTCTCAGCCTCGTGTTGATGATGTTGTTGTTTCAACCTCATTCTATTGATGATGTTGTACCAGCCTCATGTTGGTGACATTGTTTTTCTAGCTTCATGCTATTGATGTTGATGTTTCAGCTTCATGTTGCTACTGATGATGATGATGCTACTTCAGCTCCATGTTGTTGTTGCTAATGGTGATGATTCTATTTCAGCTCCATGCTGTGGATGATGATATTAATGATGAGAAGAAATTATGATGATTTGTAGATGTTCCAGTCAGTGTTCCAAATGAGGATGATGATGCTGCTCTCTCTTTCTCCTGATGATGTTGTATTGGGTTATGCCAGTAGAATACCCTTCTTGTTAAGGGAGAGTGTTGAAATATTGTAAATTCAAAGAATATTCTAATTACATTTGAGTTATTATCTTATAGATCAAATCCCCTTTTTTGGATTGATCATGTCGGGACTTGTATGGGACGAAATCTCATTTTGTGGATTGGTCAACCATATTTATATGGTGGTATTTGTAAAGTTGGCCCCTAGGGTTTATAAAGTGGTTTTAACCACTCTTGTAAGAATTTGGCCCTACTTAGTGAAGAGACATAACCCTAGTATCTCCTCAACAAGTATTTATAAGTGAGGATGACGCCTCACTTGTTCATTCACTCACTCACTCATCCAATGCACATCTTTTGAAGGAAGTTGCAGTCGCAGGAGGAAGGAGAAGAGAGGAGCATGCTCAGTCCTAGTTTATTCTTGGTGTTTTGGTCTTAGTTTTGTTGAAATTACTAAGACAATTGAGAGGGGGGGGTGAATCAATTGTCACTGTGCTTAAACAATCTTAATTCAATTAAACCATTTTTTAATCTTTCTCCAAGTGAGCATCAATAATATACTACATATGGACAACATAAATAATGAGCATCACTCACACATAAGATATACACAGAGACAGGTTTTCACGAGGAAACCCATAAAGGGAGAAAACCTCTTCTTCTTCGAAATGGTAGGCAGTCTTTTAAGTTCTATACATCATCTATAATTGAGCACCAACTCAATGTGAGGCTACTACCTCTGTTTTACAAGCTCCAGCTTGTTTGAGAGCACCAAATCTCTGGTTTCTCTAGCACCCACTAGAAGGAAGAAACAACTCCCTAAGTGTTCTAGCACCAATTGGATGGAAGCACCAACTTCCAGTCACACATGCACCAACCTGTATAACAAAGAACAACTATTCTCCCTTGCACCGCCCTGCCACCCTGGTTTTTCTGGCTGCAACCAGATGGAAGCTACAACTCCCTGTGTTCAAGCACCCACTTGAACCTCTGAGGAAAAAAGTCCTCCCTAGCACCTCCCTACCACCCTTATTACAAATAAATGATTGAATAACCAACAACACAGATGAATCAATTCTTACCACTTCTTCATTGTTCCGCAATTCTTCTCTGCTACACTACTCTTCTTCTCTGTTCATATTTGGATTGACTTGTTGTCTCTATCTATCTGTTCTTTCTCTATCCTTCTCATGCTCTTTGATATGTGCACATTCTTCTCTCTTCACCTTTTCTCTTCTGTTCAACTTTTGTTCCTTATCACTGAGCTTTCTTCACACTGCGCATGCTGTAGTTTTACCTTTCTACATTTCAACTCATTTTTCAGTCAGAACAACCAACCATGCACAGTCACTACGTGTTTCTTTTATACACAACAACTTTTGTTACACCTCGAATCATCTTGGGCAAAAACACCTCAGCAACTAAATCACCAACCGTCCAAGAACCATGATTCGGTTCTGCTAACTAAATCGTAACTGATCGATTACCTCTGAGGTGAAACAATAACCCTTTGATCAATTTTCCAATTAACCAACACCGTTGGATTAAATCCAAAGGTTTCACATTTATCTCATAGTTTCCAATTCACATCTCGACATTCCTGTGATGAAGGGTCTCGACACTCCAAGTCGCGATCGTCGAGACTCCGAGATGGATCTTAGCACCACTAGCTTCTTCCCCTCATGTGACCACCGGTGGTGACCACAGGCTATGCCAAAAGGCGCTTTGTATTTCACAAACTTATAAACTTTATCAAGCCTGATCAACGGTCGAGATCTCCAATGATTCGATGGTACAGATCTCATCGCGATCTTGCATATCGCGATTCCTGTGATGAAGGTTCTCGATGCTCCAACTCGCGATCGTCGAGACTCCGAGATGGAGCTTAACACCGCTAGCTTCTTCCTCCATCTTTCGCAGATGTAACCACTAGCTGTGACCACATCCTTATTCGAAAACACATTTCACACTTTCACGTCTTGGGTATTCTGTGATGAGTCCTCTCGAATCTCCCTGTTACAAACTCCGAAATAGAGCTTGGCTTCTCTAGCTCTTCTCTCCAGCTCTCGACAATGTGACAACGAGATATGACCACTCGCCAATCAAATGAGCACTTCGCTCCTTTGCATTTCCAGTTAGTGAAATGATGATCTTTCGCCATGTGTCCTATGGAACCAACGGTCCAGATATTATCACGATTTCACCACGTGTCCTTTTTGAATCAACGATCAATATCTTATCATGATTTTTCAACTTCACGGGCCTTTGTCATGCCTGATCAACAGACCACGATCTTGATGATTTGACAGTCCATATCTTTTTGTGATCTCTCATATTGCGAGTTCCCACACCATGCTCCATTGACTCCTCCAATGTGCAATTCATTGAAATTCCAAACTCCGAAATGAAACCTTTGTCGTGCTTTGACTGTTTTCTTCCTTCTGATCTTACACTGCTGATCTTGCCATTATCGCTATGCTACTGATCATGCTGATCTTCGCCATCAATGACAAACATGCATACTCTGCCTCTGTCTAAAAAACCTGCCAACAAGTTTTGGAATTGTATTGGCAATCTATTATTGAGGAAGTTTTTGCTGGGTTTTATCCCCCATGAGGGTTTCCCAGGATAAAATGTTGTGTACCTTGTGATTGTGTTTCTTTTACTGATGCTCTTTATGCTATTTTTTTGGAAATTCATTTAATGCTCTAGTAAATTAAAAATAACCAAATAACACCATTAATCTTAACACATGGTTGGGAGTGAAGCCTAACCATTCCAAGGCATAGAGAGGTAGAAGCAGCAGAATGGCTAGGTGAAAAAGTAATAGGGAAAATGCAATCTGGACGTGTAACTCTTGGTACAAATGGGACATTTTGTATCCTAAGATGCAAATGAATATAGAGAGAATTCAACCAAGGAAGATAGAATTGTGCACTTCATCGCAAGTTTAGTTGCAAGGGAAGATTTGGTTGGATGTGTGAAGAATAAATGCACAATGATTTCCCTTGACTCTTCATAGAATTGGATGTTATGTGGACTATGTGTAACCGATTGTCTAACTACACCATGAGGTGAGAAATGGATTCAAGTTGTCGCAAGTGACTTTGTTTTGGGGTGACTTCATAGTGCATCAAGGTGAGGGGCATCGTTGACTTGGTTTGAGGTTTTTGTAAGGGTGGATGAATTGTGGAAGGAAGTGACCAAGCTTTGGGAATGTTGTGCATTCTTAAGGAATGAATGTGATAATTCAACACTTGGAGAGTTAGTGCATGAGAGCATGACTAAGAGGTCAAAGTATGATCGTGCCAGTAGGTTCGAAGTACAACACTTATACATTATGGAGGAACGCTTTGACTAAGATAGGATGTGGAAGCAATGATGCAAGGGTGGACACTTCCCTTAGTCTTTGGAGTTGGATGGAGTGATGGATATGCAATAGAAAATACTAAGTTCAAGCATGAGGAAGTGCATTCTAATGAGTTGGGAATGATGATTGGACTAACTACCCAATTATTCCAAGGCATGGGGGAATTCAACGTGCGGAGACATGGTAGATATGGTTGAATTATGGATGCAAAAATTAGTTCATGGGAGTTCAACACTTAGAAAATTTTCACGAGGTTGCAGCAACGGTTGTGGTAACAATAGTAGCAAGAGGACATAGTTTGATCATCACAACAGGACAATGGAATCTTGGTAATTGTGGACAGAGTTGGGGAAGAGATGTATTTCCAATGTAGTAGACAAATTGGTCACACACAAGTTTGGGCAGAGGGCAGTGTGGATGGTTGCACAATGTTGCAGATGATTGCATGAGTTGTGGAAACTTGGGGTTTCCAATTCGTAAGGAAACTTGGGGTTTCCAATTCGTAAGGAAACTTGGGGTTTCCACTTTAACATAATTTGGGGTTTCCAATTGGCACGAAACTCGGGGTTTCCAATAGGCTTAGTTGGGATGGGGGAATGAGTCCGAGAAGAGACTTGGAGATCGAAAATTTTGTGGATGTTGGTAGGGATGGAAAGGAATTGAGGTGGAGGAGGATGTAAGGTACTCGACTAGAAGGGTGTGGGGGCCCTCACCCAAGTCCTCAAGGAGATGGAATTTTGGGTTGCTTCAGTACCCAAGAGTTTCTCTAGTTGGGAAAGTGGGCACCTTGGGCACGCAAAAACACCAAGGGGATTGCCCAAGCATGAGGTGAAGCATGGGGCACACCAAATAGGTTGGGGCATTCCGTTCCCAAGGGAAATGAAGGTTGACAAGCGCATGGGTTCATTTGGGCATGTGGGTCTGTGAAGGGGCACATCGGTTTGTTTGGACACATTGGTCCACGAAGGGGCGTGACACACCCAAACGACATGACAATTCACGAAGGTGATGTTTGAAGTCCCTATAATATAACAAGGTCTCTCTACCAAGAAGGAAGAAGGAAGAGAGAAAGATCAGAGTCAAGTTTTTGAGGCAAGTTCAGACAAGGAGGGGCTCCCTCCCTCAAGGATCCAAGTCACTCCACATGGGAGGACTTGTGCTACCTTGAGGTGATTTTGTGGATAGAGTTGGGGAAACCTTCTTTGGGTTGATTATAGTAGAAGGCATGGAGACTTTGGAGTTGGGGAAGTCTTATCACAAGTCTGAGTGAAACATCTTATGAGACAAAACTGTAGTTCTGTGTGAAGTCTTGCAACAGAGAAGAGACAATGAGTCTGTGGTGGGCACACATCTAGGGTGCATTGGAGGAGTTGTGAAAGTGGTTGTGACATAGAGTCTTGGTGTAATTAATATGTGTACGAGTGTCTTGGTGAGGTGAGGTGAGTCATGAGACTTTTTCCAAGTTGTAAACCAAGTCGATAGTGCTCATATTGTAACTGTTTCACAATAATAAGACTTAATTGGGTGTTAATCACGTCTTGTGCTGCCCACACTATATATGCATGTCTCTTGTTTGTTTCTCATGTGTTCTCTTTCACATGTTCATGGATGTGTGCTTAAATGACTAAGTGTTAAGTTGTTGACAAGATTGTCTAAGTATAAAAGTGAGTTGCACTAGAGTAGGAGTGTGACTCACCCATAACCTAGAATGGAGTATGGGTATGCTCTAGGTGAAGGGGCATAGTCTGGATGAAGTATCCTTGGTGTTGCGAAGAAACCAAGTGAGAATCATCGCGATACCTCATTCCCTTAGGAGGTGCATGATCATAAGATTCGGGCAGGCATCCTGCGAGGACGTGACAATATTGATAAAAATGTTGTCTTAACAATACTATGCATGGTTATAGATTTTTTTTTCTAAAAAGAAGATAAATTGTACGGTACTATGAACAAGGTGTTTGATCATCCTCCTCACATCTATTACTGAAACAAATTCATAACTTATGACTTTTCAAGGATAAACTTAGGGAATCTGGAACCCAAAACAATGAAAGTAGATTCATATTGAGATTAGCTTGGTAAAATCGTTATGCAAACCCTAATTACTTAGTTATAAATGAGAATAGTCCTATAGATTTGTCTACATAAATGATAATCCATGATAATCCATTATAGTGCAAGTTTTAAGTATAATTAACTATGGGAAAAATACCAATGGAAGTTATCTCAGATAGATAGGCTAAACTCAACAATGAACAATATAGTGAACCATAATTCCTTCAAGTGTTTGAACATAGTATTGAACACTTTATACATTACATAATAGAAAACAAATTTCTTATTATGTGATATTGCATTTTATGAGCTAATATGCTTCGTGATAATAACAATAATAATCTAATTTTAAGGTCACAACCAATCCAAACATCAAATTGGTTTATGAGACCCCCTTGTTTATTGGACAATGGACTCCCTCCATGCAACAATTTGACTGCTAAAGTATATGGAGGTATACATACCTTACCCCCTCTGGATTTGAACTTGTAACCTCTTAAGAGGAAACACATGTTCTTAACCATTAAACCCACTCAAGTTGTACAAACTCTTAAATAAGATAATCTCTATAAGATGGTGTACGAACTATTAGATTTATAATTGAAAACATGTTTCCTTTACCAATGAACTAACATACTTTGTGATAATCTCTAATCACTCGTGTACAAAGTGGCCATTAATTTCCAAATAGACATTAATTTCCAAATAAACTTGTAATTAAAAACATATTTATTTTGCCACACGTTAGTGTACAAAGTGGCCATTGATTTCCAAGTAGAACTATAATTAAAAACATATTTCCTTTGCCTATGATTTTGGATGGATTCTTCCAAGTTTCTTTGGTAAGCATGCTCTTGTTTCTTTGGTTCTAGACAAAGTCTAGAAGTATACTTCCATAAAGAGTATAAAATATTCTTAAAAATACTTGTTGGGATATTAAGAAAATTCTTAAAGTAAACATGCGTATATATTATAAAATCAATTTAAAACTTTTCATTTTGCTGATGAGAATATAAAAGGGTTATAACAAAAACTTGGATAGTTCACTTGTTTGGCTTATAAGAAATTGAGTGGTTGCAGTAAGAACTTGGACAATCCAATTTAATTAATTCTTTGGGTATTTGAGATTATAGCAAAAACTTGGATAGTTCACTTGTTTGGCTTATAAGAATTTGAGTGGGTTTGAGTGGGTTGTAGTAAAAACTTGGACAATCCAATTTGATTAATTATTTGGTTATTTGAGAATTTGACATTTTTATAAAGGAAAATGTTGAATCATTTATTTGAAAATCTGGTATATGACATATTTGTAGGAAAAACTTGGATAGTGTGGGATTTAATATGTTGAATTTGATAATTTCAAATGCACACTTTCAAATTTTACTCCATCTTCTTAGTAGGTTTGTAGATAAAACTTAATTTCATGTTTGAGAATTTGGCATATTTGCAACAAAAATGTAGGTCAAGTGTGATGTAGCGTTTGTTCCACACCATCCTTACCATAGTTGATAGGTTTGAAAATTGAGATTCACCCGCCACCCCCATTTTTATGATAATAATGAAAACTTAAATTTTTGTTTGAGAAACTATTGAGTTTGTAGTAAAAAAAATGGATAGGGTGGGATTTAATATGACAGGTTTCACAAATGTACACTATCACCTCAAAGTGCATCATTGCGTTAACAACAAAAACTTAAATTTTTGTCTGAGAATTTGGTAGGTTTGTAGCAAAAACTTCGACATGGTGGGATTTAACATGGAAAATTTCACAAATGCATACTTTCACCTCCCATTGCATCCTTACAAGAATACACAAATGCACAACTTCATCTCCCACCTTACCCTCATTGTTACCCCCATCCTTGTGATGACAACAAAAACTTAAATTCATGTTTGTAGCAAAAAAATAAACATGGTGAAATTTAACATGATAAGATTCACAAATGGACACATTCCCCTACCATTTTATCCTCGTAAAAGAAGGAACCTTCAACTCCCACTACATCCTCACGAAAATGCATAAATGTATATCTTCAACTCCCACTACATCCTCATGAAAATGCATAAATGTATACCTTCACCTCCCATCTCATCTTTATCCATCCTATCCTTGCAACAACAACAAAAACTTAAGTTGTTGTTTATAGAAAAAAGTTTCCTTTCCTATAATCACCATCCTACTTCTCATAACAATGGTAAGTTTATTGTACTTTATTATTATAATTTTAAAATAAAAATTAATATAAAATAATGTTTACATGTTAATTATTTCTTAACATTTAATTGTTTTATTTCACATTTTAAAGAATACTAAAATTATCATGAATAATGGCTATATTTACCACACTATATAAAATTTTAACTTTAAAAAAATTGGAAGTATCTTTAAATAAGATGTGACTTATTTTCTTTCACATTTTTAATATAGGAAAGTGATGGAATAATATAATATTTTTAAAATTAAAAATATTTTTTAATTTTTTAATTATATATATATAATTAAAGGAAATACGTTTTATCTCATCTTCTTGGTAGAAACAAACCTCTCTCCATTGAGAGCATGGTTATGATTAGATATTTAATGTATAAGAACAAGTTAAGCAACATGGAAGACAAGAGGCTACCTAAAATTGCTTCAAAATCAAGTCATAACCACCATCGCCTCAAGCGAGGATGGCATAAAAACGCCTGGTCTTGGCTAAACTATTGGGGAATCATGGAAGAAACCATTTTGCAGAATAAATATACTATTAAAAAAAACATCAAATCAAAATTTAAGGAAAAATGTGGTGTGATNCACCATCGCCTCAAGCGAGGATGGCATAAAAACGCCTGGTCTTGGCTAAACTATTGGGGAATCATGGAAGAAACCATTTTGCAGAATAAATATACTATTAAAAAAAACATCAAATCAAAATTTAAGGAAAAATGTGGTGTGATAAAGAGTTAGAGGAAAAAAGAAAATTAAGGTATTATAAAGATGTAATCAACCCTAATCTAAAAGATCAAAATTATCTATTTATTTTGCCAAGTGTAAAGAAAAAAATAAGCATTGCTAAGATAAGAACAAATTCTCACGAGATCCATAATGAAACTGGGCGTTGGTCAATTCCTAAAATGCCATGGGATGAAAGACTGTGTCACCATTGTGACACTAAGAAGGTTGAAGATGAAAAACACTTTCTCTTAGATTTTCAAGCCTATACCCATATTAGATCTCATTTTCAAAATATTGATCACACTACCAACCTTCCTAACCTCTTAACTCAACAAAAGTATGGTGATCTTGGAAAGCTTCTCCTAATGCTTTTCGAGCACATAAACAAAATTCTAAAAAATCACAAGTAATCACTTACCCTCTTAAGGTCCAATAGACCAATTAGATCTTAGTGGACGTTAATCATCATCATCATCATATATAAACCAAAAAATAAATATATTTTATTATTATTATTTTTGTTATAATAAAAATTAATAAAATATATATTTAAAAAATATTAAAATTAAATTTAAAAAAACAAAAAAATAAATATATTTTATTATTATTATTATTATAAAAATTAATAAAAATATATTTTAAAAATACTAAAATTAAATTTAAAGTTTTTAAAGAATTTAACTTTGTTAATATTAAAAAATTTCTACACTCCCATATTTTATTAGCTTCAAAATTGTTCTCATATGTACCCAATTTACCTAAAATTTAAATTTAAATTCCTTTATTTAATTTGACTTAACTTCAAATTTTAACTCCTTTACTTAATTTAAATTAAGTTCAAAATTTTAACTCTTTTAAATAACTTAAACTTTCTGTTGCCACTTTACACACACCTCGAGTAACATGGAAGAAATCTTCAATCCATTGGGTGTGTCCTTGGGGGCAAGTTTCGAGTCAAGGTGTTGTCACCTGATCCTCAAATCCTCCATTTAGGCCAACTCCTAATGAAGCCAATGGGGGTATTCCCTAATGAAATAATCTAAGGCTTGAACTAAGCTAAGTACAAGAAATGAAATCTAGGAGTTTATTTCAAACAAGAGCCATATATAAATAACTCTACACTAGCAACATATATGGCACATCAAAGGAAAGTTTCCTTGTGCTGGAAAGTAAAACATTCAAGATACTTTCATGTATATGATATAACTTAAAAGAGAAAGACAAGTGTTTGAAAGGAAATGATAAACAAAACATTGAATTATAGACCAATGCCAATAATGTAAAAGTTACGAGATGTATAAGATTGATGTTGAAATGGAGATTGTAATGTAATTGCTCTTGCAAATTTTATTATAAGTTTGTTAGGTGAAGTGATTGTTGTGAGTGCAAGTCACTATGTGATATGTGTGCAAGAGTGATGACAAAAAGGAAATCTAAGCTAGATTTGGCCTCTTAGAGGCTATCCCTCAAATTGGATGTTGAACTATGCAGATGTCCAACAGGGAGGATATCCCTCTGACTTCACACAATAGTTCAAGAGACTGTCGGAGGTCCAACACGGGGAAAAATAGGTTCTTAGAAGGCTCGTCTGACTTCACACACAATCTCTTTGCATTTCCAATTGAACAATAACAACCAAAATATTGTCCTATTAAACTATTCTACACTGACCAACCCCCATTCTATATGAACTTACTTCCAGAGATCGATACTAAGCTCACAGAGGAAGGACAAAAACAATACTAGGGGGAGCCGAGGGGATGGTTTATTTGCCAACTTGAAATACTGAAAATAAATTGCAGAAGTTGAAACTAATCTAAAATTGAAATTTACTCTACAAAATGAAATCTAACTATACTAATCTAAGAATTTGAAATCTATTCTAAATGTGTTGCAGTGCTTGTGATTGATTTAATGGTTAATTTTAGATTCTTTAAGTGAGATTTGAAAACATAAGTAAAATAGACCAAAATTGAACAATCACAAAAAAAGACACCAATCCCCCAGGGGGGATTGAAGAGTGGGAACTGTGTTTCTCCCTAATTTTATTAATGAGGTTATAATATTTTTGGGGAAATACTTGTAGTCCCTTGTAGGAACAAGACCACTAAGCTTACAAGTTTTCAAAAATGTTTATAAAGGAAGATATGTGCTTCCGAGGTCCTAGATGCTCCAAATCCACCAAATTTTGGCAGAGTCTCTCCTTGGCTGTCTGGAAACCTGCAAAAAACAACAAGGTAATATTGGTAAAATATGCCCAAAAATGTATTGAAAGACCCTGCAAACAGGTGTTAGAAGATGTGAAAAAATATGCTAAAAAATTCTAAGTAAAATCTACACTAGAAACTAATTAAATGAAGCCTAATGAAACAAGAAAAGAGAGTCTTTCTTAATGATATTATTTTCTGTTCTAAAACAGTAAATAATATTACTAAGTTTGCCCAAATTCAGATTTTAAACACTTTTAAAAGGAAACTATAATTAGCCTTTAAATTTGCCTGATAAAACTAGCTAAATGATAGAACTTTGCAAGCTAGATCTACTTAAGAAATAGAACTTTGTGAAAATAGATATAAACTACTTGCTTTTAACATACAAAAGATAAATTCTTTAGATTTAACTTGAAATGGAAATCTAAGTTTGCATGTATTGAAAGTAACAAAAAAGAATGATTTAAAATTTGAGAGAGAGAGAGAGAATCAGTCAATCTTGGCTCAATAATCGAATCTTTGAGCTATGGGGTCCTTTTAGAAGTATTTGAGGGGCTTTTGCTCCACACAAAGATCTTGAAGAAGAAGAAGAGTTGAACTCCAAGTCTTCACCTCTTCAAGCTTGAGAATCCTATAAGCTAAACAACTCAAGCCAAACAATTAGTTAAGCATGTGATTTCCTACACTTGAAATTTAGAGATACATGTATATAAACTCAGATAAACATGCAATCTAATTTCTCAAATATAAAGGAAAATACGACACTACATAAACAAACAAGTTTAGATAAGTCTTACATCCAAGAATATGCTTAATGAAAAAGAAAGAGAAAATAACTAATCTACACTTACTTCAAACACCACATAAGAAATGAACAATGAGCATCCACACAATGAAACCACCCACAATGGACCTCCAAAGTATTCTTTATTCAATCTTGAAAGAGTATACAAATTACAACAACAAGTTCTTTCCAAAAATCTCCAACTAGTTTGCAAATGGGGAAGAGTGCTTGTATAAATAGCTCCATGGGTGAAGATCCCAAGAGAGGGGGGCACACCACACGGAGGTGATAGTTGAGACAAGTGTAAGGTATGGAATGCCACCTCTCAACTAATCTCAAGAGGGCGCCATTTGTGAGAGTATGAGAGGTCACCACCTCTTCCTTGAAAATGTCTCCAAACTCATGTGGGTTTGACAAATCATCCAACACAAGGCTCACTTAACTCACAATTAAGTGTCACTTACTCTTATTCAAGCTCAGTTAAATCCAAACATGCCAAAACATGTTTCCGACATGTTTCCTTGATAACATGGAGGCTGATTTTTCCCCTTTTTATGTCTTTTATTTGACATTTTTGAGAGAAAATGACTTTAACTGATTAAATAATCAATATTTTCCTTAAAAAAGGTAATACTAAGGTAAAATGGGTATTTTGAGTGTGATAAAGAATCCCCCAAGGCATATAATGTCTCCTAGCACTTCTTTTTAACTTATTTATCAATTTACAATAGAAAAATCTTGTTTTTGTGGATTTTTTTTTTTAACAGAAAAAAATTAAAAAACCTAGGGGTACTTAGCGCATTTCCATGAGACTCTAGGAGGATGATTAACATGGTAATATGCATTAGACACTATAATTATATAACCTACACTAAGGCCTAACCATCGCTACACACTTCAGCTTTAGAGGAATTGAGTGAAAAAACTCAAAATTTATAACTTGCTTAAAAAATTCAAGAAAGAAATAATTAATAAGTAAAAAAATACTCTAGAGTATGCACTCATGATTAAGTCTTGGGAGGCTAAGCCTTTTACAAGTTCATCATGCTAAATTCATCTTATTACAATGCCCCATAAGAAGTATGAAAATGTTGTATAGAGAAGAACAAAAAAGAGCCATAATGGTCGGCTAAACTTCTGAATTTGAACATCTTGTTCAACTTTAATAACTCAACTTACAAATTCATCTTAGTACAACTTGGTGAGTAACACTTTCCACGACACCTTTTCTTTTAAAATTCCATTAAAAATTACTACAAAACACTAAACAAATAGTTTTATGAAAAAAGACTTTAAATTTACAACTAACTTTCCACGAGACCTTTTCTTTTTAAATTCCATTAAAAACTAGATCATAACATTAGACTAGAATTCCATGAAAAGGGACTTTTAATTACAACTACAATTCAACCTTTTTTGAAATTTAAAGTTTTTACATTGTCGAATCTTACTAACTTCAAATTTGTTGTGGTATATATCCGATTTAAGCCAAGTTTAAATTTTAATTATTTTACTCAATAACATAAGTTTAAATTTTAACTCTTTTACCTAATTAATCGAAGTTTAAAATCTAATCTAACTCAAATTTAAATTTAAATTTTTTCACTCAATTTAATTTAAATTTAAATTTTATAAATTTTAACTCCTTTATTTAAAATTTTATATTCCCTTTAAAAAAAACTAAAACTTTCCACCCGTACCTTTCCTTTTAAAATTTCATTAAAAACTAGAGTGAAAACGTTAGACTAATAGTTTCATGGGAAGGGACTTTGAATTTGCAACTAGACTTCGATGACCACCTCCCTATATATATGCTGCGCAAGGGGACTTCGAATTTTTCCTACTATGCCTACTTAACATGACCATAAGTGGGCCAATCACACTACTTTGAAAATGTTATTTTTATAATATGAGTTTCGATTTTAGATACCACTACATTTGTATACAAGCCTTAGCCTTTCTAAACTATTCATAGCGATCGAGTTAATTGACTTTTTATTAATGTTTTTGGTTTTTAAAGTTTTTTATTAATTTTTTTGGTTTTTAAAGTTTTGACAATGTTAAAGAATTTTTTTATATTAAATTGAATTTTTGGAAAATTAAAAAACAAATTTTAAAATTTCAAATTGGTTATTTCAAATATTTGATCGGTGGAAATTATGGATTTGATTAATTTTACATTTAAAAAAAAATTAATAAAGAAATATATTCTTTTTAGAAAAAACTTAAAAATTGACACGTTGGTAATTGAGTTAATTTACTTTTTATTATTTTTTTGGTTTTTAAAGTTTTGATAATGTTGAATAAAAATTTCCTCCGGATGGGGTGTTAGGGCGACCAACGTGGTAGATGACGGGAGCAGGCAACAACCATCGAGGCATGGAGCCACGTGATGGGCTCGTGCCACAGCCTGCCACCCTCCTCGGCGATTAAATGGTCATTACTGTGATGCGAAGGGGCATTTACGAAGCCCTCTCTCCTTTTTGGCGCTTTTGTATGGTTTGGTTCACAATGCTGGTCACTCGCCTCTGCTTGCTTCCCGCAGGGCTCATTCAGTTGCAACAATGGCTTGACCCTGCTCGAATTCTCTGGTTCGATGCCGTCCCTGCTTACTCCCCGGCCATACACCTTCACCGGGTGCTCTTGACCTCCTCAGCCAGTCGCACTGGGCACCTTATGACGCGTCCAAGGGGAAGACCGAGGAGGGTCTCTCCTTGGAAGCCTCGTCGGCCCTCAGTCTCCCCTCCCAACTCGCCCTCCATTTGCTCCTCGCCCTGCCTTCAGTCTGAGCTCTTCTCGGCTTCCTCTCACATCCCGCTGAACTCGCAGTTCAATTGCATGGCAATGGTCCCCAGGTCGCCAAGCTCGCTCTTGTGGCACCTTCTCAGCCCTCCGGTGAATCCCACTACCCCCACGCCAGTCCTTGACCCTCTGGGCAACTTAGGCTGCGAACCTTCTCCTCACCGTGAGCCTAGGGAGGCTGGACAACAATTCACAGACTCCTTCAATACTGCGCAGTTTAGAGACAGCCTGGCTATCATTCACGATCTGGTCTTTGGAATCCGCCAGGGGGTGGAGGATCTCCATTACCGCCTACAAGATACAGAGGCCAAGGTGGAGCTCTTTCTTCAGACTCTCTCCTCCATGAATGAAGCTTTCTCCTCAGGCCCGGTCGAAACTACTCCAATGGAGGAGCCTGGTGCAGCAACAAGTGAAGGTCAGGACGAGGCGCAGCGCTCAGCAGAAAGGGAACGGGAGAAGTTTGAGCGAGAGGGCAATGCTGATGATACTACATGCGACGTGAAAGATGGAAGGCTATGGGCAGACCATACGACGTATGTTGAGGAGGAGCCTTGGACAGAGGACCTCCACGCCACGTGGCCAGACTATCCACCAGGTGTCTAGATCTATAGTGTTTTCAAGTCTTGTCAGTCCTCAAGTCTTAGATGATAAACAGTTTGGCTATTACCTTTTTCTTAGCCTATTCTACTACTTATGGTGACTCATAGGCTAGCTGGATTGGTTTCCCCTTTGTTGGGGCAGTCCAGTAACCTCAGCATGGTTATCTTTGTATTTTGATACTTAGCTTCAGTTCTGGAAGGTTCTTAATATATATACTTCTTATTTACAAAAAATGTTGAATATAAATTTTATATTAAATTGAATTTTTGGAAAATAAAAAAATAATTTTTAAAATAATTGGTTATTTCAAATTTTTGATTGGTGGAAACCATGGATTTGACTAATTTGACATTTAAAAAAAAATAATAAAAATATTTTTTTTTTTTAGAAAAAACTTAAAAATTGACACATTGCTTGTACTTCAATGTGTACTTTTGAAGGGCAATTGCACTTTGACATTTGGTTTCTTGTACTTCATTGCATGCTTTTGACTAGCAACTGCTCGGGTTCCATGCGATTACATTAATTATAAGCAAGTTCGTTGAAACAAAAGGTATAAACTCCAAGTGTTGTATGTCAAATTCAGCGGATCAACGTTCCCCACATTCAGATCATTATGCAGGAAAAACAACTACTTTAACAGAGACTTTATTGTCTCCTCACTGTAATTTGCTATATTGTCCACGCGAGTATTCATTAATTGATTTTGGTTCACAAGAGTTCTACACGGGGCAGTTGACATTGGCCGCGGTTATGAATGACTTTCAATCTCATCAAAGCAATACAATACTCAAAATTGCAGAGCCTATGAAAGGAGTCGAGCAACGCATATTGTTGCAAAGTTTTGATCAGAACTAAAAAAAAATTATTTTGATCAAACCCCAAAAAAATTCATTGGCTAACGAACATTAATTTAGTCCCATAATGATGCAAGGAGGCAAATTTTAGCTAAAAAATCAGGAGTTTCAAACTAATATTCAAAATTTGTGTGGCCTAAAGAGTAGAATTACCTTCTACAAAATTCTACTTGTAGTGAACAAAACTTTAAAAATGTTTTATTACATGGGATTTCTTCATGTTGTATGTTGACGACTCCTTAAAGACTGAGATATACTTAGGCCTTCTTCCTCTTGTGAATCTTGAGGAACTGCCATTGCAGTGTAAGAGGCAGTTTGAGGGGGGAGGATGACTAGAATGGGAAGATACATATGAAGATAGAAGATCTTGCTTTGGCACATGGACATAATGGTGTGTATATCACCAATACAAAAGAGGAAGTGTGGAAAGACACCCTGTAGCATAACCCACAACCCAAACAAATAATGGAGCCTGTGGCTTCTCATTCCTTGAGAGTTATAAAGAAATAATGGAAGCTACTATCTGACTAAATTTTATGGTAAGTTCAATTGATATCCAAAGTCCTGAATTCAATGGGCTTGATCGTTGCTGGCGGTCATAGTATTGTAAGTCAATAGGTATGGAAAAGGAGGTTCTTCTCAATGAAGAATATGAAGGAGCCAGTTGATATGTCACTTCTCGATGGTTTCCCCTCTTCTGCATCCACGATTATTACACATCAAAATTACTCACTTCAATGATGACCTATTATCGTCATTTCAAGTGTCGCTTTTTAGCCATAAGTGTGGCAGACATCATACTGCCATCTCGCCTATGTCGTGTCTCTAATGACATCAYAGGGACACTTAAGACACCTTCAAASACTGGTTTAAGGAAGAGAAATCATTTRATGAAGAGTACAAAGCATTTTCCATGAAGAAAACCACTTAAAAATCAATTTTGAAAGCCAATGCTCCCCTACCCACTATCAGGGAGTGCCAATGCTCCCTACCCTTCCTTGGGGGAGCATTCTAGCACGCTGTGCACCCTTCTGGGGGAGCGCTGGGATTTTTTAAGGAAATTTTGGGCAGCGCTCCCCTACCCACTGTCAGGCAGTGCCAGTGCCCCCTACCCTTCTTTGGGGGAGCGTTGCAACACTCTGTGTCCCATTCCAAGGGAGCGCTGGGCTATTTGAGGGAATCTTTGATTGTTGAGGAAAATTAGGGAAAAATCCCCCTCATCTTTGGAGTTAGTTGGATTCGAATATGAGGTCAAGGCTGGATCTTAGGGAGGATCCACAACTGATGGAGAAATATTCTCAACCTATCCCAAGAATCTCTAAGGTGGTTGGGCCTCTCCAAGCTTATATAAGGAGGTCTTCTCATGGTGAAAAATAGATGGCAGTTTAGAGGCATCAAACTTATGATCTCATAAGGGAGATAACCAATAAAGCATATTCATTTTGATGGTGGATTATTTGAGCAAGGGGCTGGAAAAAGAGAGCTTAGTGAAGCTGCTTTATCTACATCATGGTTGTAAGCACTTTGCTTTGTTTTCATTAATATACATATGTGATTGGCCTGTTTCTTTCAACGTTGTGTTTATTCTACATGAACTTGTCTCTATTAGATAGATCTGGTTTCAAGCTAATCTTAATAGAATAGGAAGCTTGTTCCATCTTTGTTTGGTTTGCAAGACTTATCGAGGAGCTTGGGGATCAAAGCTCAACTCAGACTGTGTGAGGACGAACTTCGTTAAAAAGGTACACCTTTCTTCCTCTTCTCTATACATTAGTTTAGCTAGATTTAAAAGGATGTCAGTGTCCAACGTTAGCACCCTTTCTGTCTTGGTCTTAGGAGTCTAGAGCCCAAGAGGGAATCCACTTGTCCACAGGGGGATTTCTCTGTAACAAAAATTGGCGACTCCACTGGGGAATGAAGCTTTTAGTTTTGGTTCCCTTCCTTGGTCTTGTTTTTGGCCTTTGCTCACTTCTATATCTCATCCATGCCGTGTCTCTGATTCTTAGATGTGTTGTTGGATTTTGGATTCATCCCATACACACTCAATTTATGGATTTCCCAAGAATCTCCAAGGTGGTTGAACCTCTCCAAGCTTATTGTTGGTACAGGGGCAGACCTAGGGTTCAATGCTGCAACAACGCACCAACAAAACCCTAACTACCATCCCTTTCGGCAAAACCTGCAAAGCAGATGAAGTCTCACCCGAAGTAGAGGCAGGGATGGTTGTAGGACTCAAATGTCTGCAACGTTAGCTGGGACACAAATCTGTGATTGTAATACGTTAACATAGTACTTAGTTATTACATTTCATTAGTATTCAACTTTAATTCATAACGCATATAAACCCTAACAACAGATCAACACAGTATTCACATAGACCCAATAGATTCAAGCACTAAGCATACAATTAGAGATCAGATCTAGCATTCATTCACATTATTCAACACTAAACTATCATATCATATTCATCTATCATTTAACATCACACTAAGCATAGAATCACATAAACAAAAGAACAACCAAAAGCACAAAGCATTCACAACACAGGATATACATGGTTCACCCCCACCCTGGGGCTATGTCCACCAACTCTTCATCTTCTTTATTAGCTTCTTTCAATCGTCTTACATGCACAGAGCCTCAAGATCAACTTCGCAGAGGACAGGAGATCTGCACACTATTCGCTAGATCATCCTTCCCTGAGTTATAGCACAAAGCCTTCCACAGTCTCTTACAATCACTTGCACTTAGCTTTGCAAGCCTCACACAGTATGCACGAAGCACTTACAACTATTACTTGCACTTATCATGACTTACAACCCTTCAATCACATAGCTCGAACTCTCTCACTTAGCACACTTAGGTGCTCTTCTTACATCACCTAGCTTTCTATTTATACATTACAAAATCGGGCCTAAACATGGGTAAACCGATGGGCCGACATTCCCATACCCGTTACATAAGCCCAAAACCAAAAAATCCCTAAAAAGGGACCAAGATCCCACGATCTCCGCTTCATCTTGCGCTCCTCCTTCGACAGCCTGTCAAAGTCCCAAAAATAGGTCAAACATGACCAAGGATCCTCAAAACTTGGTCAAGGGCCAACATGCCCCCAACACTTACCTGTGACTCATCCCAAGTCACTTTGATCTGGGTAGCTCTGCTTCAAAAGCCTCGATCTTGGCTCGAGCTGCTTCAACTTGTTGTTGTGCCATGGCCTCCTACTCAACGAACTCTTGGATAACATCTTCATTGACAGGTCCCTCTAGGCGCTGTTTAGCTGCAGTGACGACTTGCTCCAGTTCTGCTCCTCAACCTTCGATCTATGAGAACAATTGGCAAGCCTTATCCTGTATAGGTTGGAGCCTCTGAGTCACTTCCATGAATTTTCTTTGAATGGTGTGGACCTGCTGTTGAGCAGTGTGCTGCTCTTGGGATCGTTTCATCCTTTCAACAACTGACATGGGCTTCAATTGTGCCTGTATTGTTTCTACTTGCTGCTTCGCCTCCTGGAGTTGTGATTCCAGTGCCTTCAGTTCTGGATTCTCAGTGAGTTTCTCATAAGTCTGGGCACTGCGATCACTTAGTTGCTTACATTCCATGGCAAGGGCCTTTATTCTCTCAATTGTTCTTCGAGCAGTTGCATCTCTTTGATCTCTCACATCCTGCGGGGTGTCGGGAACTACGTGGAGATCTAAGTCTGCTATTATTTGTTGTAGCTACTGGATAGCTTCTTCGAGCTTCTCTACTTGATGCTCAACGCGGTATTATGCCTTTGTCTCTAAGCCTATCACAAAGTGGAGTTCTCTATTGACTGCTTCTTTCACTTCGAGTTGCTCTGCGAGCAATTGTTGTTTTTCTCGCAAAATCCGTGCTTTCTCCTCTTCAAACTTTGTCTGAAGGGAAACCTTCTCCTCCTCTGCAAGTAAAAATTGTTCTATGAGTACTTCTTGCACTTACTTTAGGGCATCGGTGGCTTGTTTTATTTCTTCTTGTGCACGAAGAAGTTGAGCTTCGGTTGCATCCGTTAGTCAACGGAGTTGGGCTGGATCATCTCCCAACTCTGGTTCTCCCAATGACAGGGGCACAATGGACACCGCACAATTGGAATGAAGGGCATGTTGTACCCCTCAGAGTTCAACCTCGATTTTGTCATACATCTCCTCCTGCTTGGCTTCCTGTTTATGCAAGATTTCCTACAAGGTGTCGTTTACAGCTGCGATGATGAAGTCAAAGTCATCAACAGTGAGAACAATATGCATCTTGGTCAAGGTGGCTTTGGATTTCTTTCCGGAAGAGGGTTTCGAGGGAGAAACCTTCCTCTTCTTCAAGGGATCAACTTCGTCTCTAGGCAGTGTTGTTTCGCCTTGCTTCTGCTCATATGATTTTCCATTTATCTCTTCTACTTCGTCATCACCCCCTCAGCTAGGTGATACTGAAGCAGTCTTTTCTGAGGCATTGCTTAAGTCTTGGACTTCTTCGGTCTTCTTCCTTCTGCTGGTTCCAGGTGTGTCATGTTCTTTGTGAGCGGCCTCCAGGCTGTCAAGTTCATGATCAGATATCTTTGTAGGGTCAGCGGGGATAAGGAAGTCTACTGACCATTCCTTATTTATCTCCTCGAGGTCCTCTTCTGTGAGATTGTAGTACGACTGAATCTCCTCCTTATGCTCATCTTCTCGCGCAGTAATATAGATGAAGTGTCGATATGCACAAAACTTCATGAGGGGTTAGAACCGTTGTAGGGTGTTTGAAGTTATGTGAGGTTCAACTTCAATAGCCCTCTTTAGCTGGAGATAGTATGTGTGAAAGACATTCGAATGCCATTGTTTTCCCATGTCGCTTGAGTACCAAAGTGTGGTGAACTTCGTAGCAAGTGGCTCGAATGGCTCAATGTCCGGGAAGGTCGCACCTTTCAGCATCTCTCAAGAAATAAATGCGATGAGGATCAGGAGCCAGCTAAAGTGGAACTCGTAGCCCTGATCTTGAGCTTTGTGACAGTCTAATTCCCACTGATTAACTAGGTACTTCACCCAGTTCATTTGTACACCTTCCACGCATTTCCCTGCGAGGTCAACGACAAAGCTTATGACCTGCATGAGTATGTTTTTCCTTACTAGCTTTCCTGCGATTAATTGGCATGCTAGGCAAACTGCATCGTTCTAGATGGAAGCTACCTTGTTTCCTCGTGTCCCCTTCTCAACATCGTCGTATGTATTCTTGATCTTCTGTGCCAAGACGTGATTTATGGCTTTCCCTAGATAAAAGTCCTGTGGGTCAGGTCCTTGCATACTCAACCTGGTGATCCTATGGATCAACGTTCGATCGACTGTGATACGACGGTCTAGACATAAGTAGCCGCCATGGTAACATGAAAGTAGGAGCTTGAAACAGGCGTTAACTTCCTGGTGCCATCCAAAATGTGAGATTTTCATTACATTCAACAGGGTGGACTGTGCAAGGTTCATTGTCCATGGCTGGGGGATTATCTTCGAGTTATTCCCCTTCGTCCTGGTCAAGTATTTATATGGGGTGAGCATACTATGGTTCTTGTGATCTCCTAAGTTGAAGTCGTTGAACGTCAACTTTGTGATCTTGTCCTGCTGTGCTCGAACTGCATGTATCCCTTCAAGAGGTACGCAGTAACCATGGTGTATTCAAAATCTCTTGGAACACTATCACGACTCACCGTGCCGGCTAGAGGTGGGATGTAGTCGGGTAATATGGTCGGGATTAGCTTCACATTTTCTAGGTCATCTTTGTGCTTGGTCTCTTTTCTGTGACAAATCGGGATGGTCCGGATCTGCGAGCGGTTGACGGAGAGACTTGTACTCCTCTCTTCGAGGACTCTTGAATACTTGTAGACATTACTTTCTTGGCCATGAGATCGATGAGAACTTCTTCAACAATTTTCTCCGCCGCACTAAACTCGTCTGACATACATGCTTAGATCGGATGGATGAATGAGTGCACAAAAAAATAGAACTGGTGTCTATCTTACTAATCACAACGCGGTAGAAATGAGTTCTCTATGATACAATTCACAAAAGTGTTCTCGGTGCAATAGTCAACGAAATAAGTAGACAACAATGTAACAGATCTTTCCAATGGACAAGAGATCTTCATTAATTCATTTTGGTTAGTTACGGCGTGGTCCCAACGGTTTGATGGCAGACTTTCTGACCATAAATGTTGTTCTAACCGTTCGGGGCAACAATGTAATGGTTATACTATTTCCAATGACTATATTTCTTTGCCATGGCGAAGTGCCATGTGACGCTGTTCTGATATCCCGACAACAGAACCGTTTGTTGGCACAGGGGCAGACCCAGGGTTCAACGCTACAACAATGCACCAACAAAACCCTAAGTATCGACCCTTTCGGCAACACCTGCGAAGAAGATGAAGTGTCACCCGAGGTAGAGGCAGGGGTGGTTGAAGGACTCAGATGTCTGCAACCTTAGTTGGGACACAAATCTGTGATTGTAATACTTTAACATAGTACTTAGTTATTACATTTCATTAGTATTCAGCTTTAATTCACAGCGCAGATAAACCCTAACAACAGATCAACACAGTATTCACACAGACCCAATAGATTCAAGCACTAAGCATACAATTAGAGATCAGATCTAGCATTCATTCACATTATTCAACACTAAACTATCATATCAGACTCATATATCATTTAACATCGCACTAAGCATAGAAGCACATAAACAAAATAACAACCAAAAGAACAAAGAATTCACAACACATGATATATGTGGTTCATCCCCACCCTGGGGCTATGTCCACCAACTCTTCGTCTTCTTTATTAGCTTCTTTCAATCGCCTTACATGCACAGAGCCTCAAGATCAACTTCGCAAAGGACAGGAGATCTGCGTACTCTTCGCTAGATCCTCCTTCCATGAGTTATAGCACAAAGCCTTCAACAATCTCTTACAATCACTTGCAATTAGCTCTGCAAGCCTCACACAGTATGCACGAAGCACTAACAACTATTACTTGCACTTAGCACAATTTACAACCCTTTGATCACATAGATCAAACTCTCGCACTTATCACACTTAGGCGCTCTTATTACATCACCTATCTTTCTATTTATACATTGCAAAATTGGGCCTAAACATGGGTAAACCCAAGGGCCGACATTCCCATACCCGTTACATAAGCCCAAAACCCAAAAATCCCTAAAAAGGGGCCGAGCTTCATCTTGTGCTCCTCCTTTGACAACCTATCGAAGTCCCAAAAATAGGTCAAACATGACCAAGGATCCTCAAAACTTGGTCAAGGGCCAACACTTATATAAGGAGGCCTTCTCATGGTGAAAAGGACAGGGAAATTTAGAGGCATCAAACTGATGATCTCATAAGGGAGAATTATCAGTAAAGCATATTCATTCTGATTGTGGATTATTTGAGAAAAGGGTTGGACAAAGAGAGCTTGGTGAAGCTGCTGCATGTACATCTATGGTTGTAAGCACTTTGCTTTGTTTTCATTAATATATATATGTGCTTGGTCTGTTTCCTTCAAATTTGTGTATGTTTCATGAATTTGTTCTTTTTGATAGATCTATTTCGAAGCTAATCATGGTAGGAATAGGAAGTATTTTTTGTCGTTGTTGTTCCTTCGATTGCAGGACCTTCTAAAGGACTTGGAGATCAATATCAGCTTGGATCGAGCAAGGACAAATGTTATTAAAGGTATTTATATTCCTTTCTTCTTATTCCTTGACTAGTTTAGCTTCAGTAGAAGGAATGTCAGTGTTCAACATTTTCACCTTTCTGTCTTGGTTATAGGGGTATAGTATCCAAGAGGGAATCCACTTGTCCGCAGGGGGATTCACTTGTAACATAAATTGGCGAATCCACTGGGGAATGAAGCTTTCAGTTTTGGTTCCCTTCCTTGTTCTTGTTTTTGGCCTTTGCTCACTTTTAGATCTCATCCATGCTGTGTCTCTAATTCTTAGATGTGTTGTTAGCTTTTGGATTCATCCCATACACACTCAATTTCTGGATTTCCAGAGTTTTTTTTTTAATTCTGGGTAATTTTTTGGCTTTCTGAGAGCTCAACGCTCCCCTGCCTCTACTACCAAAGCGCTGACACTCCCTTGCAACCTCCCACAGAGTGTTGCAACACTCTGGTGCCCTTGACACCAGAGCGCTGGCCTTTTTTCTACTTAAAATTCTTTAGAGAATCCCTCTCTAAGTGTGTTTTTTTGTTGATTCATTTGCTCATAGTCATTACCATCTCAGTGTGTCCTTGTTTAGCCTCCAAATATTTGATTTCTAAGGATTGATGATGTTTTGTTTGGATTTTTGACATTTTTCTTCCTTACTTTGAGTCACTCTTCTTCCCTGAGATTTGGAGTTGATCTACTGCTTTCTCATTCATCTGATTGTATGAAAGCTGTTGTAAAGGGATTCAAGGATCTATGCTCTGTTCCATTTGATATTTGAGGTCATTTTCCCAAGAAATTCCTGGTATTTCACCATCCATTAACCTTCTCCTACCTTCACTAGCAATTTCACCAATTTTCATGCATTATGGGTGAGTTTTTTGCAATTTTTTGCTCTTTTTCTGAGCTTCTGGGAGGACTAGCACCCCCCCAGGCCATACCAGAGTGCCAAGACACCCCTATAGTGTTTTAGGGAGCGTTACAACACTCTGTACCCTTGTGTTAGGGAGAGCTAGTCTCTTTTTTGAGAGTTTTTGCCTTCTTCTGCTCAGTCTTTTGCAACCTGTTTTGCAGAGATCTTTACCCAGAGTCCGTGGTTGGTTTGTGAAGTTGTTTGGATTGGTTTTTGATGATTTTTTATGCTTATCACTCCCTATTGTCTTGATTGGAGATTGAAACCTTTTTCAGAAATGTGCAATTGCCTTTTCTAGCTGCTTTTTTGGTAGGACAATTTTGAGTGATTTCTCTTTCTCCCTATCATTTCTTGGATTCTTCTCTGCATTTTATTGTATTCCTTGAATGATTGATTGGTTGTAGAATCCTTGATGGTGTTATTTCTTGTTAGAAAAAGTTTCTACTTGTTTTCTTTGATACCTCACTACCTTGAGTGCATGCTTTGTTTGTAGCCCTTTTGCTTCGTGTCTTTTGCATCTGCATAAGACTCTTTCTCCTGATTGAAAGTAGTGGAGCATTGACGGTTTTGTATTTACTTTATTTATACATCATAATCAAACAAAGAATATAAATGCATTTTTCCTTTTGGGTAGTGAAACTAGCTTGCATTTGAAGTAGCGGAATTGCATAGTTTTTGGCTTTTTTGGGACATTGTGCATCTGTAATGATGAATGTTTTCTCCTTCTCATAGCATAGCTTTCATCGAAATGAAAATATTTCATCTTCATCTCTTTGCATAACTTTGAAGTCGGTTAAAATACCATATTGTCCACGCCATTTTCGTTTTGAGTAACAACAACCTTAAAAATAAAGCTCTAAACTAAAAATTGATTAGATATTTTTATATTTTCTGGTAGCAAACCTACATCAGATTAGTTGTAGGGCTTTGGAATAGGTGTGAAAGATAACTTTCCAAAGCTACAAACAAGCATAGAATCTTGTGTTAGGGAGCGGTGAAATCTAATTGCTACATTTTGTCCTGGGAAGCCCTTCTAACATAAGGGTGAAACCTGAGGTCGCATTAAGACTGGTAGAGTTACTCACCCTGCTTTGTTGGTCTTGGTGTAGAGATTGTGCGTATTATGGGGGTCGCTTGAAGGTATACCCACAATGATGAGTGGAAGCCTTTCAAGTTTATTTTGGGCCAGATACCTTGCCCTTGCGCATGGATCAGAATGTCGATTGTTTCCCTAGGCATCACTATTGTAGTTGGTAACTTTAGTGGCCTATCTCTTTAGGGTCTTTACACAAGGTGACTGTGGAGGGGAAAGTATTCACGGTACCTGGAATCGACATTGGCCAAACTCACTTGGGCTCCTTGGAGGGTATACCCATGATTATGTGTGAGAACTTGCACCAAGGTGTAAGCCCGTTAAGCATGTTGTCAATGTAACTTTTCCACCCACGCTATCTCAGCCCCTTCTTACTTTGTTCCCGCGATGTTGGATTTCATCCCCAAATAGTGTGCTCATTGTGAGAAGGTTTTGTTTGCTTGTTTTCTTACTAGATTTTTAGCGTGTGTTGTTTGTTCTCCCTAGAAGAATCTAGGTTGGATCTTTATTTTTTATGGCGACAGTTCCTGGAATGATCAATGAAGGAACCCCTTTGCCAGGGGAAAACTTTGTTTTTCCTTCTTACGAAAACGTTGGTCCTCCTTACATCACTACTTTGAGCCTTCCAAGTCTCACAATTGGGTTACCGGTATGGTTGTTTTCCACTCCAGTGATCTCGAATGCAGGTGCTTTATATGTAAGCACACCACCCACACATCAACCTCATGTCAACCTTTCTCCTTCTTCACCTTTCAGGTCTCCTTCCATTTCTCCTTCTTTGCCTAGTGAAAGCACTAAAGCGAGTAGTCAGGTTGATAAGAAGAAGAATAAACAAAAAGAGAAGAAGAAGAAATAGAAAGGGACCAAGCCTCCAAATACATTAGATGTTGGATCCAAGCAACCAGTTACTATTGATCATACTAGGAGTGTTGATGAGGTCGACAAGATTAAAACGAAGAATCTGAAACCCAAATTCCCTTGCAGTCTTTGTAAGGGTGACCACTTTATGAGGGATTGTTGTGGTCTTCCCAAGGTCTTAGAAATTTGGTCGTCCACGTCATCGGACCATGATGTAAATTATGGTGATGCCCCGTCAACTATTGGAGTTAAGGTTGGTAAGAGGAAGACAACTGTGAAATTTCCTTGTATGTTATGCTAAGGTGATCATTACTCTCACCTTTTTCCTCGTATGGATGAGGCTTCTTCTATTTTGGTAAAGCTTCAACTTCCAACTAGTTATCGTAATATTTCACCCAACCCATCATTCGTTGATGGAATGGTCAATCCAGTTCCATCCCCGGCCAGTCTGGTTGATCAGGTGGTCAATCTAGTTTCATCCTTGGTTTAACCACTAACCAAAGTAGCTGACCCAATTTTGTCATTGATCAACCTCACTTTTCATCTGAAAAGTGATACCCAAGTGACTGATCCAATCCTGTCATTGGTTAGTCCCACCCTTCATCTGAAGAGTGCCAATGTGGTCAATCCCACTCCTCCTTTGACGAGTGCCAAAGTGGTTTCTCCGGTCCCTTCATCGATCAGTTCGGTTGATCATGTCGTCAATCTGGTCACATCCTTAGTTGAACCAGTTAACAAAGTGGTTGATCCGATCCCATCTTCAGTCGATCTCTCTCTCCTGTTAGAGAGTGCAGCCCAAACGGTCAATCCATTTCCACCTGTCGACCCCATTCTCCCCTTGGATAATGAAACCCAAGTGGTCAATTTGATGTTGTTATCAATTGATCCTACTCTCCCACTAGAGAGTAAACCCAATTCTGCCCAGGTTTTTCTCGTTGATACAGAATCTACCATGCTGGGGGGAATCCCTCCTCCTGTCATGAAACCCCCTCCAAGTAATGAGGCCATCCTTTTTGATTGGGGTCCACTAACTAGAGATCGTCTTCCCTCCCACATTCCTTTCAATATTACAGTACATGTTTGTGGATGGGTCATTCCTCAGACACTTATAGATGAATGTTCGTCCGTTAGTATTTTGTCCTCTATTGCTTGACAAGCTTTGGGTTATCCTTAGCTTGTGCCAGTTACCCAGACTCTGTTCTCTTTTAACATAAGAACCAACCACCCTTTAGGGATCCTTCCTTAGTTTCCTATAACTTTGGGAGGGAAAACAATCTTTATTGATGTTATGGTAGTCCAAGACCCCTTAGATTTCAATTTACTCCTTGGGCAAGATTATGTTTATGCCATGAAAGCTATTGTGTCCACTCTTTTTCGCGTGATATATTTCCCGCACGATGGAAGAATTGTGACTATTGATCAACTTTTGTTTGTTGGCCCTGACTTGACCATCAACCTAATGACCTCCCTAAATGGGTCTTATATGCAGTCGGTCTCACCCTTGCCATATGTCAATTATGTGGCATTGTCTCCCATGAATTCAACTTTCAATGACTTAGATCCAGTAGTTGACATGGTGATCTCTTCGGTAGGGCTATTGGATCCTGATATCCTTACCCCTAACGTGACCCTCGACATGTGTTCCTTCCAGAGCATTCTTCTTCCATCTAGTGAAGATCTCTTGGAAGCCATGACCGATTTTTGTCCTTTGACATGGTGTCCTTCTAGAGCGTTATCCTCTTGAAATCCATGATCAAGAAGATTCCATGAGCATAGTTTATCTTCTATGTGGAAAGATCGTTAAAAAATGAAACAAAATATTTGAGCATAGTTTTTCTCTCTATGGAAAGCTCGTTTAAAAATGAAACAGAGGTCATGAGCATAGTTTTTCCTCTCTGTAGCAAGCTCATTAAAAAAATGAAACATAAATCTGGGGATTGAACCCGCAGCCCTAAGCATAGTTCTTTTTCTATGTCAGGCCCGTTAAAAAATGAAATAGTCACCTCTCATACCAATTCGAGTCTTTCGTTAGGTTTCATTTTTGAACCTTCATTTCATCCACCTGTATCCTTTTTCTCCATCTAGTACAAAAATTGGTGACAACCTCAAAGTTGGTGAATGAATTGAAGATTGGGGGGCATGTCTCCAACCTTTGATTATCATTTTGGAGTTATGCCACTATATTTTCAAGCTAGGGGAAAAGTGCCAACCACCCATGGGTATCCGTACCTTTGGAAATTACATTGGGAATTTTCAAGCATACATTTAATTTTGTTTCAAGATTGTGTAAAAATGAAACCAATACCGATCTTAGTCTTTGTTCTTTCTCGTGCTCGTAAATACATGAGAATAATTTACCGAGCTTAGTCTTTGTTCTTTCTCATGCTCATAAATACATGAGAATGTAACCGAGTATATTTTTATCACTTTTTCGGACTCGTAAGGATTATACGAAAAAGGAACCCCCTGAAGTCTCCTTTAAGATATTTTCAGACTCTCTAAACATGAAAAGATTGCTGAGCGATCTTGCTTCCTTTCACACTCGTTAAAAGGTTTGAAAGGGCATCTTGCGAGTGGTAGTTTATCTCTTTTTTGTCCTTGCGAGACTAAAATTACAAAAAAGGACAAGACTAGAGTCGTCTTTAAGTTCTTTTCAGACTCTCTAAACATGAAAAATCACCGAGTTTACCTTCTCTGGACTCGTTAAAAAAATCATACATTGAAGGGCCCATAGGGGACCAAACCCTTACTTCTTTCAGTTCATTAAACAAAGGAAGAGGAAATTACCGAAGGTGAGTTATATCGAGCATGTGTTATCCTCCTCGAGCTCGTTAAATAAAAAAGAGGTACTCATCTATCTGGATGGGGGAAAAAATTGAAGGAAGCAAGCCAAGCAGTTTTTGGGAACATTATGGGTCACTCTTACGGTCGCCCTTGAACACGACACTTTGTCTTTCTATGCATTTTAATCCGCTGAATCTCTGCACTGAACCAATCC
>SNQJ01S0007638.1:113847-134088 GCA_010110895.2 Picea sitchensis
GCCTCCTTATATAAGCTTGGAGAGGCCCAACCACCTTAGATATTCTTGGGATAGGTTGAGGATATTTCTCCATCAGTTGTGGATCCTCCCTAAGATTCATCCTTGACCTCAGATTCAAATCCAACTTACTCTAGAGATGAGGGGGATTTTTCCCTGATTTTCCTCAACAGTCAAAGATTCCCTCAAACAATCCAGTGCTCCCCAAAAAGGGTACACAGAGTGTTGCAATTCTCCCCCAAAGAAGGGTAGGGAGCACTGGCACTCCCTGACATTGTGTAGGGGAGTGTTGCCCAAAATTCTCTCAGAAAATCCCAGCGCTCCCCCAGAAGGGGTCACAGAGTGCCACAACGCTCCCCCAAAGGAGCATAGGGAGAGATAGCACTCCCTGACAATAGGTAGGGGAGAAATGCTCTTCAAACTTCATTTTTAAGTGGTTTTCTCAATGGAAAAATATTTGTACTCCTCATCAGATGATTCCTCCTCCTTAAACCAGTCTTTGAAGGTGTCTTAAGTGTCCTTATGATGTCATTAGAGACACGACATAGGAAAGATGGCAGTATGATGTTTGTGAAACTTGTGACACTTGCGACCAAAAATGCGACACTTGCAACACTAGTAATGACAACAATGGGTCATCATTGAAGTGAGTAATTTTTATGTGTAATAGTTTTCCCCCCAAAGTGCGAAGTCAGAAGATGGAAACCGATGACTGAAGTACTTTGTAGAACTTTTCGAGCAAGAGTATGGACACAGAGAACCTAGTAGAAGTTGCACACAACCATCAAAAAAATATTATGACATGTTTCAAACCCAAGGCAGACATACATATGCTTCTTTGATAAATACTTGCAAGGTATGGCCACCATAAGATACACTATGGATCCATAATTATATTGACAAAAAGGTATAGCCACCGAAGATACAAAGTGGATCTATACTCCCATGACATGAACTAATCGTAGCCATGAAAAATACATAGTGGATCTACGAAATGACAAGACATAGCCACGGACCAATACAAAGTGGATCTTTGTAACAGTATATGTGTCAATATTCAAGAAAAAATTCGTCGCAAACTGGGAAAAGTAAATATCAGGGTGATGACTCAACCCAAGGTCTTCTTACCATTCCCAATGTAGTATGAATATAACCATGTGAATAGATGTCCTGATGTCAAACATGGCAGAAACCACTTGATTATCGGTCAATGAGGTAAACCATTAACAAGAACGAGGGAAATCACCATTGATGTCAATGATTCCCAAGGTACTCTAGTACATTCCAACGATTGTGAATGGATGAGATGAAGTCGAACATCCATGGAACAATTTGATCATAGGTCAGTGATGTAAACCCACTGTTGGACGGGAGGATGCCTTCCATTGAGGCATGCAGGTCCAAAGGTACTAACTGGTTTCTAAGTCTAGTTCTCGGATAATGTGATGAAGTTGACAGGAACAGACTTGTCGAAGGAGGGCCTTGATGTATCCCCCGTCAATGACATGAAACTGACACAGAGATGTAATTGGTGGATCAAAATAACATGGACTGACATGGGTATTGAAACAATATATTTGTGATGGTTGAATCTCGAGGCAGATACTTCCCTTGATCACTGAGGCACAACAACAAAAACATGACATGGACCAAAACATGATTATGCAATGGATACTATGACTTTTTTCGGGTGACCCAAAGGAGTGAATAAACTTAGAGGATTGGTTCAGTTCAGAGGTTCAACGGATTAAAATGTATGTAAATACAAAGTGCCTTGTTCAAGGGCGACCGTAAGAGTTACTGGTAATGTTCTCAAAAACTGTTTGGCTTGCTTCCTTCAATTTTTTCCCCCATCTATATAGACGAGTACCTCTTTTTTATTTAACAAGCTCGAGGAGGGTAACACATGCTCGATATAAATCACCTTCGGCAAGTCCCTCTTCCTTTATTTAACGAACTGGAAGAAGTAAGGGTTCGGTCCCGTATGGGCCCTTCAATGTATGATTTTTTTGATGAGTCCAAAGAAGGTAAACTCGGTGATTTTGCATATTTAGAGAGTCTACAAAGAACTTAAAGATGACTCCATGGTTGTCCTTTTTCATAATTTTAGTCTCTCGAGGACGAAAAAGAGATAAATTATCACTCGAAAGACACCCTTTCAAACCTTTTAATGAGTGGGAAAGGAAGCAAGATCACTCGGAAATATTTTCACATTTAGAGAGTCTGAAAAGAGCTTAAAGATGACTCCAGGGGGTTCCTTTTTCGTATATCCATGTGATTCCAAAAAAGAGATAAAAGTTTACTCAATGCGTTCTTATGTTTTTCTGAGCATGAGAACGAACTAAGACTATGCTCATTACTATGCCCGCAACTTGAAATCTAGTGGCTTAACTCCAGAATGATCATCAAAGGCTGGAAACATGCCCCCCAAGCTTCAATTTATTCACCGACTTTGAGGTTGTCACCAATTTCTATACTAGATGGAAAAAAAAGGATAAGGGTGGATGAAATGAAGGTTCAAATATGAGACCTAACGAAAGACTCGACTCAACATCTACGAGATTTGGCGAAAGACTCGACCCGATAGGAGAGGTGACTGTTTCATTTTTTAACGAGATTGACAAAGGAAACAAACTATGCTCAAGGCTTTGGGTTGAATCCCTAGATTTTTGTTTCATTTTTTAACGAGCTTTCCACAGAGAAGAGAAACTATGCTTGTAGCCTCTGTTTCATTTTTTCACGAGCTTGCCACAAAGAAGAGAAACTATGCTCGTGATTGGTTTCATTTTTACACAAGCTTGAAACAAAATTAAAGTATGCTTGTAAATTCCCAATGTAATTTCCAAAGGTTGGGATACCCTATTAATGAAAACAAAGCAAAGTGCTTACAACCATAGATGTAGATGTAGTAGCTTCACCAATATCTCTTTGTCCATAACCTTGCTCAAATAATCCACCACCAGAATGACTATGCTTCACTAATATCTCCCTTATGAGATCATAAGTTTGATGTCTCTAAACTCCATGTGCTTTTACCATGAGAAGGCCTCCTTATATAAGCTTGGAGAGACCCAAACACCTTAGATATTATTGGGATAGGTTGAGAATATTTCTCCTTCAGTTGTGGATCCTCCCTAAGATCCATCCTTGACCTCATATTCAAATCCAATTGATTTCCAAGATGAAGGGGTTTTTCCTTGATTTTCCTCGACAACTCAAAATTTTCTCAAATAGGCCAGCGCTCCCCCAAAAGGGTGCACAGATAATTTCAATGCTCCCCCAAAGGAGGGTATAGAGAGATGTCACTCCCTGACAGTGGGCAGGGGAGCACTGCCCAGCATTCCTTCAAACAATCCCAACCCTCCCCAAAAATGGTGTCCTGAGTGTTTCAACACTCCCCCAAAGAGGGGTAGGGAGCGTTGGCACTCCCTAACAGTGGGTAGGGGAGAGTTTCCCTTCAAAAATCATTTTTAAGTAGTTTTCAAAATGGCAAAAGCTTTGTACTCCTCATCAGATGATTTCTCCTTCTTAAACCACTCTTTGAAGGTGTCTTAAGTGTCCTTATGATGTCGTTAGAGACACGACATAGGCAATATGGAAGTATGATGTTTGCAACACTTGCGACAAAAAATGTGACACTTATGACACTAGTAATGACGATAATGGGTCATCATTGAAGTGAGTAATTTTGATGTGTAACAGAGATATGCAAGCTAAGTGCACAGATAGAACTGTATATTTTCATATAATATATCAAGAAACACATTTTTGTTGACGTAGCCCTAGGGAGAGGGTGAACCACGTATATCTTGTTGTTATTTTTTATTGATATTGTGTTATTTTCCATCTGTTATACTGTTATTGCATTGTTGTGTTAGATATGAGATATAACATGCAAAGTAAGCTTAAGCATGGTAAATAATATCTAGATTGTTGCATGTTGTTGCTTCAGATCCACTCTGCATTTCCTCAGGTTGTAGACACCTGTGTCCAACAACCCCCCATTGCTACTTTGGGTGAGACTGCATATGCTCTGTAGGTGTTGTCAAAAGGGCTAGTAGTTAGGGCTTGTTGGTGCGTTGTTAGAGTTGAACCCTGGGTCTGCCCCTGTGCCAACAGCTCCACAGGGTTTGGGGTATAGTATGGTAGAGAGACTGAAATGCCCAAAGTTTGGATCCACGTGGAAATATTATGGACCTTCATAAGTTCATAACTTCGGGTGGTCTCATGCATATATAGAAAAGAGGTGTGAAGCACCAAAGCGTCGAATTCCTCCACTGCTGACATATGAAAAAGAGATTAAGTCTAGTCATGGGATCGGACAGTGGATGGTATTCCACCATGAAGGAAGGAACTTAGAAACAACAAGTGTGAGGTGGATCCATGTGGGTGCCAGGTGGCCCTCAACCAATGAATGTCCAAAGAAATTTGGGAGGCCATAACTTGCAATCTAAAGCTCGAATTTGAGCCTAGTAGCACTCATTAGAATGTTATAGGTGAGTAGAAGACGATAAATACCTCAGACAGAGGATATGAAATGTTAAGGAGAGAGAAATTTTGATGCCCCATCCCTAGGAAATATAATCAGGGGTCAGGTGTGTTACAAATTGGTATCAGAGCATGGTTACAACACTTGGCCTGCTTGGCCTCCTAGACGAGTCACTTAAAAACCATTTTTAAATAAATATTAAGGGTGACACCCTACCTTACCTCTTTCCTAAAGAGTTTGGTTAAAATTTAATAGAAGAAAAGAATGAACACTTTCTACTCTCTATGTGTATTTAAGAAATATGAACTATGTGTTTTTCATGAACTAGTAGACTATTAGCTAACATCAAGTGTTTTGTCATCACTCAAGCAGTAAGTAAATCATGGGAAACTACAATAATAAAGGATGGTGACATGCCAATAAGTGGGGGATGGATCCCACAATAGAGATGAATAATATGATGAAACGAGGGTGATGGAAACCCCTTCAAATTTGGATGAAACTATAAGGAGCTTCATGGCCAAATTACAGAGTTGCAAGGCCAACAATGAAAGATTGATAAAGGAGCAAGAAAGAAAATAGAAATTAATGCAGTCTTTTTGCAGAGCTTATCCGACATACAAAGGCAACTGCAACATGGACCCACAACTAGTCAGGTGGACCGACGACATACAAAGATAATTCAAAGTCCACCTGAGATACGAAAACATGGTCCCATCAGTGGCCACACTAGAAGGAGTACCTTGAGGAAGGTCCAACCTAGAGACATGGGACACTCATCGGGAGATTCCTCTGGAAAGGAAACTAGAAACTATGAGGGATCTTCTAGTAGTAAATATTGCTCATATTCTCAAAGGAAAGGAAGGAAACAAAATCATTCCAAAGTTCATGATCCCAAAGAGTTCAATAAATCCAAACCACCCTCTTTCGATGGAGAGATTAAGAAAGGGGAAGAAGCAGAATCTTGGCTTCTTAGTTTAAAGAAGTACTTCAGATTCCATGACTACTCTGAAAACTTGAAGGTTCTAATATCCATCTTCATCCTAAATGGAAAGGATTCCATTTGGTGGGAAGACCTTAGGAATGTGAAAGGGATCCATGAGAAGGACTTATCATGGAAACAGTTTTAGGAATTCTTCGAGAAGAAGTATCTGTCAGAAAAATACTTTGATGGGAAGACTAAAGAGTTCTATGAACTCAAGATGGGACAACTCACCATAGAGGAATATATCAATACATTCCTTGAGATGATACGATATGTACCCTACATAAAGAATGAAAAGGTAAAAGTGCAACGATTTATTAGTGGGTTACCTCAGTCCTAMTAGAACAAGATTGAGTTTGATGAGCCAAATACCTTAGAAGATATTATCTGGAAGGCAAGGTATTGTTATGAAGAGTTCGAGAATCAGACAGAACTTCGCGAGGATTTGAGGAAGAAGAATAGTTCAGGATTCAAGAATAAGGGGTTTAAATCCTCAATATTTAAGAACTATGGGAAGAACTCTAGGATGAGCCTTCCTACTAAAAGTGTGTATCGACAAAATTTCCCCTCCCATAGTGGAAATAAACCTTTTGGATCAACCTCAGGAAAGATTGATAACCCAAAGAAAGAACCCTTGAAATGTTGGGGTTGTGGAGAAGAACATATGTTGAGGGATTGTCCACATAGACATCAAAATAGTAGGAGAGTCTACAATATCCAAGAATCTACCATAGTCAATGATGTGGCTAGGAGCATTCCATGTATTTAGGTAGCCTTAGATAATAAACAAGCCGACCACCAGGATTTAGTAGTGGATTTGGAAGGTATGATCACCAACCATCTAGTTTAGGTTCTAATTGAACCTGGTTATAATTTGAGTTATGTGACCCCTAATACTATTGATAAGTGTAAATTGAAACCAGTTAGACATGTTAAGCCATGGCTGGTACAACTACCCATTGGGACCAAAAGAAAAGTAGCAAACATAATACCATCTTGTCATTTCATTATGGATGGATTGGCCACCCAAGCGACCCTTAACATACTTGCACTAGGATCTTATGACCTGTTTATTGGTATGGATTGGTTAGTTTCTTATAAAACTAAGTTGGAATGTTACCATAAAACTTTAGACTGTGTAAATGAAGAAGGGATAAAGATAACCTTCCAAGGGATTCAGAAGCCTGTCTTAGTGAGATGAATATCGTCCCTTCAAATGAAAAAGTATTTCAGAAAGGGATGTCCTCTATATTAAATATAGGTGTTAGAATTTGTTGAGGATGAGAAACCAAACCTACAAGACCACCCCATATTAAAAGAGTATAAATACATGTTCCCAGGAGAGGTACTGGGTCTACCTCCGAGAAGAGACATTGAATTCTCGATAGAAATTGCACTAGGAGAAGTGCCAATGTCTAGGATGCCCTATAGGATGAGTACACCAGAGATATTTGATATCAAGCTATAGATAAAGGAGATTATGTACAAAGGCTTCATATGGCCTAGCGTGTCTCCATGGGGAGCACCAAACTTTTTTGTGAAAAAGAAATATGGCACACTCCAACTGTGCATAGACTATAGACAACTCAACAAGACAACCATAAATAACAAGTATCCCTTACCAAGAATCGATGACTTGTGCGACCAAATAAGGGGTTCTTCCATTTTCTCAAAGATTGAATTAAGGTTTGGATACCATCAAGTCCAAATCAAGGATGAATACATCCACAAAACAACCTTCAGGATGAGGTATGGTCACTATGAATTTGTGGTGGTGCCATTTGGATTAACCAATGCCCCCGCCACTTTTATGTTCTTGATAAATAATGTACTCAACAAATTCCTAGACAAATCTTTATTGGTTTTCATTGATGATATCCTAATATACTCTAAGAACATAGAGGATCATGAAGAACATGTTATACTTGTACTTCAAGTACTAAGAGAGCATCAACTCTATGCTAAGTTTAGTAAGAGTGATTTTTTTCCAGAAGCAAGTCCATTACTTAGGACATGTTATTTTTAAATAAGGAGTGGCAGTAGACCCTGACAAGATCAAGTCTATCATGAAATGTCCTACCCCAAAGGATGTTTCTGATATCATATCCTTTATGGGCTTAGCGGGATAATATAGAAGGTTTATAAAATGATTTTCCAAGATTGGTTTTCCAATCACTACCCTTCAGAGAAAGGGGGTTAAGCTCACTTGGACATCAGAATATTAAGAAATATTTCAGGAATTGAAATACCTTCTAACCCATGCACCAGTGATGAATATTGTAGACCCTGATAATGACTTCCTCTTGTTTATAGATGCTTGTAATAAGGACTCAGAGGATTCCTTATGGAATAAGGACATTTAATTTTCTACGAATCTAGAAAATTGAATGAGCATGAAATCAATTATGTGACCCATGGTCTAGAGTTGGCTTCCATAGTGCATGCTTTAAAAATGTGGAGGCATTACCTCCTGGGTAGGATATTTGTACTTATGATAGGCCACTGTGGGTTGAGGAACCTGTTTGATCAACCAAAACTCAATGCTAGACAAGCTAGGTGGATGGTTGTCCTTAGTGAGTTTGATTTTGAAATCAAACACATCAAAGGAAAGGAAAATAGAGTGGTTGATGCCCTTAGAAGAAGTGTGAAAATGATTCATCTGGAAGCATTAAGCACCTGTGAAATGGATGTCAGTGAAAGAGATATGAATGCACAAGAAACAGATGCATTCTTCAAGACCGTCACCTCATACCTAAGGAAAGAGCCTAGATGGACAAAGTATGAAGGATATCAAATGCTCGATTAAGGCCTGTTGACTTGTAGAAACACTTTGTATATCCCAAGTTGTGACAAATTGAAGAGGTTCATAATGGAAAAATTGCACAAGAGACCATATATTGGTCATCCAGGTTATCAGAAAATGATCATGACCACTAGGAAACAATTCTATTGGCCTGGATTGAAAAAGAACATGGATGAATATCTAGATAAGCGCCTACAATTCCAAAAAGCTAAGGAAAACCATCGGGACCCAATAGGGTTGTTACAACCTCTACCAATTCCAGAATGGAAATGGGAAACCATCTCCATGGATTTCATCATCGGATTACCAAAATCACCCAAGTAGAATGATGTCATCATGGTAGTGGTGGAAAAATTGAGCAAGTCTTCTCACTTCATCCCTGTCAAGTAAACTTGTAAGGAAATATATATCACCAACATCTTCATGAAGGAGATATTTATATTGCATGGCATGCCTAGGCAGATTATATCTAATAGAGACACAAAATTTACTTCAAGATTCTGGAAGTCCTTAATGGTTGGTTTTGAGACTGAATTGTTGTTTAGCAAAACCTATCACCCTCAAACTGATGGATAGATAGAAATAGTAAACCAGATATTATAATACATGTTAAGGATGCATTTAATGCATCAGACTAGGAAGTGGGAAGACTACCTTCCATTGGTAGAATTTGCCTACAACAACGATTATCAAGAGTCACTGAAGATGATCCCTTTTGAAGCCCTCTATGGTATATGGTGAAAGATTCAAATCAATTGGAGTAATCTAGTGGACATAATTACAATTGGACTCGACATGCTAAAAGAAATGGAACAACAAGTGATTCAGATAAAGAAAAATATGAAAATTTCTAAGGATAGACAGAAGACTTACGCCGACAGAAAGAGAGCTCCTAAATAATTCAAGACAGGAGACCATGTATATCTTAGAGTTAGGCCCAGAAAGAGTTCCCTGAGAATGGGAGATTATGAGAAGATGGAACCTCGGTATTGTGGACCCTTTGAATTCTTAGATAGAGTGGGACATGTAGCCTATAGGATAGCACTCCCTCCCACAGTAAAGGCACATAATGTTTTCCATGTTTCATTATTGAATAAATATGTACATGATTCTAATCATATAATTGATTGGTATGTGATTCCGGTGGATCCGAAGGGAAAATTATTTCCATAACCTCAATGCATACTATACAGGAAGTAAACCTTACTCAGGAACTGAACCATTTCATAGGTCAAGGTGCATTGGAAACACTTTGGCCCAGATGAGGCTACGTGGGAAATGAAGGATGCCATGAGACATGCATATCCATTTTTGTTTACTTCTGTATATATAGAGCATGTTGATAGATAGAACATTGAGGATGTTGTTCCTTTAAAGGGGAGGGAATTGTAACACCCTATTTCCCTGAGTTTTTAAATATAACTATATTGGCCAAGAGACCATGGCAAACTCAATATGTGTGAATGTTTTATTTGATGGACCTTTGTATAAATGGTCGATAAATGTAAATTATGTTATTTACTAGAAAATGGATAAGTGTTGCATGACTGCTGGAAGGGGGGGTTTTCTAAGAGAGACTATGAATGCTATGAAATAGATGGTGAAGGGGACCAGGAATGGTTGCATTAACCTCCACCAGACCAGTACTTTGTTGGACTTAATTTCTTAGGATCAGAACAACCCTCTGACCCAAGAATGAATTACAGTCAGGTTGGTAGGTGGGAAGACCTCGTTAAGAGTTAATGAGGGGATGGGGTAGACCGCCCATCTGTAATTCTTCCAGACCTGACCATAGACTAGGAATTCGGGCCACATGCCATATTGTTGAGGAAGGCAAGAAAGTAAGGCATGGTGGGCATAGGAGGAAGTGCGAAGAGTGTAAAGACAAGAGACTAAGCTTAGGTTCAAGGAAGAACTGAAGAAGAGTGTGTTCTGATCATAGGAGAAGGAGAGTAACCTTCGTCCCTATCTATTACCGAGCTGGGAGAAGAAGAGTAACCTTCGTCCCTATCTATTACTAAGATGGGAGAAGGAGAGTAACCTTTGTCCCTATCTATTACTGAGCTGAGAGAATGAGAGTAACCTTCGTCCCTAACTTTTTCAAAGTTGAAAGAAAATATTCAATATCAAAGAATCGTGGCCTAGCTTGGGAGTGTCTAGTGGTAAATCCATTAGGAGTGACTGAGCCTATGGTTGGGTGGAAAYGAGAATCCCTTTCAGCAGTCGCATCACGTCTTCTAGYTCTACTAAGTGTTTTCATACTTTRTGCATTGAAATGGAATAATGAATGAATGCATGTATGCAAACATTTAAGATTGGCCTATGTATTGACTGATCAAGTGATGTGTATGTATTTATCTCCTTCAGGGCTTATGATTATTMTTGATTTTCCATATTCTCYAGTTTAACCCTCGAAGGTGGTTTCCCCAGGGAGTTACCWGACAGTTCCATCGTCAGCGAAAGCCTCTTGGCACTGTTATCGTCTCAGTAATTCCATGAGATTACCCCACCATGTTTCAGAAATTAAAKTTCTGCGAGCTAGGAGGGCGCTTCCTTCAAACCCATAGCCTAAGATACCTTAGGCTCACACCCACGGCCTTAACAAAATCTTGGCTAAGAGTAGATATTATAGCCTGAGATTCATCAGAGGGTCCATATGACCAGGGTCTAGGAACCCTATGCTAAGTCTGAAAGGATATAAATCTTGCTGACTTCAGAGATTCGAGAGCTCAAAGCCCTAGGATGTCAAACTTTATAATTGTCAAAAATACCCAAATGCCGGAGTCACGAAAGGTTGTGATTCGTTGATCTGGGGAGTCTGTTGGGGCCCCTTCTCAACCATCTAATTGTCTAGTGGAAGATTTTGTGTATGGTACTTCAGGGAAGTTCCACTTGGGGAGAATGGATATACCATAGCACCAAAATCCCTAAACACTGAAGTTTTGAAATAGATCCTAGTCATCGATCACCAAGAGGCATGTGGCATCAGATTGTGTCATCCAAAAGGTAAGCACTCCAGAAGAAAGTGAGTGCAAAAGGGTGAGAACTATTGAAGTCATGGGAGGTGGAGCAGATCTGGGTCGTCCATTGGTGAGGACAGGTGTCACCAGTCCCTGCAGTCTGAAGCAAGATCATTTCATAGGATTAAAGGTGAGAATGCACAAAGACTCCCGAAGTTCGGAGTCGTGAAGTCATCTTAGTCGTCCATTGGGAAGGGACGTGTGGCAGGAGATCTTCCATTTTGGAGGAAATGCAATTCGGAGAAAAGTGAGGGGGGAGTGTGAAAATATCTTGAAGCCCGAATTAGTGAAGTCCCTCGTGACTTTCGATCTGGGAAGTACACATGTCACCAGATCATGGATTTCAGGGAAAATATAAGTAGGAAGTGGAGCATTGACTGGAAGTCATCTGAAGCTCCAAGGTTAAGAAACTAAATCCTAGTCGTCAATTGTGTTGACACGCGGTGTCAGATATATCACTTTGGTGATAGAGAACTTCAAGCAAATTGGAGAGGAAGTCTCGAAGGTCAAAAGTCCCAAAGGTCGAAGCACCGAAATCCATCTGATTCGTCCTTTGGAGAAGGATGTGTAGAAAAATATCTGTCATTTTGGAGGAATGACACTCCAGGATAGAGAGGAGAAAAGGGGCGTTGACTCCAAGTCACCCAAAGTGGAAACAAAGGACAATATCAATCGTTGATCGAGGAGATCACGTGGCGCTCGATATGTAGCTTTGGGTAGAAGTACTTCGAGGGAAAAAGGTGTTGGAGCAATTTGAAATTCTGAAGTCGAAGTCCCAAAGTATATCATAGCCATTAACTATCAGAGGAAGAGTGAATCATAGATCCAGATCCAAGTGATTTCACCGGTTCAGAGTTCGAGTAAAAAGGGATCAGCTACATGCAAAACAGTTGAAGCCCAAATTTGGAAAGGGGATGGCCTAAGGTTATATATCATGGCCATATTGAGGAAAAGCCTATCCAAAGGGGTTGGTTAAGTGATTGGGACTCCGAGAGTTTTGGACTTCGAGACTCCAGAGGGTTTGGGGTGTAGTATGGTAGAGAGACTAAAAGGCCCAAAGGTTGGAGCCACATGGAAATCTTACAAAACTTCGAAAGTTTTGAACTTCGGAAATTTGAAGCTTTGGGTGGTCTCGTGCGTAGATAACAAAGAGGCATGAAGCATTGAATTCCTCCACAACTGATATATGATAAAGATATTAAGTCCAGTCATGGGATCAGAAGGTGGATGTTCTTCCACTGTGGAGGAAGGAACTTAGAAACAAAAATTGTGAGGTGGATCGACGTGGCCCTCAACCAATGAACGCCCGAAGAACTTTGGGAAGCCATGAATTGCTACCCAAATCTTGGATTTTAGCATGGTAGTAGTCATTAGAATGATACGAGTGAGTATAATAGGATAAATACCTCAGACAAAGGATATGAGATGTTAAGGAGAGAGAAATTGTTATTCCCCATCCCTAGTAAATATACTCAGGGGTTGGATGTGTTACATCCTAGAGGTTTTTGGGGTTGCGATCTAGTATTCTCATGGCATCTGTCTCCCAGTCCTGGAAGTTGTCTCTTGATCTAATCCTTTATGAGATAATGATTACTCTTGATTTCTTCTGAGTCTACGAGGACTTCATCATCTCTTATGGGATATACTTGTTGTTAAATACCAAGTCTAAATATGAAAGGTTGAGTCAAACTTCAAACAAGTTCTACTTCCCGTCAAGGTGGCTTCATTATCCTTTGACCAAGTCTTGTGTGAGTTATTGCTCTAATGTTTTTTCATCTTTAGAGCCTTCTGCTCCTTACAATCAATCTCCATATGAGATACTATAGATTTCAAAAGATAGATTCTTCTTCATATTCTTTGGTACATGAATGTATATGGTTATGTACATAGTATGCTTCATGTCTCATCTAATCTATTGCCTTATTCAACATTCACTATAGATTCCTCAAGGTTATCACCTGTGACCCAAAACAAGGTCAAAAAAACAACAAGCAAGAATAATACACTTTTGATAATAGTAAATAAAAAAATAGCATGAATAATCGTTACAGTAGCTCATTTAGAGATTTCACCTGTGACCTGTCTGAAACAAAGATCAAAAGTAAGAAATACAATACGAAATGAGATCAAAAATCTTCTAGTGTTGTGATCAAACATTCATCCAAGGTAACCTGGATCTAACACAAGAATTTTCTCCTAGAGGAGATGTTTGTTGTATATGGTAAATGATTACATTGAGAATTTATCTCAATATTATCACATGCTACCAAGTATAATACTTTTCAAAGACTACTACCTCAACTATAWTTTTTACTTGTAAAGGGGTAGTTATCAACTTGTCATGTGMAACTTTGAATCTTATCAACTTAATCAATCAAACCTAGAACCTGGAGTTTTGTCCTCGAGAATGAGTTTGTCTCTTTTCTTTAAAGTCTCCTTCACTCAAGATGAGAAGTGATTTCTTCAACTGGTCTTCTTTAMTAAGACAATATTTTATCTTGATAGAAATCTAAGTTAGAGAATAAGCTCTATAAACTCAACTTTAATTAGCCTTGATAATTTTGACCAATGGTTAGTATGATTTCAACATACCACCTAGATGTTCATAAGGTCAAAATAATGTCATAACAAATAGATGCATATCAAGATAATCAAACCCGGGGTGCATTAGTATTCTGAGTATGTTGGATCTGATATCCTTCTAGATCTATAATAGGAGATCCTTTCTCCTACAAGTACCCCTTGTAATAATATAGTTGAAACATATGTAAGTGCATACCTCTGATAGTATCGGCAGGTGGTGGTACCATCCAGTAGAAATGGTGATATGTAACAAACCTTCAAAAATTTAGAGGTGTTTCAACTTTAAGGTTGGCCAAAACTTTACAAAATATTTCATTGCAACTGTAACTATAACTTAGGGTTTTATGAGAAAACCCTAATTTTTCAAGCTTCAAATTTTGAAATTCTGATCCAGGGGCTAGTCGCGTTGAGTTGAGGCGAGTAAGCTGGGGTAGTCAGATTTCTGAAAATCCAAATTTTACCCCTTGAAACTGAGGTTGCAGAAATTTGGACTGGTACTTCTGGTACTTCTGGTTTTCTAGTACCATTCAAAAAATAGGGTTTTACTTTCTGGAGGCTTTGTCCATTGAAAGGTGTGCTCAAGCTAACAAAATATTAACTAGGGTAGGGTGCACTTTTCTAGATGGTTTTTAGGAAAAAATACCTCTCGAACAAAAAATCGTACTTTTCTTGTAAGACAACAATGAAGTTTTTTCGTATCTAGTGAAATATTCTCTCTTCAGCTTAGCTTTGATACCATGTTAAGTTTTGAGCTATTATTAGGTTTCTTTTCAATTTACTAGATAACAATAGCATAGGTAGGATCACTGAGAGAAACACAATCACAATATACACAACATGTATCCTAGGAAACCCTCATGGGGGAGAAAACCCGGAAAAAACTTCCTTAATATATATATAGCCAATACAATGCCAAGACAATAAACCAAAACACTAGAGAATATCCAACATTGAGAAATGCACCTCTCTCTTCCTTTTTTTCCCAATTGTAGCTACCAAACTTGTGCACTTGATGGGCGAATGAGTGAGTGAGATAATGAGATGCTAGCTTCCTTTATTTATACAAGCTGGCAAGCGCTAGAAAGGTGTATCTTCATTGGGCAGGGCCGACTTGTCTTCTTAGTGGTTAAAACCACTTTAATTAGGCCCGGGGAATGACTTCTTAATTTTCATAATATAATTAGGGTTTGACCAATCCACAAAATGGGATTTGGTCAAGTACAAAGCCCAACATGATCAATCCACAAAAGGGGATTGATCAGATGAATAATAACTCAATAATAAATAGAATACTCTTTGCAGTTACAATATTTCAACACAACAAAAACTCATCTTGCCTTTGAACCCAAATCAACAAGAACAAATGCAAGCTTCACCTAATCCAAACCCCACTCAACCTATCGTTATTCTAGCACAACCCATCCTTAATACTAACAATAGACATACACAACCTGTACAAAATATTGAAGTACAAACTTTCCCAACTTATGTGATAACTCCTACTTCACTGAATGAAATTCAATTAAGACCAGGGAAGGTATTGAATAAACCAAATTCTACAGTGGTTATTCAAGAAGAAGAACACATAAATAACCAGCCAAATGAAGAAGAATACATCCCTATACAAGAGGAAATTCCTCCTCACACTCCTCAACCATCATAAATACCTTAGGAAACTAATCCTCCACCTTATCTAGAAACGTTACTTGTGAAGAAACCTAAGGTACCTCTAGGAAATGATTTAGAAGATAAGCTAAGGAATATATGTGTGAATATTCCCCTACTTCAAGACATCAAATATATTCCTATCTATGCCAAGATTATACGGGATATTTGCATTACAAATCCTGGAAGGAAGAGGAAGAAACCTTCTATTATATAGGTGGTTGGACAACTGTCATAATTTATATTAGAAATTCCATCTAAATATACTGATCTAGGAAATCTAGCGATGACTATATAAATCAATGGTATTTATTTTTAAAATACACTTATTGATCTAGGAGCAGAAATAAATGTTATGATTGTTGACACCATGCGAACATTGCAACTAAATCACCTAAGGCCAACACATACATTACTAAAATTGGAAGACAAATTAGTCATTATCCTAGTAGGAAGTCTAGATGATGTAACAGTCACCTTAGCCTCCTGGGAGTATGTTGTGGACTTCTTGGTAATTCAGTCAAAATACTCCAAACCTGGACATCCAGTGGTGATGGTTGACCTTGGTTGGCCATTGTTGATGCATTTATTAGTTGTCAGTCCGGGGAGATGTCAATTTCTAATGGGACCCATAGTCAAAAAATTACTCTCTTTCCTCCTACCCAACTAGCCAATGAAGTCCTCTATGGTTGGAGAATCCCTATGGGGAGGATAACTGTGCTCAACTCTTGTTAACACTTGAGAAAGAAAAGGGAGTTCAAGAACAAACTAAAGAACATATTGTTAGCTTATTTTTATCCAATACAGAATGTATTTAGTATCCTCAATATTTTCCATAATTTACACATATTTTCAGCCTTGAATTTCAGGAGGTTTGGCATCCCTCCACTTCTACATTATTCACTATATCATAAATAAGTGGATAAGAAGAGTCAGTTGTTTAGACTGTTGAAATCAGTCCTAGAAAATCTTTGTATATCAATTCTAGCCTAAAATGAGATCAACAACAAAAATTGATCCAAATGATTCAAGGGTAGTCTTGTGCTTTTGCATGGGATTACTCTAACATGAAATGAATTCACCATGATACCTGTATACACCATATTTACACCAATGATCAAATCAGACTTGTTAGGGAACCCCAAAAAAGAATGAATCCAACCCTAAAATATATAGTGAAAGAAGAGATCCAAAAATGCCTACATGAAAATTTTATTTACCCTATTTCAGATAGCAAGTGGGTATCCCCATTGGTTATTGTCCCTAAGAAGAATGGAAAATGGAGGATTTGTGTGGACTTTAGAGAGTTGAACAAGGCTACCTATAGAGATTATTTTCCCTTTCCTTTCATAGACCAGGTGTTGAACACCTTGTCTGGGAAGAGGCACTTTTGTTTGTTAGATGGGTTTAGTGGGTATAACCAGATCCAAATTTCCCCTAAAGATCGGGAGAAAACCAAATTTATTTTCCCATGGGGTAATTATGCCTATAGGTTTCTTCTGTTTGTTTTTTGTAATTCCCCTACCACCTTTTAGAGGGTTGTCCTAGCTATTTTTTCTGATTTAACCTACGACTGTGTAGAATTATATATGGATGACTTCATAGTATATGGGGATGATTTCCAAAAAGCATTGGACAATTTGGAGAAAGTATTGATCAGATGTAGAGAGACTAGTCTTTCCCTCAACCATGAAAAATATAGAATGATGCTCACTTAAGGGATTGTCTTGGGCCATCATATTTTTGGTACCAGAATAAGGGTAGATCCTGCCAAAACTAACATTATTTCTCAAATCAAATTCCCTAGCTCCCAGAAAGAAGTTAGAATCTTCTTAGGGAATGTTGGATATCATAGGAGATTCATTCAAAATTTTACAAACTTGGCTACCCCACTTTCAAATTATTAGTGAAAGAGGTTGAATTCCATTGGGATGAACAATGTCATATTTCTTTTAAAATTTTAACGAAAAATCTTTTCACTGCCCCTGTGTTAAGAGGACCAAATTGATCTCTTTCCTTTCATATCTGCACTAATGCCTCATATACCGCTTTGGGAGCTATTCTCAAAAAAGAGAAAACCAACTTACCTAGACTATCTACTTTGTCAGCAAAAATATATCCCCTACATAAGTAAATTATACTATCGCTGAAAAGGAATTCTTATTAGTGGTTCATGACATTAATAAATTCAGACATTACATAATAGGGTATGAGGTTTTCGTACACACTGACCACTCAACCATTAGGTTTTTAATGAATAAACCTATGACAGATGTTAAACTTACTATATGGATTCTACTATTGAAAGAATTCAATATTACTATCATTGATAGACCTGGAAAAGGTAACCTTGTTGTTGATTTCCTATCTAGACTTATTCACACAGGTTATAATGAACCAGTGGATGACAATTTTCCAGATGAATTTTTTTTTTCTATTTCTACTTACATTCCTTGGTATGCAGATGTGGCTAACTATCTTGTAATAGTAAAATTACCTCAGAATCTATCCCCTCGAGAAAAATAGAGGATTATTAAGATAAGTGAAAATTATATGTGGCATGATGATTGTCTATACCATACAAGTCCTGATTTGGTGATTAGAATATGTGTATGGGAAGATGAGATGTATGACATATTCAAAGCATCCCATGATTTCCCTTGTGGAGGCCATTTTGTTGATAAAAGGAAAACATACAAAATACTACAGTCAGGCTACTATTGGCCAACTATTTTTCAGGGATGCAAAGAAGTATGTGTCAAGTTGTGATGATTGTCAGAGGATGGGGAAACCAACTACAAGTGATGAGATTCATATCCAAGATCAGGTAGTAATTGAACCTTTTTAGAAATGCGATTTGGGATTTGTAGGACCTATCAACCCCATGTATCTAAGAAGAAGATATATAATGGTTTGTATAGATTATGTGGCTAAATGGGTAGAGGCTAAATATTTGTACTCTGCAAATGAGAAATTTGTTGTTGATTTTATATTTGAACACATCTTTACTCATTTTGGTGAGCCTCAAGAAATAATGACAGAACAGGGAACCCAATTTACCTCCAATTTGGTCAAATCCATTATTGAACAATATCATATTAAACATGTAAAATCCTCACCTTATCACCCTCAAGAAAATGAACAAGTGGAATCACCTAATAAGTTCATAGAGGCTATTCTCACCAATATATTTTAGTTACACAATAAAGACTGGGTTGATCGGTTTCCTTAGGCCTTATGGGCCTTTAAAACAACTTGGAGAAATACAACAAGTCATGCACCTTATGAATTGGTGTATGGGAAGAAGGTGTTTCTTCCCATAGAATTTCAAGTAAAAATTTTCAGGACTGCTATGAAATTGGGAATGGATTTGGATGAAGCTCAAAACAAAGGATATTGCATCTGAATGAACTTGATGAAATCAAACAATTCTCTTCAGAGGACTACATTGATTCATGAACAAAGGAATAAATGGAACTACAAGTACATCAAGAAGAAATCCTTTTAGCTAGGTGATTGGGCCCTTCTATATGACAGTAGGTTCAAAAATTTCACGAGTAAATTATCGACTCAGTGGTTGGGACCCTATGATAGACATAGTTTATGAAAATGGTTTAGTGAAGATAAAAACTATTGATGAAGATCATACCTCCTTTTTTGTAAATGGGCATCGATTAAAATATTATCATAAGCCTCTGTCTAAAGAGGATTTTATCAAACAAATTATTCAAAATTTTGAAATACAATTGGTAAGAAAGAGGAGTTCTCCTCCTGCTGAACCACCACTGTAAGTTTTTTGTGTGTGATTTAATTTAATTTTGTACATATATGTATATAGGTGTGTGGTAGATCGTGATTTTTGGTGTTACTAACAAAATCATAAGTTGATTGTGTTCTCATGTAGATAAGAAATAAGGAGGACATTTTCCATGTGTAAGTTTATTCCTTTACCCAACCCTAGTAGATTACTCATGGGAAAGGATCCTAATGGATTTTTCTTTAAGTTTTTCAGAATCCTAAAAATTGAAAACATTGACGGTCATTAACCGATATGGGTTCGAGAAAAATCCACAGAACAGTATATGGAGTTTTCTTTAAGTTTTTCAGACTCCTAAAAATTGAAAACACCAATAAGAATTAACTGATATGGGATCGATAAAAATCCATAAAAATCCACAAGACAATATATGGAGTTTTCTTTAAGTTTTTCAGACTCCTAAAAATTGAAAACATCGGCAAGAATTAACTGACCCGGGCTCGAGAAAAATCGACATGACAATAGTAGTTATGTTTTTCATACCTAGAAGGGCTGAAACTTTGGATATACAATAGAAGAAAGATTATCTAGTAGAACCACCTAAAAATCAAGGGTCAAAAGTGATACTTGGCCAACATGCCACCCAAAAAGGGAACTTCTACACCAAATAAGCCTCCAGATAGTTCTACTTGGACTCTTGATGAAGGTGAAGAAATGTGTAGGGACATAAATGATTTACAAAAGAAGACAATAACAAAATATGAACTACAAGAGATGGAAGCTAAGTTGGAGGCAATAAATACTAAGATGCATGGCTTAAAAGAGGATATCATGGAAGGATTGAAAAATTTCCTAATAGAGAGGACACTTGAAAGTGAAAATGTATCCCATGAAATTCATGATGAGGACACAAGGAAGATGAATCAAGAATGGAGAAAATCC